>CM046955.1:63314833-63914833 GCA_025698515.1 Gossypium sturtianum
TTATATGATGTGTGTAGATGTGTGCTTGAAAGGGGTGACAAAGAGGCTTGGAAAATAGCCTAACAGCTGTCCACATGGGCAGACACATGGCCGTGTGTCTAGGCCGTGTGTGATATATTGTTGCCCTATGGGCATGTGTTGAGGCTGTGTGTCCCCTGCACCTAATTTGTAAAAACTCATATTAGCACATGGACTGGGCACACGGGCGTGTGCCAGGCTGTGTGACATCCTGATTTCTCGCGAGACATAGGTCAAGCTCATGCACGGGCTAAAGACATGGCCATGCCAGCTACACGGCCATGCCATGAGTCAACACGGGCGTGTGCCCCTATTTTTTTCAGAGAAGTTTTCCAAAGTTTTCTAAAGTGCCTAGTTTAGTATCGAACCATTTCTAAAGTATATTTTGGACCTCGTAGGCCCATATTAAGGATTTTAAGATGTAGTTTGAAAATTTTTAAATTTGAACGAAATTTTATATTCTGGAAATGTTGTATGTACGTTATTAAGTCAAGTAATGCCTCGTACCCTGTATCGGTGTCGGTTATGGGTAAGGTGTGTTACAAATCAAGCATATTCCATCCATCATCATGGCATATCATTTCATGCATACATGTTTAGAATCTTACCTTGGTTATGTTCTCATGTTAGACATAATTTGATCAACTACTTAACATATATGTGGCTAACATAATATGACATTACAAGTATATAAAAACAATCATTACTAGCCATTCCAATGGCTAGATTACAAGCATCGTTTATGTTTACATGCCAATATGGCCAACATATCCTATACATGCCATTACAATCGCAATTGAATTACCATACTATACCGATATGGGCCGATGGATAGTTTGAGTGATCTCCACCAAGCTTCCAATCCAACGAGCTTCCGATTTACTTTAAAACAAGAAAAAATAAAACGGGGTAAGCATTTTATGCTTAGTAAGTTCGTATAACATTGTAACATCCCAGTTTAGGGCCTAGTCAGAATACTAGTTCGAGACCACAAATTTGAGGGTCATGAATGAGTTTTTGAGGTTTATATTATGTATGCATGCTATTGTGAAAGTTTCATGAAACAATTTTGTGAAATTGTGGTTGAATTGTCTAAAAAGGACTAAATTGCAAAAGTTGCAAAATGTGTGTTTCTAGAAGCTATTTGTGTGAAATAGCTTTAGATTATTAATTAGAGGTCTTTAAATAGCAATTTACCCAAATTCTAATTTTTGGACAAAAATGGGCATGGATGAGTCAAAATTTGAAGTTTATCAAAAAGGGCATTTTGGTCATTTATCAAATAAGTGATTAAATAGGTGAAAAGATGATAAAAATTCACTCATCTTCTCCCCCAAGATGCCGAAAACTAGAGAAGCCATTGTTAGGGCTCTTTTAATTTTTCAAGCTTGCTAGTAAGTGCTCTTAAGCCCGATTTTTTATATTCTTCGTATTTTTGAAGTCCTAGTGGCATGAGTAAGCTATTTTTAGCTATTTGGTGAGCTATTATGGATATTCAAAAATGTACATATGTATGACATGCATGTATTTTGATGTTTTATGGAAGAATATGAAAGCTTTATGTAGTAGAAACATCTTTTGCTAAGTGATTTTCCTTGAAAATGCATGTAGGGACTTAGTTGTGAAAATCTTAAGTTTGGTCATACATGCGTGATTTAGTGAGAATTGTTGAATGGTTTAGTTGAGTAAGTGGTTCGGCTAAGCATGAAAGGCTAGAAAGTTGAATAAAAATCACTTTACGAGCCTTTAGGGCTAAAGTGTAAATATGAGAAAGTTAGGGGCAAAATAGTAATTTGTCTAAAGTATGAGATGTGGGTCAATTTAGTCAATGTGTGTATTGAATAAGCTGATTTATGCATTATAGATCATGAAAGACAAAGCCCGGATCGAAACCGAGGCAAAAGCAAGGTGGTGGACTAAATTGCACATTTCAATACTTTTGAGTATCGAGGTAAGTCTATGCCTAAACAATGCATTCATACTTACAATTTGTTAATGCTAGCTAGGGTGTAGCATGAATGAGAATGAATGAGAATGATTGGGAACCTATGTGGTTCAAGTAGAATGAATGTAATATAGATGTGAATGGATGAATAATTGGGTAAATAGACTTGTGCATGTGTTGTGATAATGCTAGATGGTGGGGTAAGTGCGATACCATCCAAATGCATATTGACGATAAGCTGGCTATGTGCGATGCTATCGTTAAGTATATCATGTAGTCGCTATGTGCGAGATCACTATGATTGCCTTTGTGGTAGGCTAAGTGCGATACCACCTTATAAATTGATTGTGGTGTGCTAAGTGCGAAACCACCGAGATATTGGCTGTGTGGATTAATTGTGTGTAATAGATGTGTGGATAAGATATGTGGATTAGTGATGTGGATTAGCTATGTGAGTTAGCTATGTGGATGTATTATTGAGCAATAATGATGTGTTGTATATTATGTAAATGTGATATTGAATGTAGGGGTGCATTTCAATTGTTATGAGCATGTGACTCATGATGTGTTGGTAATAAGGTAAGGGATAGAAAGAGTAAGCATAGTTGTGTATCATATGGTGGTATAATGCTAATTGTGGTTGGGCTTATACTGTGATGCTTAATTTTTTATGTGTAAACTTACTAAGCTCAAAGCTTACTCCCTTTCTTTTCCCTTGTCTTATAGATTAAAAGTGGTGAATCGAGATATGAGGATCATTGGAAGATAGCCTACATATCAGCACACTTTGGTACATGAAACTTAATGTTTTGTATATGGCATGTATAGGGGCTAGACAAGTTAGTCAACTTTGTTGTAAATGTATAAGATGTGTTAGTCTTTTTATGGGAAGTGTATTTTGTATAATGCCATAGTTGTTGGCTATTACATTATATGAAAAAGATATAGTTTTCTATGTGAGATTGTATTCAATTTGAGTTGATTATGATTGTGTTGGATGAGTATTTATTGTGTATGCTAGAAGGGTGAAAAGAACTTGGCACTTAGCTTTGTCCTTGACCATGTGGTTAGACACACGGGCGTGTGTCTAGACCATGTGTGACACACGGTCAGCCCACGGGCGTGTGCTGTGGCCGTGCGTCCCCTGCATGTTAATATTTTAAAACAGAATAGACCACGGACTAGTCACACGGGCGTGTGCCTAGGGCGTGTGGGATTAATCAGTGTTGGCCACAGGCTAGCCACACGGGCGTGTGTCTAGACTCCAGGCCGTGCGAGGGAAGTCAGTGTTCACCACAGTTGGGGAGCACGGGCGTGCCATGGCCGTGGGGCAATTGGTAGAATGCTCGGGTTTTTAGCACGGTTAGGGAACATGGGCGTGTGTGTCCATACACGGGTGTGTTACATAGTGCACGGGCATGTGAGCCCTGTATAAAAGAAGAAAATTTTTAAGGATTGTAAAAGTTCTGGATTAGTCTCGAGAGCCCTCGTGTGTATGAGTGAGGCCTCGTAAGTCGAGAATGAGGTTATAGAGAGTCATGACGTTGAGCCTACGTGGCGATTAAGTGGGTTGAGTTCGGTAACACCTCGGGCCCGGTTCCCGACGTAGAACCCGGGTAAGGGGTGTTACAAACATGGTTCTTAACTTACCATTCATTCTATTTTGAGGTAACTATGTAAGGCATATTCAATCAATTTGACCTCAAGCCCTACACATATCCTCATTACCCTTGTTAGTCATGTATTCCATAATAACATCAAAACGTATATGGGCTCACAACAATCAAGTTTCCATGCACAAATGCTTTCTACCACATATATTCATTAAACATGTATAATTCATCTCATTATTACAAGTATAATTTCATAATAGTTCACTTCGAGTTTAGATCATTTCACATCAGAACTTTACTCATTTCACTCGTAATATCAAGGTCACGATTAGTAAACTCAAGGTGTACAAGGTATAATCAAGAATGCACATATTTTCATCAAAGAAAATCCATGTACAAATAACATCATCTCATGTTTTCATATATCATTTGTCATGTAACATCATTTTCTTGCATTTTAGACGGATACGTATAATAACTCATTTCTTATACATATCTTCTCATATCAAGATTTCTACCAGTTGAATTTAACTGAAATATCGATGGTTACTCAGGTAGTACACTCGAGGTGTATAAGTCAGGATCCGTCAATTCATATTCAATGGTACCCATAAGGTACTATCTCATAGAGTACACTTTCGAGCCACACATGCATACAACAGGATTAGTAGTCCAGGCTAAATCCTTTTTATGACATATGCTCTAAGGAGCTTGATCTGGATTACCCGTCTGGGCTAAATCCAATTCATAATATATACTTGAGAGGACTCACATCAGGATTACCCGTCCGGGCTAAATCCTTTCTGTAATGAAGTCATTAGGATTGCTCGTTCGAGCCTAATCCATTCTGCAACAAATGCAGGACCTCATTCATTTCGGCATTTACATTTATCCATCGATTTTCATTTATTCAAACATGATTTAAACATTTTTCTAACATTATCGGGCATGTGATTATTTCATGCATCCACAACATATAAGTAACATTTTCATCGTTTGACCTTTATCATCTATCGGGCATTATCATTTAAACTAGACAATTTTAATTATCGGGCTTGATCGGATATGTAATCATTTCACATATTTATGACGTTTATACAATTCACATAAACACAATCAATGCAAGTATGTAAGTAAACACAATTTAGTTACACGAACTTACCTCGACAATGTTCATGTACGTAAAATCTACAAATCCAACATTTTCCTCTTTCCTTGTTTTAGCTCCGGATTTGGTCTATCCGGATCTATATGAGTAAATTTAACATTAATTTACCATATTTCACATTCAAGTGGACTCAATTTTAAACCTAGGCAAAATTACCATTTTGCCCCTAACTTTTCCATAAATTCCATTTTCGTCCCTAGCTCGGAAAATGAAACTTGTGCAAATTACTCCATATTCCAAGCCTAACCAAAGCCCCATTACAAATTTTACAGCACATGTATTCATAAAATTTCATAATTTTTTATCAAATTTTATAACTTTTCATTTTAGTCCCTAAATCATGTTTTCATAAAAAATCACTTTGTTAAAATTGTTTATCTATCAATAATCTTTCATTTTCTACCATAAATTTCTAATTTCCAGCATATACATCCATGATCCATTTTCATACTTTGATAACTTTTCAAATTAATCCCCCAAATAGAGAGATTAAGCTATCCCAATTCTAAAAATATTAAAATTACTAAAAACGGGTCAAGGAAACTTACCCAATTTGGCCATGAAAGTCTCTTCTCTCTCTCCTAGGGTTTCCATGTTTATTTTGGGGAAGAAGATGAGAAAATATGATTTTTATTTTCTTTTCATCTTTTTAATTAATTAATATTTTCACTTTCCAATTTAGTCCCTAGCCTTTTTCTCATTTTCCATGGATGAATCATCCAAAAATATTACATACTTTTTATTAATGGTCTAATTACCATATAAGGACCTTAAGTTTTGAATTCCATAGCTATTTGGTCCTTCTAGCTATTAGAATCCAACTTTTGCATTTTATGCGATTTGGTCCTTCTCGTAATTAAGCATGTAACGCCCCGAATTTTGGGCCTAGAAGAATTGGGCCTTGGGCATGGGAGCGTTTAAATTTTTTTAGAACAAGAGAATGGCACAATTGCATGTTAGATCTGTTAGGTGAGTGATTTTGGAAGGTTAAGGGGCTTCTATGAAGTCTTGGGTTCAAGCCATGTCATATGGAAAAAATTTATTTTTTAGCATTAGGGGAACCATGACCCCTGGTTTTAAGCCTTTTAAATAATTGTGATTAAAAAGAGACACAAAAGAGCCTATGGTGTTGCGGCAAGGTGGCAACACGGGTGTGGCAAGGAGGTGGCGTCACAGGTGTGGCAAGGAGGTCAGAGGTTCAAGTCTCACTGCATGCAAATGGGATTATTTATTTTGCTCATGTGTGGGCAAGAGTTGGTGTTGGATTTGAACTCTGTGTTAGAGAGTTTGAATGGGTCAAATGAGTGATTTAAGGAGTGGATCATGGAGGGATTGTAGGAGGGAATGTTGGGATGTGGATAGTGTTCGGTTGGAGGGATTTTAGAAGAGATTATAGGAGAAAATTTTGGAGATTTGTGGTTAGGGAAGAGTTGGTGCCGAATGGGATTTGTGGCACTCATGACTTTCGGTTTTGGGGAGTTTAGCCACTCTATTTTCGAGATCTATGGACATATTGGCTCTATTTTTTTTCTGTTGAGACTGAATAATGCTAGGGAGGTTTTGGTAGTATCATTCGTTTTGCTGGCATTGGTTTGGCACTTCTTGTAACACCCCTAACCCGAAACCGTCGCCGGAATAGGGTTAAGAGGCATTACCGAACAGCATAAACATTTCACACTCATCTTACAACACATAGTCAATCATAAATCAAACATATTCAATTATAATCATATAGTCCTTTATTGAGGTCTACGAGACCTTAAACACGTGTTAGAAAGAGGTCGGGACTAAACTGAACACTTACGAAAATTTTCAGAAATTTGATGATTTTTTTCAATACTGCAGAGGTCACACGTCCGTGCGGTCAGGCCGTGTGCCTCACACAACTAGCAAACACGCCCATGTGTCGAGGCCGTGCCAAAATAGGGCATATATACTTACTTGTCCACACGGCTACCAGACACATCTGTGTGCCATGGCCATGTGAAATTAAGCTAGCTGCTGACTTGATCACACGGCCACCAGGCACACCCGTGTGCCACGGCCGTGTAACCTGCCCAAGCATAGTTCGCAGTGGCCCTTGAACCACACGTCAGAGACACACGCCCGTGTCCCTTGGCCTTGTATACGAAATAGGCCATTTCCAATGCCAATTTGCCACCCACACAAGGGTCATCCCTACAAGCTTCAAGTCAATACTAATTCATGCTTCTAAATGCATTCAAACATTCCATTTCATGCACCAATTAATCACCAACAATACCATCTACATCCATACCTAATATCATCACAATAAGTCCATTCAAAGTAACAATTGTACATCTCAAAACATATATATATCAAACATCAGGTAATCCATATCACAATTCATCTTCAAACCACATCTTTCATCAACAACATAATCATGAAATATACCATATTCATAGCTCATTCATAAGTTCAACATCATTCAACTTCCAAGCCAAATCACATGGCAAGGATTAAGCATTTCAAAACATGTCATAACTTCTAGCCTATACATGCCATATTTAAACTACATACATCTTTCCAAAAGTACCAAAATGGTTAGCCGATAGTGTGATTTAGTCGCTGACGATCCCCTGATCCGAGCAAGCTTTACTTACACTGTAAAACAGAGAAACATATCACACAGTAAGCTTTAAAAGCTTAGTAAGTTCGAAATACAATACATATGACTCAATAATACCACATCAATATTTATTTATACCATCACATAGATAAAGGCACAATTAGGCTCATCATCAATCTCAACCATATGCTCAAGTATCTATTCATTCAACTTTTAATGCTATCTTCAACCATATAGGTTCAAACGTACCTTGATCAACACATAGTTACTCACCATTCATGCTACTCAATAGCTCGATATTACCTCTTGTTCAACCTTTACTATTCTTTTGACTTATTCGCACACTTAGTGCCAATTTCATAACTGAAACATAATCGTCACCGCACACTTAGTGCCAATATGTTAAACTGAACTTATATCGGTATCGCACACACACTGCCAATTCGATAAGCCGGAGCTTCCATCTTTTCGCACACACAGTGCTAATCATCTCTGTCTCATTTTCTGATTTCTCACACTTAGTGCCCTCTAATTCAATTCCACACATAGCATTTCTAATCTCATAGTTATATATATATATAAATATATTCATTCAATTCACATCACATAGATATAGTTTACAACTAGTATTATATTCAAACTTACCTCGAACGTCAAACATAGCGAAACGGTCGATTAATCGAGCACTTTGCCTTTGCCTCGATCTCGATCTAAACCTCTCCTTTCTTGGTCTATACACATTCAAATTCAATCCACTCAATCACCAATTCATTAAATTTAGTCCACACACACTTATTTAGGGCATTTTACAAAATAGCCCTCACATTTTCACATTTCGACACTTTAGTCCTTAATTCACAAAATCATCAAATTCACATAATTTCACCTAGCACAAGCCAAGCCGAATTTTCCTTGTGTTCATACAAACCCACACACTTCATTTATTTCACATTTTAGTCCCTCAATTTATACTTTTCTCAATTGAGTCCAAAATACTAAAATTCAACAAAACTCCAAAGACAAACTATGTTAATCAAACACATATCTTCCATAATTCATCATCAAACTTCATAAAACACATGAGTTCATCAAAAGCTCATCTCAAAAACATCATCAATTCTCAAAATTAAAACATGGGTTTTATAGTATACGAAGCAACGATTGCAAAAACGTAAAATTATCAAAAATCGAGCAAAACTCGTACCTTAATCAAAGAAGACATGGGCCGAATGCTTCAAACTCATGAACCCTATTCTTTCTTTCTAAATTCGGTGGACAAGAAGATGATAATAGCCATTTCATGCTTTGTTTTTATGTTTTAATTCATTTATTAATCAATTTACAACTTTAACCTTATATTATTTTCAAGGTCATTATTGACCAAAGTCGTCCACTATCAATAATAATAGGCTAATTGGCTTTTATGTGCTTCACATTATAAAAACATAAACACTTAAGTACTTATAAATCAGCACACAGATTTTACACTTTATGCGATTAAGCCCTTTTTTGCAAATTAAACACACAAACGATAAAATTTTCACACAGAACTTCCACACATGCTCAATAACATATTATAAACACCAAAAAATAATATTAAAATATTTTTCAAACCTCAAATTTGTGGTCTCAAAACCACTGTTCCGACTAGGGTCTAAACCGGGCTATTACAACTCTCTCCCCTTATGGATTTTCGTCCCTAAAAATCTTACCAGTAAATAGGTTCGGATACTGCTCTCTCATTACATCCTCAGGCTCCCACGTTGCCTCTTCAACTCCGTGTTTGTGCCACAACACTTTCACTAAAGAGATTTTCTTATTTCTCAACTTTTTGGTCTCTCGTGCCAAGATTCAAATCGGTTCTTCACTATACGACAAATCTAACTGAATTTCAACTTCAGCAGGAACAATCACATGAGACAGATCAAATCTGTATCGTCAAAGCATCGGCACATGAAACACGTTATGAATTTTTTTCTAACGCAGGTGGCAACATCAATCTATAAGCAACCGGTCCAACTCGTTCAATGATCTCATACGGTCCGCTGAACCTCAGACTCAGCTTGCCTTTCCGGCCAAAACGAAGTATTTTCTTCCACGGAGATACTTTCAAAAACACTTTGTCACCAATCTCAAATTCGATATCCTTCCGTTTCAAATCTGCATAAGACTTCTGACGATCTGAGGCCGCTTTCAAACTGTCACGACTCACTTTCACTTTCTATTCAGTCTCTTTTATTAGATTAACCCCGTGAATCTTATTCTCACTCAACTTAGTCCAATACGATGGAGTTCGACATTTTCGACCATAAAGAGCCTCATACGGTGCAATTTTAATACTAGATTGAAAACTGTTATTGTATACGAACTCAATCAACGGTAAATGTTTTTCCCACGACTTTCAAATTCAAGAATACAACATCTCAACATATCTTCAAGAACCTGGATGATCCGCTCGGATTGTCCATCCATTTGCAGATGAAATGCAGTACTGGAATGCAATTTTGTGCCTAAATCCTCTTCCAATTTCTTCCAAAATCGCGAGGTAAATATCGGATCTCTATCAGATACTGTAACACCCTGGTTTAGGGGCTAGGCAATTTAAGTATAATTCAGGTGTTTGTAGGTTTTTGGGTGTGTTTGGAGGTGTTTTAGAGGTTTTAAGAATGCTCGGGTGAAAGGGGAAGGCTTTGGAAAATTTTGGATTTTTGGTGTAAAAGGGGAAATAGGGCAGGAAGGCTTTATAAATAAATTGGTGGATTTTAGGACACAAGAGACAGTTGGGTGAAGTGGCATGGAGGCGCCGCTTGGGCTTGGGAAGGTAGCGCCATTGAGTGCGGGGTTCGATTCAAGAAGGCAGCAAAAGTGGTTTTTGAATTTTTGGATCTGACGTTTAAAGGGGAGGAGGCCTTAAAAGGAGCTGGAAGGAGTTTGTGACGCAAAGAGCTCGCTGGCGAAGTGGCTCTCATGCGCCACTTAGGCGCTGAAGGAGAGCAAGGGCGCTGGTTCGAGTGGGGGCAGCAACATTTTGGCGTTTTATTTTTCATATGCGGTTATGGGCTTGAGTTTGAAGGCTTTAAAAATTAATGGTGTGGCTTTATGTCATAAAAATCAAAGTGGCCGAGTGGCCTGGGCGTTGGAAGTAAGGCGTGCAGCAGCAAGGTCCTGTGTTCGAATCTTGGAGGCTGCATTTGGTTTTATTTTATTTTTTCTTTGGCTTTTTGCTAGGTGGACGGCACATGGGTGTGGCATTTGAAGTGTAATTCTTGTTGGGCAGTAGCTGATAAGTGTTAGACGGCTAGGTGGGATTAGTGTTTAATCTTATCTAGTATTTGTTTTTTTTATGTAGGATAATTATTATTTATTTTTTTTATTTGGATAAGTGGGATAATAGTGGAGCAATTCAAATTGTTTTTGAATTGAACTAATTCAAATTGATTTGAATTAGTAGGTGTTGGCGAATCTTGGGATCTTCATACGGGTTAGTGGCCGAATTTTATAAATAGGAGAGCACCCTTTTTCATACTCTTTTCTTCTTTTATTGCTTGTGCTTAGAAATTTATTTGTTCTTCTCTAGTGTTCTTGCGAATTTGAAGCAAGAGAGATTCTCTTCTTTTGTCCAATTATTTTGCGTAGGCCAAGACTTCTTTAATATTGAATACCATTGCGAATCCCTTGTAACCCTCTTCTACACTTTCTCTCTTTCCTCTCAACCTCGGTTTGTACCTAGATTGTGTTAGCCGAATGTTTGATCTTCCTTGGTGGCGATAGTCGAGTATCTAAGGTAATGGGGTAAGTATTCGTCTTAACGGTTGATTTGAGTTCTCTCTTTTAGTGGCCAAACCGAGTGGTTGGTCTTAGTTATTTGGAATGGCCGAATATTCTTTAGGGCCGTGATGATGTTGTGTTTCGTTTGTTGTAGCCAACACCAAGGAGCTTAAGAGGATTCTCTCGAGATAAGACTCGTCAAGGTAAGGTGGTGGTAAAGTATTCGACCAAAGGGGCTTTCGCATGGATTGTGGTTGATAGCCGATACTAATAGTCTTGTAACAGATTTTCGGCAATTCCATTGGTGTTTGGGATTCAAGAAGGAAAAAGGTAAGTGGTTTGATTTTCGGCCTTAGGCCAATATATGTGGTTATGTGTTGACCAGGGTTGACTATGGTCTTTTAGGGGCATATCGACAAGAGCATAGAGAATCCTTCGGGATCTCAGATTATTTCGGTAAGGATATTAGTAAGTGACTTAGACTCGTTAATAAGTAGATTATGACTTGTTGATTAATCGGGTGGTTACGATTAAGTGACTTTCGATGGAGGCCAATACCCGTCTTGAAGGAAAGGAAAGCTCCCATCCCGAAGTTTAAGAAGAGGTCGGTTTCAATTTGTTGGGATTGGCCAGGGGTGTGGGCCAGCAGCGAGAGAGAGCTATAGGCGGATAGCGGTAGTCTCGCTAAGCGATAGTGTCGGGATCGAGGGTTTAGAGCTTGAGGTTATAAGGTGTGTGGTTAGACCATTGTTTAGGGATTTGTATGATATCTGTTGTGTTATATGTTTACTAATGAATGCGATTGCCATATGTGTAATGGATACCCTAAAGGGGTATGATGGCGACGAGTTAGTAGCAAATTGGCTAATATGTGATAATTGATTTTAACTATGTGAGCATGCCTATGATTGTGAATATCATGTACATGCATCATCTCAGCATCATATTATGTTACATGTGCATGGGTGGGTTTTGAAAGAAGGTGCGGGTGTACTTGATGCGTGGTTGATGTCGACTTTGTGCTACATTGTGGATTGGCAGCGGCGAGGTCGCGTTGTGGATCTTTGCGATTTGGTTCGGCGTGGTTACCTTGATTGATATGGGCTTTATGCCATATCGTAGCTTGATGGATTGCTTTGTGTGCTCCATCGTGGTTTGATGTTAGCTATACGCTACATCGTGGATGGCATTGGTTTCCTTTTTGGAGATAAAAGGAGAGGGTGACTCGATAGTCCCCTGGTGTGTGGTAATTTGGATAAGGGGTGTGTAGCGGATGGACCTTAGGATTGGGTTGGGTATCATGATTGCATGGTTTCGTTATGAATTGATATGGAAATGGGCCAAGCCCAATATGACTTGTGGATTTGTATGTTTTGAGAACATACGTGGAAATGGGCCAAGCCCCCGATCGATGGATTGATGAGAAAGGGCCTAGCCCGGTGCTTGAATATGATTTGATTGTGGGCCAAGCCAGATTGTGGTAATGTTTAAATGATTATATTTACATGCTGCATTTTATAATTTGGGTTGATTTGTGGCTAACATGTGGGTGGATATCGGTGGTTTAATTACACACATTGAATGCATGTATGACTCACCCAACTTTTTAAACATCGCGGGTGAGTCGTGATTAATGGACCGGGTTGGAGTAGATACAAAGGTGGCCATGCGAGCGGATTTTCATGCGTAGTAGACGTTTTGAATATTTTTATTTCAAGCATTTTAATTTGAAGTACTTGGATTAATTTATTTGATGTAATAAGGGCCACTTTTGATTTAAAGTACTCTATTTATGATTGTTGAAGTTTATGTTTACTTAGAAGTATTTTTACAAATGAATTTATATTATAATAACTTATAATAAAGTTTTAATTCGGATATTTCATATCAAGCTTATATTATTTAATAGATTTTAATTGGACATGGTTTCCAAAAGTTAATAAAATTTTCAAGTTTTATTCTGAAGTCAAAGATTTTGCAAATGGTTTCCGTAGTGACATACCAGATCCGGTCAGGGCTTGTGGGCCGGGTTTGGGGCTGTTACAGATACAATAGATAGTGGCACCCCGTGCAATCTCACAATCTCTGCAATATACAATTCAGCTAACTTATCGTGCGAATAATCTGTTCTCACTGGAACAAAATGAGCTGATTTCGTCAATCTATCAACTATCACCCAAATTGCATCTTTCTTTCCTGGAGATAAAGGTAACCCCGACACAAAGTCCATCATGATTCTCTCCCATTTTCACTCAGGAATCATAATCGGCTGTAACAAACCAGAGGGAACTTGATGTTAAGCTTTAACTTGCTAACAAACTAAACATTTCGACACAAAGTCAGAGATGTCCCGTTTCATACTATGCCACCAATAAAACTGTTTTAAATCATTATACATTTTTGTACTCCCCAAATGTACAGTCAAACGACTATTGTGAGCTTCATTCAAAATCAACTGAATCAACTCTGACTTCCTCGAAACACAAATTCGATCTTTGAATCTCAAACAATCATCACTATCAACTCAAAATTCTAAATCAGAATTCAATTCACATTGATCCCGTTTTGCTATTATCTCATCATCACTTTTCTAAGCATCACAAATCTGACTTATAAATATCGGCCTCACTTTAAACTCAGCCAAAACTGAACCATCATCACACAGATCTATCTGAGAATTCATAGCTTGCAAAGCACATAAAGACTTCTGACTTAAGGCATCAGCAACAACATTAGCTTTACTCGGATGGTAATCAATCACAAGTTCATAATCTTTCAACAATTCTAACCATCTTCTTTGTCGCAAATTCAATTCTTTCTGAGTCACCAGGTACTTCGAACTCTTGTGATCGGTATAAATATGACATTTCTCACAAATTAGGTAATGACGCCAAATCTTCAATGCAAACACAATTGCAGCTAATTCAAGGTCATGCGTTGGATAGTTCTTTTCACGCGGCTTTAACTACCTCAAAGCATAAGCAATGACTTTGCCTTCTTGCATCAGCACACAGCCCAAACCATTCAATGATGCATCACTATAAACTATGAATTCTTTACCCGATTCAGGTTGAACTAACACTGGTGCTTCCGTCAATAACACTTTCAACTGCTCAAAACTCTGATGGCACTTTTCTGACCACTAAAATTTAACATCTTTCTGTAACAACTTCGTCAACGGAGCTGCAATCATCGAAAAGCCTTTCACAAACCGTCTATAATATCCCGCTAGTCCCAGAAAACTACAGACTTCAGTCACATTTCTCGGAGGCTTCCATTCTAAAATAGCTGAGATCTTACTCTAGTCAACTGTATTCCCGCAGTTGATACAATATGCCCCAGAAATCCAACTTCACGCAGCCAAAACTCACATTTGCTAAATTTTGCATACAATTACTTCTCACGTAGAGTCTGTAGCACAATTCTCAAATACTCGGCATGTTGCGTCTCATCACATGAATAAATCAGAATGTCATCAATAAACACTACAACAAAGCGATCCAAATACGGTCTGAATATCTGATTCATCAGATCCATAAACACTGCAAGAGCATTCGTTAGTCCAAAAGGCATAACTAAGAATTCATAATGTCCGTACCTCGTTTTGAAAGTAGTCTTTGATACATCTAACTCTTTGACTCGTAGCTGGTAGTAGCCTGATCTCAAATCTATCTTAGAAAACACTGTAGCTCCTCTCAACTGATCGAACAAATCATCAATACGAGGCAACGAATATTTATTCTTTATCGTCACTTTGTTCAACTGTCTATAGTAGATACACAACCTTATAGTGCCGTCTTTCTTTTTCACAAAAAACAAAGGAGCACCCCAAGGAGAGAAACTCGATCGTGCAAATCCTCTATCAGCCAACTCTTGCAACTGAGACTTCAACTCTTTCAATTTTGTTGGTGCCATTCTATACGGGGCTATTGAGATAGGAGTAGTCCCCGGCACTAATTCAATACCAAATTCAACTTCTCAGATTGGTGGTAACCCCGGTAATTCTTCAGGAAACACGTCTAAAAATTCATAAACAACAGGCACAGATTCAACTTTCTTTTCTGTCACTTTTGTATCAATCACATATGCCAGATAAGTTTTGCAACCCTTTCTCACATAGTTCAAAGTTTTCATCGCAGATACAACAGCTGGTAACCCTCTCATATCAGTGGATTCAATTCGAACTATCTCACCGTTTTGACTTCTCAATTCAATACTCTTTCTTTTACAATTCACAATGGCATTATGCAAAGTGAGCCAATCCATACCTAGAATGATATCAAACTCATCAAAAGGTAGCAACATTAAATTAGCCAGAAAACAAACATTCCGAAACATCAACGGACAGTTCTTGCATACCTTATCCACCAAGACACACTTGCCTAAAGGGTTTGATACTCTAATCACAAATTCAGTAGACTCAATAGGTAGAGTCTTACTTGATACTAGATTTACACACACATAGGAATGAGTAGAACCGGTATCTATCAATGCAATCACATCAGTATCAAATAGAGTAAAACTACCAGTAATAACGTCTGGAGATGACGCCTCCTCTCGTGCGCGTATAGTATAGGCTCAAGCAGGTGCTCTCGCCTCCGATCTCACAGCTGTATCGGTAGTCCCTTTTTGACTTCCACTCACATTTTTGGTATTTCTGGGTGGTCAACCCTAGTCATCACATTGCTCGATCTAACATTCTGAACATTTTCTTCTTCAGCTAACTTTGGGCAATCTCTAATGAAATGATCCCGTGATCCACACTTGTAGCAAGTTCTATTATTATACTTGCCCCAACATTCTCCCACATGTCGTCTTCCACACTGTCTACACTCAGGCTTGTTGCTTTTGGCACTTCCAACACTTGATTCTATTAGAGCTTGAGTTCTCGGACCAACACTTGGTCTCATAAAATCTCTACTCGTATGTCCAAATGAAGTATTTGATCGATTGCTTGCATCTCTAAATCTCTTCATCGAAGGTTGAGACGACTTACTCATCAATCTTTTTCTTTCATCACGAGTTTCAGAATCGGCTTTCTTCTTTTCCTTGCTAAGCTCACCAGCTTTGCAGGCTCTTTCAACTAACACAACAAACTTATTCAGGTCAAGTATTCCAACCAACAATTTAATGTCTTCATTCAACCCTTCAATGAAGCGTTTACACATAGTAGCTTTGGTCGAAACATATTCCCTCACGTATTGGCTCAGTCACACAAATTATCGTTCATATTCCATAACTAACATACGACCTTGTTTCAGCTTAAGAAACTTTTTATGTTTCTGATCAATAAATCGTTGACTAATATACTTCTTTTTGAATTCAACTTGAAAGAAATCCCAGATGATTCTCTCTCTCAAAAACACAGATATCAATGTCTTCCACCAGTTATAAGTCGCATCTCTAAACAATGAAACTGTACACTTAATGCATTCATCAGGGGTCAACGACATCTCATCAAATACCCGAATTATATTCTCGAGCCAAAACTCAGCTCGCTCAATATCGTCATCAGCTGTGGCCCTAAACTCTTCGGCCCCGTACTTACGAATCTTATCCACAGGAGGTTTATTCAATCGGATTGGATCTATCACTTGTGGCACAACAGGTACTTGTAGGGGTGGAGGTTGCGGAGCAGCCAGATTTGTTCGAACGAACTCTAAAAACCACTCACTCATCATTTGAAAGAAGGCTTGCTTAGCCTCTCCTCCCTCACTACTATCATGCCTAAATGTGGTCGGTGCTGTCCCCTGAGCAGGAGCGGGCGCGTTACTCTCAACATCGTCAGCAGCTGCTCGATTGGGATCCATTACTATATGAAAACACATTTTCAACTGTCAGGATTCATCACACTATCGCAATTATATGTATGGAAAGTATAGCTAGACTCACAGGCGCTATGTTAGTCCGAAAATTGACTAAACTGTAGCTCTGATACCAATAAAATGTAATACTTCTAACCTGAAATCATCACCGGAATAGGGTTAAGAGGCATTACCGAACAATCTAAACATTTCACACTCATCTTAGAACATATAGTCAATCATAAATAAAACATATTCAATTATAATCATATAGTCCCTTATTGAGGTCCACGAGACCTTAAACACGTATTAGAAAGAGGTCGGGACTAAACTGAACACTTACAAAAATTTTCAAAAATTTAAAGTTTTTTTCAATACTGCAGAGGTCACACGTCCGTGCGGTCAGGGCGTGTGCCTCACACGGCTACCAGACACGCCCATGTGTCCAGGCCGTGCTAAAACAGGGCATATATACTGACTTGTCCGCACGGGTACTAGACACATCCGTGTGCCATGGTCATGTGAAATTAAGCTAGCTAGTGACTTGATCACACGGCCACCAGGCACGCCCGTGTGCCACGGCCGTGTAACCTGCCCAGGCATACTTCGAAGTGGCCCTTGAACCACACGGCAGAGACACATGCCCGTGTCCGTTGGCCGCGTATGCGAAATAGGCCATTTGCAATGCCAATTTGCCACCCACACAAGGGTCATCCCTACAAGCGTCATGTCAATACTAATTCATGCTTCTAAATGCATTCAAACATTCCATTTCATGCACCAATTAATCACCAACAATACCATCTACTTCCATACCTAATATCATCACAATAAGTCAACTCAAAGTAACAATTGTACATCTAAAAACATATATATATATATATCAAACATCATGTAATCCATATCATAATTCATCTTCAAACCACATCTTTCATCAACCACAAAATCATGGAATATACCATATTCATAGCTCATTCATAAGTTCAACATCATTCAACTTCCAAGCCAAATCACATGGCAAGGATTAAGCATTTCAAAACATGTCATAACTTCTAGCCTATACATGCCATATTTCAACTATATACATCTTTCCAAAGGTACCAAAATGGTTAGCCGATAGTGTGATTTAGTCGTTGACGATCCCCTGATCCGAGCTAGCTTTACTTACACTATAAAACAGAGAAACATATCACACAGTAAGCTTTAAAAGCTTATTAAGTTAAAAATACAATACATATTACTCAATAATTGTAACGGCCCGATTACGACCCAAATCGGAATGGTGGTTTTGAGACCACGAATCCGAGTCAGAAATTTTTTTTAGTATTATTTTCTGAGTTAATTGTGTCTGAATTAGCATGTGTGCAAATTTCGTATAAAAATTTGAGTGTTTGTATGCTTAATTTTATAAAAGGATGTAATTGCATAAAATGAAAATTTGATGGTTAGTTGTGATAGTGCTAATTAGAGGGTGGCTTTTTAATGATGAATCCTTAAAGGGCAAATAGCCCATTTCTTATAGTAGTGGACGACATGATGTTTTCATAATGTATTTTATTATTTGATTTTATAAGTGATGTTATATTAATATATGAATAATATATTATAGTATGATTAAAATAAAGAAAACATAAAAGAATAAGTGGATGTCCATCTTTATTTTTGTTCTTCATTGCCGAAACTTAATGGTAGAAGAAGAAAACAAAGCTTTTCATCATTCAGTCATTGTATGTTAAATTAAGGTTAGTAATTGAGCTCGGTTTTTGATAATTTTTACGTTTTTAAGTTCGTTGCTTCGAATACTATCCAACCCATGTTGAAATTTTTGGGTTTGAGGCATGTTGATGATTCGACCATTGATGAGTGTTTATGTTTTGTTATGTTTGATGGTAGAATATTAAGTATATGTTTGAAACCAACATGTTTTGAATTGGAGATTTTGATTAAATTGAGTATTAGAGATTAAATTGCAAAAATTAAATAGTTGAGGGATTAAAATGCTAAATAAATAGCTTGCATGGACTTATATAAGCATGATAAACATTTGGCCCTTAAGGAGTGAATTCAAATTTGGTGTATTTTGTGTTTTATGTAACACCACAAACTCGGTCTAAACGTTACGACCAAATCTGGCATGCTACATGAAAAGATAGTTTTGGTACTTTAAAGAAACATCGTATTTTAGAAAACTTATCGTTTAGGGTTTCCATCTTAAGAATAACTTAAAATTATGTTTGAAGGTTTCATACCAACTTCTTTATTAAAATGTACTAAGAGTCGTTCACAGGTTTACTTTACGAAATCCGAAATCAGGGAATTTTCATAAACGTGATGTTTTGAAAACACTATTGAGGTATTTAAGAAAGTTTTCCGAATTCATTAGTTAATCGCTTGTCACCTTTTGTTAACACTTTGAAAAGATGATTATTATTATTTTTGTTTTAGAAAACTCCATATTTGACGTTCATAAAATATGTGTAAACATTATTAAAGCAAAACCCAAATTGAGGTTATGGAGAGCTTATTACAAAACGAAATCCCAATTTAAAAGTAGTTTAATAGAAGGAAACAAAATTTACGAAAACATAATGCATGGCCACCTCGAAGTCTACCTCAGCTCCAAATCCGCATCTAAGAGTTAACTGCAAAGTTAAGCAGAGGGGTGAGTCACCAAGACTCAGTGTGTAATTCCCCTTATAACGTAATCAGGCTTTAAGCCCACAGATGCACATTGGGCCTTAGCCCTCACAATATAGCATATTAAGAATGTATGCAATGCAGCCCAGCCCAACCTAGTTTTCCATCCTCTAGGTCACTGAATCACCAAACACCGTGGCATCAAGCCACCTTTGTGGTTCCAAAACACTTGTGGTCCTGGACCACTTGTGACAGAGTCACGAGAATATGTAAACGTGGGGCCAACCCCATCGTGGTCCCCGCACCACCGTGACAATCTCGATAAGTATATGTGGGGCCAACCCATCGTGGTACTAAACCATCGAGATAAGTCAGCGATAAACCATCGAGGCAAGACGGCACTGGGTTGGTCTATGCGGACGGACGCGTTGTGAGGAGGGGATGCGCTAGATGTTATCACAGTGCACGTTTCTCATTTTTGGGTTACCTTTTCTTGCTTTAATTGATGTTGGATCAACTCACTCCTATATTGCTAGTATGGTGTCGGAACTTTGGATGTGAAATTCGAAATTGCCTCTAGGAAGATGTCCAGTACTTAGTCCTTTAGGGCAATCAGTAGTGGTAGATAAACTCTTTAGAGATGTGCCTTTAGAAGTTCAGAAGCGGTGTTTTGGTGACTTGATGGAGCTGCCATTCGGGGAATTTGATCTGATCCTAGGTATGGACTTGTTAGTAAGGTATCGTGCAAATTTGGACTGTGCTGCTAAGCTCATGACGTTAAAGACTCCCGAAGACAATGAGATTGTGGTGATAGGTGAGAGAAGGGATTACTTGTCTAATTTAGTGTCTGCCCTTAAGGCGGAAAAGATGGTGAAGAAGGGATGTATGGCTTTCCTAATGTTTGTCAGTGCTTTGGAGGCTAAGGAAGCAGCTGTAGGAGAGGTCAGGACAGTGAAGGAGTTTGTGGATGTCTTTCCAGAAGAACTTCCAAGGTTGCCTCCAGATCGCGAGGTGGAGTTTGGAATCGACCTGCTGCCGCATACAGCGCCGGTGTCCATCGCTCCTTATAGCATGGCACCAAAGGAGTTGGTTAAACTTAAAGCCCAAATTCAGGAGTTGTTAGATCACGGTTTTATTCGACCCAGTGTTTCTCCATGGGGAGCACCGGTGTTGTTCGTGAAGAAGAAGGATGGATCTATGCGTATGTGCATAGAATACCACCAATTGAATAAGTTGACGATCAAAAACAAGTACCCACTGCCGAGGATAGATGACTTGTTTGATCAGCTTAAAGGGGCTGCGGTGTTTTTGAAGATAGAGCTGAGGTTGGGATATCATCAGCTTAAGGTGAAGGAAGCGGATATCCATAAGACAGCTTTCTGGACTCGATACGGACATTATGAATTCCTAGTAATGCCGTTCGGGTTGACAAACACCCCAGCTGCGTTCATGGATATGATGAACTGGGTTTTCCAACCCTACTTGGATCAGTTCGTCGTGGTGTTCATAGACGACATCCTGGTATATTCCAAGTCTGAGGGGGAGCACGATGCGCATCTCCGGGTAGTGCTGCAGATTTTGAGGGAAAAGAAGTTGTACGCCAAATTTGGCAAATGCAAATTTTGGTTAAGGGAAGTTGCTTTCCTGGGTCATGTGGTGTCTGCAGAAGGGATAAGAGTGGATCCTCAGAAGATTGAGGCGGTGTTAGACTGGAAGCCACCTAAGTCAGTGGCAGAGGTTCGTAGTTTCTTGGGGTTAGCAGGCTACTATAGGAGATTTGCTGAAGGGTTTTCGTCAATAGCAGCACCTCTGACGAAGTTGTTAAGAAATGAGGTACCTTTCATGTGGACGGATAACCAGTAGGAGAGTTTCGAGAAGCTAAAGAGGGTTTTGACAGAGGCTCCGATTTTGATTCAGCCTGAAGCGGGGAAAGACTTTGTAGTGTACTGTGATGCTTCGCACACAGGGTTAGGCTGTATGCTGATGCAGGAAGGAAAGGTTGTTGCCTATGCGTCTCGGCAGTTAAGGCCGCATGAAGTTAACTATCCGACGCATTATTTGGAGTTGGCTGCAGTAGTTTTCGCGTTAAAGGTGTGGAGACATTCCTTGTATGGAGAGAAGTCGGTGATCTACACAGACCACAAGAGTCTGAAATATCTGCTGACTCAGAAGGAGCTGAACTTGAGACAACGAAGGTGGGTGGAGTTGCTGAAGGATTACGACTGTTCAATTGAGTATCACCCGGGTAAGGCGAATGTGGTGGCAGATGCCCTAAGTCGGAAGGTAGTATCGAATCTGAGGGCGATGTTTGCACATCTTAGTCTTTATGATGACGGGAGTTTGTTAGCGGAGCTACAGGTGAAGCCGACATGGTTAGGTCAGGTGAAAGAGAAGCAGTTGGTAGATGACGATCTGAGTGCTACGCTACTGCAAGTACAGAATGGGGGATTAGAGGACTACAGTGTGAGCAGCGACGGAGTTTTGTGTTTTTGTGGAAGGGTCTGTATGCCAAAATATGTGGAGTTGAGGCAGAGGATTCTTTGGGAATCGCATAGTAGCCCTTACGCTATGCATCCTGGAGGGAGTAAGTTGTATAGGAATCTACGAGATCAGTTTTGGTGGCCTGGTCTGAAACGGGAAGTTACAGAATTTGTGGGGAGGTGCTTAACGTGTCAGCAGGTCAAAGCTGAACACTGTGTGCCTTCGTGGTTGCTTGCAACCAAGATAAAGATTCCATGATGGAAGTGGGAGAGAATCACAATGGACTTCATTAGTGGGCTTCCCCTTACGCCTAGCAAGAAGGATTCAGTCTGGGTAGTTGTGGGTCGGTTGACAAAGTCTGCACATTTCATACCAGTGCGAGTCGAATATTCTCTGCAGAGGTTGGCAAAGTTGTATGTGGCAGAAATTGTGAGGCTACACGGGGTGTCGGTATCAATTATTTTAGACAGGGATCCTAGGTTCACGTCTCGGTTTTGGAGAGCACTGCATCAGGCATTGGGCACCAGGTTGGACTTTAGTACGGCATTTCATCCGCACACGGCCGGCCAGTCTAAAAGGGTAATTCAGGTGTTAGAAGATATGTTGAGGGGTTGCGTTATTGACTTCAAGGGTAGCTCGGAGGAGTTTTTTCCTTTAGCAGAGTTTGCGTACAACAATAGTTACCAAGCAAGTATTCGGATGGCCCCGTATGAAGCGTTGTATGGACGGAAATGTCGCACTCCTACGTGTTGGACAGAATTGGGAGAACGTCATGTCTTGGGTCCAGAGATACTGGCAGAATCAGAGGAAAAGGTTAAGGTAATCCGGGCGCAGTTGAAGGAGGCATTAGACAGACAGAAATCGTACGCAGATCTTAAGCGGAAAGAAATAGAATTTGCGGTGGGTGATCAGGTGTTCCTAAAGGTTTCACCATGGAAGAAGGTGATGAGATTTGGACGCAAGGGTAAGCTGAGTCCTAGGTTTATAGGGCCTTATCGGGTTTTAAAGCGGTTTGGACCAGTGGCTTATCAGTTGGAGTTGCCCTTGGGATTGAAACAGATGCATGATGTATTTCACATGTTGATGCTACGTCGTTACCGATCGGATCCATCTCACGTGGTGCCAGCTGAGGAAGTTGAGTTGAGACCAGACTTGTCTTACGAGGAAGAACCGATTCAGATCTTGGAGCGGGATGTGAAGGTATTACGGAGGAAATCAATTCCTCTAGTCAAGGTGTTATGGCGGAATCATGGATCAAAAGAAGCTTCGTGGGAGCCGGAGGAAGCAATGCGACAGCAGTACCCTCACCTATTTTAGCCAGGTAATTTCGAGGCTAAAATTTCTTTAAGGAGGGTGGAACTATAATATTCGGGATTTAGGGGTCTCGCATTTTGCATATAAGTGTGTGTGTGTGTGAGTATGCTCTGTGTGCTGTTTGATTGTGTTTGGGGGCTCCGGGAAACCTTGGGGTTAGGTGGAAGCCTTAGTGAAACTTTTTGGTTTAAGTCGATTAGGGGAGCTAAGGGAGCTAGGCCTTAAGGGGTTTAAGGTTGCGTTTAGGGACACAAGAACTCCGTTGGTAAAGTGGCAGGGAGGCGCCACTTAAGGTGCAAGTGGATGACGCCTCAGGAAGTGAGAAGGGCCTTGGTTCGAGCAGCACTAGCAACATTTTGGAATTTGTTTTTGCATCAAGGGGAGTGAAGAGTTGGATTTGGCTATGGCACTGGGAAGGTGGAATTTGACTGAGTCAAATTGTTTTGAATGTGCGGCTAGGAGAAGAGATGAGAGTTTGACTCATTCAAACTCATTTGAATGTGGGGAGGGGAGGAAAATGTGGAGGAAAATAAGGGATGTGGAGAGGGGGTGAGAGTTGGCTGGCAGTAGGGCTCTTGGGATGGCATTTTCGGTCATGATAGGGGGGTAGAGGCCGAATTTGCTTAGTGTGGTATTTGGAACCCTTTTTGCGTTTTCTCTCTTCCAAAAGCTCATTTGTTTTCTTTCTTTCCCTTTGTGATTGAAAGCCGAATGCACCCATCACTATAGCCGAAATTCCCTAAGCCTTCATCTTTTCATCTCAGTCTCGTTTCATCACTTTTCCATCTCTCTTAAATCGAGTTTTCTCTCCATAATTCTGTAATATCTGGGATTTAGGGCTTGTGCATTTTTGCTAAATTGAATGTGCTAGTATGCCTATGTGTGTTTTGATGTGTTTTTGTGAATCATGAGAACTTTAGAGTATAGGAAAATGCCTTAGAATATATTGTATTTTAAGTTTCAAAGAGAGAGTTAAGCCTGATAGGCCTTAAGAGAAATTGTAGGGGAAATTGGACATAAGATTGGGCTTGGTAAAGTGGCATGGAGGCGCCACTTAGGGGCCTTGGAAGGTGACGCCATAAGCTGAGAGGAAGGGCTTAGGTTCGAGTTGCAGAGGAAGCAAATGGGAGTTTGTTTTTGCGTCAAGGGGGAGAGGTGTTGGATGGCAATGGGGCACTGAGTGGATGAGTATAGATTAAGTCAAATTCTTTTTAAATTTTCGGCTAAGGGCAAGGATAATTGCTGATTTATTTTAATTATTTTTGAATAAGTAAAAAAAGAGAGAAAATAGGAGATTGGATAGAGAGAGGGGGAGTTGGCCGGCTAAGGGAGTCTTTGGTGTCAAATTCGGCTAAGGGGGGTAAGGGGTGTGTAGCCGAATTTCATTAAGCATTCTAGCCTCCCTTTCGTTTACTCTTTTCTCTCTAAAGCTATCACTTTTCTCCTCTTTTTCTTTTATTTGTTCTAGCCGAATTATACTTGAGCCTCCATATCATTCCTTTTTCATCTCTTTCCCATTATCACTCTTTGTTAATCAAAAGCCAGAAGGTAAGTCCTCCTAGCCATTGCCGATTCTCCCTAAGTCTTAAACTTTTCCTTTTCATTCTTGATGAGGTAGAATCTCCATCATCAACCTTATCTTCTTCTTTTGCAAGTTCACTCAAAGCCGAATACTCAAAGTAGTCTTAGCCGATTGCTCAGTAGATCCAAAAGACGAAACCTATTGATCACTACCTAGTCTATATAGCCGAATTTCTCTGTGGAGTCAAGCAAGGGAGCAGTCGACTTCTGTGTATAGGGTAAGGATCGACTGTCGTTCTTCTCTTCCTTTTTCTTTTAGCCGAAATCTAGGAACTAATCCCATTAATGCACTTTGGCTGAAACTTTGAAGGAGGAATTCAGGATTTGGTTGTTGTCGACTATGAGGAGGAGATCATTCGGGATTTCAAAATCTAAGGTAAGCATAGGCCGAAGGCCATTTATTCAAATGTTGGAATCGGATCTAAAATACACCATGTAGGTATTGCGACATCTTCAAAGACAAGGGATAAATCCGGTGTTTAGATCCGCAAGGGAGGAGTACAATCCAATTCGATAGACTTTCGGGATTCAGTGAATTCGTTAAGTAAACCAGGTGTGTACCCCACACTAACTCTTAATAGATTTATGGCATCAATTTAATATATGTGTTTTTAATAATGTTAAAAGGTACCATGTGATGGTACAAAGTACTCAGGTAAGTAACCTTAACATTATGTTAATAAATGATATGAATAATATTATGATATGAATATTTGGAATATGGTACATATGTGAATATCGATAAGAATGTGGAATAAGGCATAAGGCATGATATTGCATATTCACGTGTGACATGGGGCATATGGGTTATATGGAAAGGGGAAGTGATCGGTGGTTTATACCACAATATCTCGAATGTGGTGACTCATGTCACGAAATCCCGAATGTGGTGACTTATGTCACAAAATAATGTCAGTGGCTATTCCACAAAATTTATAAGAGGCGATGAGCAAGTCGTAAAATGCAAATGATCGCTTCGATGATTTGTAGCGGATGGAGGGTCGACTTAGTAGTCCCCACGGTGTGATCGTTGGTACGGGTGATGTGTAGCAGATGGTTATCTAGGTATGCGTTCGAGTTTGCATCATTATTTCTATTTGTTATATATACGTATGATATGATATGATATGCCCGAATCGTTGGGGCTTAGTGTTGGTTATACACACCGAGTCTGTTTGACTCACCCCATTGTGGGATATCTTTCAGGTGACACTCGATAGATGGGCCAGGGTCGGCGGGAGCTTAGTGGTGGCCATGCTCGGCTTGCGATTATTTTATTTTGAGACTTTATTTTTAAGTTTGGATTTATTTGGGTTTGCTATTGATGTAATAAGGCCATTATTATTAAAGCTATTTTATGTTTCAAATTTTTATTATGATACGATTATTATTAAATCGAGGGTTAAATAACTTATCTTGGAAACAATTTTAAATGTTTTGACACCTAACGATTCCTCTTCAAAATGACCACATTTTCTAAATTGACAAACAAGATTTGAAATGTTTTACTCGAGGAACATGCCAGATCCGGTCGGGGCTTGTGGGTCGGGTTTGGGGTGTTTCAGTTTGGTATCAGAGCCCAGTTTTAAACTCTCAGCCTTGGATTTAAAGCCCATAATGTTTTCAAAATAGAGCCCAAATAAGTTTTTGAGAAAATTTTTGTGAAATAAGCAGGTTTTTCTGGCATGGCACCTAAGACTCGGCTACCAAGTCCACGGTAAGTACCCTAACCGTTGTGTGAATTAATGTATGATTTGTATATGGGTATAACGAGAACGTGGAGTAGTATATTAAGTTATGGAACCCTAGGATTAGCTTACTTCAATACAGAATTACATAAAACTTTAAGGCCTAATTAAACAAACTTGTGGTGAGTCGCCGAAAGGTTAGGGTGTGGCAACCATTGTGCGCATGTCTAGGATTGGATTCGGGAAGAGCACGGTATTTAAGCGATCCTAGTGACTCACCTCCTCTTCGCTCGGATCCTACCTAGTGCGTAGTAACGGTTCACCCTAACCAAGAGGACTCATTCACAGGCTAAACTCAATAATTAAAACCCGAAAGGGACTTGCTACATTGTTTTATAAATCTTAGTTTTAAAAATCACCCAAATACCCCTGGTTTGTAAGATTACTAAAATACCCTTGGTTTATAAAGTTACCATAGTATCCTCGACTTTTATTAAGATATTCCTACTTTACCAAAAAAACCAAAAAAAACCCTATTTTTGTAAAATATCAAGATACCCTGATTTGAAAATTTACCAAAATACCCCTATAGGATGAATTACGAAAATACCCCAGGGATTGAAACGGACAAAAATGTACAAGTGATGAATGTGTGTAGTAGATACTACTGAATGAAGGTGCATCTTTCTCTGAACTAGGATAGAAGACTTGAAACAAAACTCTGAAATGATCGAAAGAACTACTACTAAACTTCCTTTACATAAAATTTCTTCATGGGTAATCAGTGGAACAAAGACTAATGCATAAAACTTTCTAAAACAGATTAAATCGCGATCGTAGACATGATTTCTAGTGGACGTGGTCGTAATGTGTGAGGGCGTGGTAGAGGCAGAATGGCCGTATCGGAACCCGTTAGGTCTGGTCAAGGGTCCGAGAATGAGGTACCACCACCACCACCAGTACCGGCATTGAGCATCGAGGATCGACGGGGATGATGCGATGATCGCGAGCGATCTTTGTGGGTTCTTGAGATGGTGGTGGAGCGGTGAGGTGGGGAGCTCGAAAATCAGACCGGCGACTCCAAGCAAATGGAGCTGAAGTATTCGAGGCGTATACGGTGTGGCACCCGATGACGGTGAGTATTGGATGGAAGCGACAGAGTGAATTATGGATGAGTGGATCATTTTTGATCAAGAAAGTGAAGGAATGGTGTCGCTACTTCGCGATGAGGCATATCGGTGGTGGCTCACGATTCGGGATGGTGCTACGGTGAGGATCTCACTTGGGAGTATGTTAAGGCGGCATATCGTAAGAAGTATATTGGAACTAGTTATACTGATGCTCAGAGGAAGGCATTTCTGGGGCTGGTTCAAGGGAACAAGTCCGTAGCGGGGTACGAGGCTAAATTCTTAAGGTTGAACCGGTATGCTCGAGGTATCGTGGCTAAGGAGCATGAGCGATGTGTTCGGTTTGAGGACGGACTGAGGGATGACCTGAGATTGTTGATAGCTCCACAGCAGGAGCGAGAGTTTGCCGTGTTGGTGGAAAAGGCTAAGGTAGCCGAAGGGATTAAGGACTCTGTGAAATAGAATACTGAACGGAATAGGCACAAGAGAGGTTTTGGATCATCAGGGTTATCCGGGAATGTTCAAAAGAGGCCTAGAGTTGATGGGCCGCGAGGTCGACAAAAGCTATTACAAGAGGGCGTGCACCGTACTTGTCTTTGAGTGTGGGAAGAGGCACCTAGGAGAGTGTTGGAAAAAGACAGGGGGATGCTTTAAGTGTGGGTCCAAGGAACACATGATTAAGGACTGTCCTATGAAAATAGACGGGGCCCGACCAACAGGTCAGAGTTTCAATCAGGCTGAAAGAGGTGGACAGCAGCCTCAGCGGGGTCGTGGTCCGATTGGCTGAGGTAATGGTTCTGGAAGAGGACGTAGAACACCGGGCAGAGGTGTTGGTAACACAGAGGCAAGACAGTCGGGTCTGGTGTATGCAGTTCGTCAGAGGGAGGATGGAGACGCACCGGACGTCATAACCGGTACGTTCCTTATAGCTGATAAGCCTTATTTTGCTTTAATTGATGTTGGCTCGACCCACTCGTATGTTGCAAGTGGAGTAGTTGAAACTCTAGGCATAGCTTTTGAACTATCTAATAGGGAGATGACTGTAGTAAGCCCGTTAGGTCAAACTGTAGTGGTGAATAAGATATTTTGGAGTGTACCTCTAGAGATTCAGGGAGTGATATTCCCTGCCGACTTGATGGAATTACCCTTCGGAGAATTTGATCTCATTCTTGGCATGGATTGGCTAGTGGAACATTGGGCTATATTGGATTGTGCAGCTAAGCGAATGGAGTTAAGGACCCTGGAGGATGAAGAGATAATTATGATAAGAGAAAGAAGAAACTACTTGTCAACATAGTTTCTGCATTAAAGGCTGATAAGATGGTTCGGAAAGGGTGCAAGGCATTCTTGTCTTTCGTTAGTGCGTTGGATGCAAAAGAAGAAGGAGTTAGTGGAGTTAGAACCGTAAGGGAATTTATGGATGTTTTCCCGGAGGAGTTACCTGGAATACCCCCTGAGAGGGAGGTGGAGTTTAGAATTGACTTACTGCCTGGAACGGCGCCAGTATCTATCGCTCCGTATAGAATGGCACCAAAGGAGTTTGTAGAGCTCAAGGCTCAAATCCAGGAGTTACTGGATCGTGGATTCATTCGACCCAGTGTGTCTCCGTGGAGAGCACCGGTTCTGTTTGTGAAGAAGAAGGATAAAACTATGCGTATGTGCATAGATTACCGTCAGTTGAATAAGCTGACCATCAAGAACAAGTACCCGTTGCCAAGGATAGACGACTTGTTCGATAAGCTTAAGGGGGCCGCAGTGTTTTTGAAGATAGATCTAAGGTCTGGGTATCATCAGCTTAAGGTGAAGGAGGTGGATATCCATAAGACAGCTTTCCGGACAAGATACGAGCATTTTGAGTTCGTAGTAATGTCATTTGGATTGACGAACGCCCGAGCCGCGTTCATGGATATGATGAACTGGGTTTTTCAACCCTACTTGGATTGATTCGTCGTTGTGTTCATAGACGACATCCTAGTGTATTCCAAGTCGGAGGAGGAACATGACGAGCATCTCCGGACAGTGTTGCAAGTGTTAAGGGAGAAGAAGCTCTACGCCAAATTCAGCAAGTGTGAATTTTGGCTGAAGGAGGTTGCATTCTTAGGGCATGTAGTGTCTGCAGAAGGAATAAGGGTGGATCCTAGGAAGATCGAAGCAGTGCTGGATTGGAAACCACCTAAGTCGGTGGCTGAGGTACGTAGTTTCTTGGGATTGGCAGGCTACTACAGAAGGTTCGTAGAAGGGTTCTCATCAATAGCCGCACATTTGACAAAATGGTTGAGAAAGGAAGTACCTTTCGTATGGACAGATAGGCAACAGGAGAGCTTTGAGAAGCTTAAAAGGGTCTTGACTGAAGCCCCAGTCTTGATTCAGCCTGAGGCAGGGAAGGATTTTGTGGTGTACTGTGATGCTTCCCACAAAGGATTAGGATGTGTTTTAATGCAAGACGGGAAGGTAGTCGCTTATGCATCTCGATAATTAAGGCCGCATGAGGTTAACTATCCGACGCATGACTTGGAATTGGCGGCGGTGGTCTTTGCTCTTAAGGTATGGATGCACTATCTATATGGATAAAAGTCAGTGATTTACACAGACCACAAGAGCCTTAAGTATCTGTTGACTCAGAAAGAGCTGAATCTGAGACAGCGAAGGTGGGTGGAGTTATTGAAAGACTACGATTGTTCTATAGAATATCATCCGGGCAAGGCGAATGTAGTGGCAGATGCCCTAAGTTGAAAAGTAGTGTCGGATCTGAGAGCGATGTTCGCACATCTAAGCTTGTATGACGATGGAAGTTTGCTAGCAGAATTGCAAATTAAGCCGACGTGGTTGAATGAGGTGAAAGAAGGACAGCTGGCAGACGATGATCTAAGTGCTAAGTTGCGACAAGTGCAGAGTGGGGAGTTAGAGGATTATGGTGTTAACAGCGATGGAGTATTGTGTTTCAAGGGTAAGGTCTATATGCCTAAGGATAAGGAGTTAAGGCAGAGAATTCTTCAGGAATCGCATAGTAGCCCCTATGCTATGCATCCTGGAGGTAGTAAGTTGTATAGAGATCTAAGGGAACAGTTTTGGTGGCCTGGTCTTAAGAGGGAAGTTACCGAATTTGTAGGGAAGTGCTTAACGTGTCAGCAAGTTAAGGCTGAACACCAAGTTCTGTCAGGATTGCTTCAGCCGATAAAGATTCTACAGTGGAAGTGGGAGAAAATCACCATGGACTTCGTTAGTGGGCTTCCCCTTACGCCTACTAAGAAGGACTCGGTATGGGTGATAGTGAACCGATTGACAAAATCCGCGCATTTTATACCAGTGCGGGTTGACTATTCTTTGCAGAGGTTGGCGAAGTTGTATGTGGCGGAAATTGTGAGGTTGCATGGAGTGCCGGTGTCAATTATTTCAGATAGGGATCAAAGGTTTACGTCTCGGTTCTGGAAAGCACTACATCAAGCTTTGGGCACCAGATTAGACTTGATGACGGCATTTCATCCACGATCGACGGTCAATCGGCGAGTGATCCAAGTGTTGGAAGATATGTTGAGGGTTGTGTGATAGACTTGAGAGGAAGTTGGGAAGAATATTTGCCTCTAGCAGAATTTGCTTATAATAATGACTATCAAACCAAAGATTCGAATGGCACCGTATGAAGCAATTGTATGGGACGGAGGTGTCGCACTCCTACGTGTTGGACGGAATTGGGGAACGTCAAGTTTTGGGTCCAGATTGTGGCGAGAATCAAGAAAAGCTTAAGTTAATTCGGGCACGATTAAAGGAGGCATCTGACAGGCAGAAGTCGTATGCGGATCTTAAGCGAAAGGAAATAGAATTTGCTGTGGGAGATCGAGTGTTTCTTAAGGTTTCTCCTTGGAAGAAGGTGATGAGATTTGGTCGCAAAGGGAAGTTAAGTCCAAGGTTTATAGGACCTTATCGGGTATTGAAGCGAGTTGGTCCAGTGGCATACTAGTTAGAGTTGCCTTCGGAATTGCAACAGATACACGATGTGTTCCATGTTTTTATCCTACGTCGTTATCGATCGGATCCATCTTATGTTGTGCCAGTTGAGGAGGTGGAGCTAAGGCCAGATTTGTCCTACGAGGAAGAGCCGATCCAAATCTTGGAACGAGATGTGAAAGTGCTATGAAGGAAGTCAGTTCCTTTAGTCAAAGTGTTATGGCGCAATCATGGATCGGAAGAAGCTTCTTAGGAGCCGGAAGAAGCAATGCGACAGCAATACCCTCACCTATTTTAGCCAGGTAATTTCGAGGTCAAAATTATTTTAAGGGGGTAGAACTGTAATATCCGGGATTTAGGGCTTGTGCATTTTTGCTAAATTGAATGTGCTAGTATGCCTATGTGTGTTTTGATGTGTTTTTGTGAATCATGAGAACTTTAGAGTCTAGGAAAATGCCTTAGAAAATATTGTATTTTAAGTTTCAAAGAGAGAGTTAAGCCTGATATGCCTTAAGAGAAATTGTAGGGGAAATTGGACATAAGATTGGGCTTGGTAAAGTGGCATGGAGGCGCCACTTAGGGGCCTTGGAAGGTGACGCCATAAGCTGAGAGGAAGGGCTTAGGTTCGAGTTGCAGAGGAAGCAAATGGGAGTTTGTTTTTGCGTCAAGGGGGAGAGGTGTTGGACGGCAATGGGGCACTGAGTGGATGAGTATAGATCAAGTCAAATTCTTTTTAAATTTTCGGCTAAGGGCAAGGATAATTACTGATTTATTTTAATTATTTTTGAATAAGTAAAAGAAGAGAGAAAATAGGAGATTGGATAGAGAGAGGGGGAGTTGGCCGGCCAAGGGAGTCTTTGGTGTCAAATTCGGCTAAGGGGGTAAAGGGTGTGTAGCCAATTTCATTAAGCATTCTAGCCTCCCTCTCGTTTACTCTTTTCTCTCTAAAGCTATCACCTTTCTCCTCTTTTTCTTTTATTTGTTCTAGCCGAATTATACTTGAGCCTCCATATCATTCCTTTTTCATCTCTTTCTCATTATCACTCTTTGTTAATCAAAAGCCAGAAGGTAAGTCCTCCTAGCCATTGCCGATTCTCCCTAAGTCTTAAACTTTTCCTTTTCATTCTTGATGAGGTAGAATCTCCATCATCAACCTTCTCTTCTTCTTTTGCAAGTTCACTCAAAGCCGAATACTCAAAGTAGTCTTAGCCGATTGCTCAGTAGATCCAAAAGCCGAAACCTATTGATCACTAACTAGTCTATAGAGCCGAATTTCTCTGTGGATTCAAGCAAGGGAGCAGTCGACTTCTGTGTATAGGGTAAGGATCAACTGTCGTTCTTCTCTTCCTTTTTCTTTTAGCCGAAATCTAGGAACTAAACCCATTAATGCACTTTGGCCGAAACTTTGGAGGAATTCAGGATTTGGTTGTTGTCGACTACGAGGAGGAGATCATTCGGGATTTAAAAATCTAAGGTAAGAAAAGTGTGGTTTAGGCCGAAGGCCATTTATTCAATTGTTGGAATCGGATCTAACATACACCATGTAGGTATTGCGACATCTTCAAAGACAAGGGATAAATTCGGGGTTTAGATTCGCAAGGGAGGAGTACAATCCGATTCAATAGACTTTCGGGATTCAGTGAATTCGTTAAGTAAACCAGGTGTGTACCCCACACTAACTCTTAATAGATTTATGACATCAATTTAATATATGTGTTTTTAATAATGTGAAAAGTGGGCAAAGGTACCATGTGATGGTACAAAGTACTCAGGTAAGTAACCTTAACATTATGTTAATAAATGATATGAATAATATTATGATATGAATATTTGGAATATGGTACATATGTGAATATCGATAAGTATGTGGAATAAGTCATAAGGCATGATATTGCATATCTCGTGTGACATGGGGCATATGGGTTATATGGAAAGGGAAGTGATCCGTGGTTTATACCACAATATCTCGAATGTGGTGACTCATGTCACGAAATCGAATGTGGTGACTTATGTCACAAAATAATGTCCAGTGGCTATGCCACAAAATTTATAAGGGCGATGAGCAAGTCGTGCATGCGGCATCGCCGATGATGTGTAGCGGATGGAGGGTCGACTTAGTAGTCCCCACGGTGTGATGGTTGGTACGGGTGATGTGTAGCGGATGGTTATCTAGGTATGGGTTTGGGTTTGCATCATTATTTCTATCTATTATATATACGTATGATATGATATGATATGCATGAATCGTTGGGGCTTAGTGTTGGTTATACACACTGAGTCTGTTTGACTCACCCCATTATGGGATATCTTTTCAGGTGACACTCAGTAGATGGACCGGGTCGGCGGGAGCTTAGTGGTGGCCATGCTCAGCTTGCAGTTATTTTATTTTGAGACTTTATTTTTAAGTTTGGATTTATTTTGGGTTTGCTATTGATGTAATAAGGCCATTATTATTAAACTGTTTTATGTTTCAAATTTTTATTATGATACGATTATTATTAAATCGAGGGTTAAATAACTTATCTTGGAAACAATTTTAAATGTTTTGACACCTAACGATTCCTCTTCAAAATGACCACATTTTCCAAATTGACAAACAAGATTTGAAATGTTTTACTCGAGGAACATGCCAGATCCGGTCGGGGCTTATGGGCCGGGTTTGGGGTGTTTCAAATTCCCTATAGCCGAACCTCTATTTGAGCCTCACCATCATTCTTTTCTTCTTTTGCTTTCTTCAAAACCGATTAGTGCTTTGGCCGAAGCTTCTACCCATCGTTTTCTTTTATTCTTATCTACACTTTTCTTCTATTCTTTTCTATCACGCTGATCTCCAAGGGTTGTCATCAAGTCGAGTCTTCCAGTGCCGATCATATCGTGAAGGAAAGACTTATTTCGATAGACGACTTGTAGTGAGGTGCCATCGGCCATCTTGTGCAATCCCTTCCAATCGACCTCAACAGTGTGGTAAGGGATCTCTCTTGGGTTAAATCTCCCTTTTCTTACTTTGGTTGCCGAAATCAGAGACTTAACTCTGTATTTAGGTGTGTGGCCGAATCTATCCAAGGTCTTGGATTCGTAACTTTTCTTTGAAGCCAGCGTTAGGAGCAAGAGCCTTCGGGGTTTGATCGAACAAGGTAAGGAGATAGTGATATTCGGCCAAAGGCCATATCTTTTAGCTAAGAAGTGTTAGCCGATTCTAACTAAACTGTTGTAGGGAGGTTTCGACAGAGGTTAAGGAGAAGCTTCGGGATTCGGATCTACTTGGGTAAGAGTACTCAATTAAGATGAAGTCTTTTTCTCGTTTAGATTTTTATTTATCAATTAATCGGGTATTCTGATTAAGTGCTATCCAATGGATGCGAGTACCAGTCGAGGAGAGGAAGGGGTTGTCCCTACCCCTAAGTTTAAGAAATGTTCGGTTTCTGCAGTTCGAGATTGGCCACCAGGGTGTGGGCCAGCGTCAGAAAGGGACAAGCAGATCACTGTAGTCTCTTCGAGTGAGGACGCTAGGGAAATTGAGAGTGTAGTGCTTCAGGTTATCAGGTGTGTGGTTAATTCGCAGTTTCCCTGTTAATTAATTAGTTGTATGTATTATGTGTGAAATGGCTAAAACAGTGGCTGTGGTGGAATTGTTACCTTTAATGGTATGTCGGTAACCAGGTTAGTCTTTTATTTATGGTGTGGCTATGGATGATTGTTGTGGATACACGTAGTATGTCATATGCCTATATAATCTGTTCATGCATTATTTGGCCATGTCATTATAACATGTTGCATATGCATGGGGTGGTATATATATGGAATGAAGGACAGGGTGTACATTTATGTACGTGGTTTAGTGACGGCCTCGGGCCTCACTATGGATTGATGTTAGCCTTGAGCTACATCGTGGATTGACGTTGACCATGGGTCACATTGTGGATTTTTGTGATTTAGTTACGTGGACCAGTGGCTAGGCCACTAGGTGGACGGCATTGATTGCCGAATTGGTGTGTAGCAGTTGGAGGGTCGATTTAGTAATCCCCTGGTGTGTGGTGGCTGGACATGGGGGTGTGTAGCGGATGGACACTAGGCTGGGTTGGGTACATTTTGCATTATTACATGCCATGTGGATTTGTGTGGTTTTGGGCCACGCCAATATGCGGAAATTTGTGGGTTAATTACACCACTGAGTCGGTTTGACTCACCCAATATTTACCAAACAATGCAGGTGATACATGATGTCTTGGACCGGGTTTGGAGTGGATTCGAGATGGCCATGCAGATGCAATTTTACTTACTTAAATACACTTTCTTTAATTTCGGTTACATCGGGATAATTTTATTGTAATAAGGCCATTTTAAGTAGTTGGGATTTTCATTATGTTTTATGCTAGATCGACTATCGATTAATAATTGCAAATGATTTCGAAATCAAATTTTTAGAACTTAAAAACTTAAGTTAAGATTTTCAAATCTGGACACTCGTAACAACCCAACTTTCCTAAAGTTTCAAACGTATACGATTTTCAACTTCACATGAACTTTAAAGTTGTACTGTAACATCCTTAATTCGGGGGTTCTGCATTTTGCTCATGTTGCGTGTGATGAATTGTCTATAATGTTCATTTAACATGTTTGGGGTCTAGTTATAACCCTAGGTTAGGCCTGAGTTAGGGCTAAGAATTTTGTTTTAGCACTTAAGGAAATGGAGCAAAGGGAAATAGGGGTTAAAAGAATTTATTGGAGGTCTAAGACACAAGAATTTCATTTGGTAAAGTGGCAGGCAGGTGCCACTTAGAGCTTGGAGGAAGGTGACGCCACAGGGAGCTAGGAGGGCCTTGGTTCGAGCTGCAGGAATCCCCTTTGTGCCTTTATTTTTGACACTACAAGCAAGGAGAGGTGTGCTCAGGTGGGACTCTCATGGACAGATGAGGATTGAGTCAACAAATTTGAATGGATGGAAGGGAGAAAAATGTGGAATTTGACTCTTTCAAACCAATTTGAATGAGTGGATGGGAGAGCTTTTAGGTGTTGGCCGAATCATGGACTCTAGGGGAGGAAGTGTAGTCGGTTAGGGAGCCTTTAGGTGGTGGCCGAATGTCTATGGTGGTTTAAAGGAGTGTTTCGGCTAGCATGGAGGGTCTTTCTTCTTTTTGCATTTTGTGCTAAAAACCGAACCTCAGGTGTTCTTTCTCTCTTTTCCCTGGCAAATTGGGCATTTGGCTGAACCAAATATTGCTATTCTGTTGTAAAAACCGAAACTCACATAGCTATTTTTTCTTCTTCTCTTTTCGGTTCACTCTTTGTTAGTCTCTTCTTTGCCGAAATCACCTTGTTCTCTTCTTCTTCTTCTTTTTGCTCAAAGTCGAAACCAACAACCTCACCCCTCATTTGGCATCTTTTCTTTTCTCTCTCAAAACCCCTTGTGCCGAAAGTTCTTTCATTCACCCTTGCCGAATCCCTTCTTCCCCATTGTATTATTCTTCTTCATCTTTCCATTGTTCAAAAAGCCGAAACCTTGTTGTTCTCCTCTTGGCCGAATACTACTAGTGATTTTCCTTTCTCTTCTCACGTGATCTAGCCTTCATTCAAGTGCCGAAACCTATCTCTTCCATTTGGGTTAGTCGGATCTTTTGGTAAGTAGGCTTTCTATTTTCCTTTTCTTCTTCGACACTGATTTGGTGAAGGTCAAATCTCTTTTGCCTTTCTCTTTTTATACTTTTCCAATCGTTATTAGTCGGGATTTTGAAAATTCATTCTTGTTTCATGTTGATAGCCGAAACCCCTAACATCAATAGGGGGTGCCGATCTTTGGTGTTTAGAAGCTGAATCAATCATTAAGGTAAGGTGGCGACAATCCCTTTTGGTTTCGGGATTCTTGATTAAGCCGATTGGTGCTTGGATAGCTAATGATGCATTTAAGTTGATAGTAGGGAGGAGTGCAACCCGAATCAGTGGATCTTCGGGGTTTGATTGCCAATCTAGGTAAGGGTTCTAGTGGTTCGAATCTATTCCTTACTCTTTTAAAAGTCGAAGGCTAACCATTTGTGTGTGCTGGTGTTGGGCCGATTGCAGGGGGTTTCATTTCGTAGTTTCGGGATTCGGTTGGAAACAAAATCGACTTTAAGGTGAGTGTTACATTTAGGCGGCATATCCTTCAGGATTTCCATTTGAGTCGAATGGGCTTTTTAGCTACTAACTAGGTGTTGGCCGGTTGTAGGAAAGGGAAAGTAACGCTTCGGGGTTTCGCTAGTTTTGAGTAGTTTTGGGATTTTGCTTAGATCTACGGTTAGTTAGGTGTGTAAACGCTTACACACTTTATTAGTATTACGATGCTTATTATGTTACTGTGTAACCATTGATATTAGTGACTTTGCCCTGTGGGCATGAGCTTGGATTCGAGTAAGTCCCTGCTATGTGATTTTTGATATACATCATCATGGCTTGTTAAATGCTATGCTATGCCTTAATTGCATGATACATGATATTATGACACATATGATATGAGCATGATGATGATGGGATTGATGAGAGAGGGGGATGATTTATCCGGGTGTCACGATGGTTTTGACCACAAGATGGGTTGGCCCCATCGGTTGATTTGTGACTACGGTCACGGTGGTTTTGACCACACTATTGATATGATTTGTGACTAAGTCCCGGTGGTTTTGACCACGGTGGTTTTGACCACACGATTGATATTTGTGACAGCGGTCACGGTGGTTTTGACCACACATGGATTATTGTGACTCGTCCCGGTGGCTTGGTACCACAGTGGGTTGGCCCCACATGATATTACGGGATTGTCATCAGTGGTTTTGACCACACGATGGGTTGGACCCATCATTGATATATATATGCATTTGTGACTTCGGTCACCAGTGGTTTTGACCACCAGTGGTTTTGACCACACGGGGTAGTTAAAGGAGATTGGATGGTTAGGTTATGGGTTGCATGATTTGCATGTTTTGCTAATGATACGTATGCGTGGTTGAATTATCGGGTTGGGGATTTATACACTGAGTCTTGGTGACTCACCCCTTCCCTTACATTTTGCAGATGAGGCATAGATCGCGGATATGGAGCCGGGGAGGACTCGAGGTGGCCATGCATCTTAGTTTGGTTTTGACTTTAACTGCTATTTCGTTTAATTAAATTTCTTTAAATTTGGTTTTAGGTTTTGTAATAAGGCCGCTAAGTATTATTTTGGGTTTTTATTATTTGCTTTTATTTTGGTTACATCATACATATGCTGGGTTTATGGACTTGTTAAATTAACCGGTGAAAAGCAATGTCTTCAAAACTATATCTCTTCGGGTTTTCAAACGTTACCATCAGTAACAAAGTTCACACAATAATAAGGTAACTTGGATGTTTTTATAACTCAAATTTTCAAATCACCTTAAAAGGCAAATGGTTTTAAACTTGATTGTACTCATCGCATTCAGTTTTAATATGTAACCAATGTTTCCTAAAATCGACAGTAACAAATGGGTTTTCACTCGCGAGTTTTCCAAATATTTCAACATCTACTAAAACAACCACAACCTCATTACTGAGTTCTCTAAACCCTAAAGCAATAAAAGAGTCTTCTTTAAAATTTTCTGACAAACTTATGATTTCAAAAATGTTTTCGCTCCGTAACATACCAGATTCGGTCGTGGTGTGTTGACCGGGTTTGGGGTGTTACAATTTTGGTATCAGAGCCAGGTTTCAACAGCTCGACTGTGGGTCCGAGGCCTAAAAATGTTTAAAAAAAATGTGAAAAGCTTTTATGGGAAAAGTATAGTGATGGAAAGCATGGCACCGAGTCTCCGGCACCAATCCGCCCAGGTAAGTACCCCAAACTGTTGCTTGTGATGATATGATTATATGATTATGATGATGATGGTATGACTGATTAGTAGTAGGAACTACTATAGAGACTGGAACAATAGGATGATGTGTACTCGCGAAACCAACTCTTATTAAACCCCTCATAAGACTGTGCTTTAATAGACAGTAGAATAAAAGTCTAACGCGTAAAACTTTTAATCAGCTTGAATATACCGGTAGATATGAGTGCACGTGGACGTGGGCGTAACACTCGTGGACGAGGTAGGGGTAGGATGACAGTCTCGGAACCGGTAGGGTCCGGACATGGGTCAGAAAACGAGGTACCACCGCCGCCAGCTGTGGGCGCAGAATATCAGGATCAGACGGGTGGTAATAACGCAGTGTCGCAGGCTGTGCTACGAGTGCTGGAGAGGGTTGCGAGTACAGGAGTAGGAAATGGAGCTCGAAAATCTATGACCGAGCGACTCAAGGCTAATGGTGCAGAGGTATTTAGAGGTGTATCTGGTGTGGCACCTAGTACAGCAGAATATTGGTTGGAGGCGATGGAACGCATCATGGATGATCTGGATTTTTCAGCTGAGGAAAAGCTGAAGGGCATAGTATCTCTGCTGCGAGATGAGTCGTATCAGTGGTAGCTCACGATTAGGGATGGAGCGATAGCGAATGACCTCACTTGTGAGTTCTTTAGAAGCGACCTATCGAGAGGAAGTACATAGGGGCTAGCTATGTTGATGCGCGGCGTAGAGCTTTCTTGAACTTGGTCCAGGTAATAAAGCGTAGCGAGAATATGAGGCAAAATTTTTTCGGTTGAGTCGGTATGCACGGGGTATTGCAGGCACGAGCATGAGCGTTGTGTCGATTTGAGGATGGGGTGAGGGCGAGTGCGAATGATAATTGCCCCATGGCGAGAGCGAGAATTTGCCGTTCTAGTGGAGAAAGCTAAGGTTCTTGAAGGGTAAAAGCAGTCTGTAAGGCGGAATCGGGATAAGGGTTGGAATAAGAGGAGTTCGGATCGTGCAGGTTTTGGGGAACCAGCGAGAAAAGGGTTAGATATAGTGGGCGAATCAAGGCCGCTAGGCTGCTGCTGCTAATACTCGATGGCGCCGCGGTGTGCTCGATGCGGGAAGTCTCACACGGGAGAATGTTGGAGTGATAACATGGGATGCTTTGAGTGTGGATCGATGGGGCATCGAGTTAGGGATTGTCTCTGAGATCGGCTAGGCTGCGATCGAGGATCGAACCGTGCCTGATTTAGGAGGGATAATCAGCAGCCCCAGAGAGGCGGTGGTTCAGTCAGGGGAGGTAATGGCTCTGGTAGGGGTCGTGGAGCATCGGGAAGAGGTGCAGGTGGTACAGAGGCGAGACAGCCTGGGTTGGTCTACGCAGCGAGGCATCGAGAGTAGGGCGACGCACCGGATATCATAACCAGTACGTTCTTAATTTTTGGAGTACCTTATAATGCTTTAATTTATGTTGGTTCGACGCACTCGTACGTTGCTAGTAGCATAGTAGAAACCATGAACTTAGACTCTGAGATTACTTCTAGGAAGATGACTGTGATAAGCCCTCTAGGTCACTCTGTAGAAGTAAGTAAACTATATAGGGATGTACCCCTAGAACTTCAAGGGGTCGTGCTTCTGGCTGACTTGATGGAACTGTCGTTTGGGGAGTTCGATCTGATTCTTGGGATGGATTGGCTAGTTAAGTATCAAGCTAGTTTGGATTGCGTGGCTAAGCGCATGGTATTGAAGACCATGGAAGGTGTTGAGGTGGCGATGATAGGTAATAGGAGAGATTACTTATCTAATGTTATCTCTACACTGAAGGCTGAGAGAATGGTTAGAAAGGGTTGTGAATCATTTTTGGTGCATGTTTGTGCTTTGGAAGTTAAAGATGCAGCTGTGAAGACTGTCCGAACTGTAGGGGAATTTGCTTGATGTTTTTCAGAGGAACTTAGGGTATACCGCTTTGACCGCGAGGTTGAGTTCGGTGTAGACTTGTTACCCGAAACTGCGCCAGTATCTATTGCTCCATATAGGATGGCGTCGAAAGAATTAGTGGAGTTAAAGGCTCAGATTCAAGAGTTGTTGGACAGAGGTTTCATCTGACCGAGTTTATCACCTTGGGGAGCTCCAGTGCTTTTTGTTAAGAAGAAGGACGGTACGATACGGATGTGTATAGACTATCGCCAGCTGAACAAGATGACGATCAAAAACAAGTATCCATTGCCTAGGATAGACGACTTATTTGATCAACTCAAGGGTGCATCAGTTTTCTCTAAGATCGACCTTAGGTCTGGGTATCATCAGCTCAAAGTGAAGGAGGCAGATATTCATAAGACGGCATTTCGTACTCGGTATGGGCACTACGAGTTCCTGGTAATACCTTTTGGTTTGACCAATGCACCGACAGCATTCATTGACATGATGAATCGGGTGTTTCAGCCGTATCTGGACCAATTTGTCGTAGTGTTTATAGACGACATTTTGGTGTACTCAAAATCGGAGGAAGAACATGACGCGCATCTTCGAGTGGTTCTGCAGGTGCTAAGGGAAAAGCAGTTATACGCCAAGTTTAGTAAATGTGAGTTCTGACTTAAGGAGGTAGCTTTCTTGGGTCATGTTGTATCAGCTGAGGGAATTAGGGTGGATCCTCGTAAGATTGAGGCGGTATTGGATTGGAAACCACCCAAGTCGGTTCTGAGAGATTTGGAGTTTTACGGGTTTGGCGAGGATACTCTGAAGGTTCGTGGAGGTTTCTCTTTAATCGCGATGCCGTTGACTAATTTGTTGAGGAAGGGGTTCCGTTTATGTGGACCGAGAAACAACAAGAAAGTTTCGACAAGTTAAAGAAGATCTGGATGAAGCTCGGTTTGATTCACTGAGGCGAGAAAGGAGTTCACGGTCACTCGTGTGATGCGTCACATACGGGTTTAGGGTGTGTCTTGATGCAATACGGTAAAGTGGTAGCGTATGCATCTAGGCGATTTAGGCCTCATGAAGGTAACTATCCGACACATGACTTAGAATTAGTTGCAGTGGTTTTCGCCTTGAAGATTTGGAGGCATTACTTGTATGGAGAGAAGTCGATAGTGTATCTGAGATCATAAGAGTCGAAGTACCTCGACTCGGAAGGATTTAAACTTGAGGCGTGAAGGTGGATAGAGTTGTTGAAGGACTATGATTGCTCGATTGAGTACCATCTAGGTAAGGCTAACGTAGTAGTGGATGCGTTGAGCCGTAAGGTGGTAGTTGACTTGCGAGCGATGTTTGCTCACCTCGGTCTTTGTGATGATGGAAGTCTTTTGGCGAATTGCAAGTAAAGCCGTCTTGGATTGATCGAGTTAAGGAGAAGCTTGGTGTGGATGGGGTTTTGAGTGCTCGAAGGTTACAAGTGCAGGATGGTGAATCGAGGGTACAACATGGATAGTGATGGAGTACTTTGCAATTTTAGGGGAAGGTATGTATGCCTAAGGATATTGAATTGAGGCAATGGATTCTTGAGAAGCTCATAGCAGCCCATATGCTATGCATCTGAAAGCGATAAGATGTATCGTGATTTGAGGAACAATTACGATGGCGAGTCTTAAGCGGGAAATGGCGAGTTTGTAAGCAAGTGTTTGACATGCCGTGAGTTAAAGTGAGCATCGATTGCCATCGGTACATTGTACCGGTAAAGATTCCACGATGGAAGTGGGAAAGGATTACTATAAATTTTGTCGGTGGGCTTCCCCTTACGCCTAGCAAGAAGGACTCGATGCAGGTTATAGTGGATCGTTTGACTAAGTCGGCTCATTTCATACCGGTGAGGGTGGATTATTCGCTTCAAAAATTAGCCAAGTTGTATGTGGCGAGAGATAGTGCGGTTGCATGGGGTGCGGTGTCCATTATCTCGGACGAGGATCCGAGTTCACATCGAGGTTTTGGAAAGCTTTGCATCGGGCTTTGGGTACCAGATTGGATTTCAAAGACGGCTTTTCATCCACGATCGATGGCGATCGAAAGGGTAATTCAGATTTTGGAAGATATGTTAAGGGGTGTGTTCGGATTTCGGTGGTAGTTGGGAGGAGTATCTACCATTGGCGAGTTCGCTTATAACAATAGTTATCAAGCGAGTATTCGAATGGCACCGTATGAGGCACTATATGGACGAAAATGTCGTACTCCTACGTGTTGGGCGGAATTGGGTGAGCAGCGGATGTTGGGTCGAGTTGGTATGTAAACAGAGGATAAGGATAAGGCGATTCGGGCTCGTCTTAAGGAAGCGTCGACAGGCGAAGTCTTACGCCGATCTTAAGCGCAGAAGATATTGAGTATGCGATGGGTGATAAGGTCTTTACGAAGGTATCGCCTTGGAAGAAAGTATTGAGATTTGGTCGGAAGGGCAAGCTAAGCCCTAGGTTCATCGGGCCATATCTGATGTTGAAGCGAGTGGGATCGGTAGCTTATCGACTTGAGTTGCCGCGAGATTGAGTCGATGTAACACCCTAAACTCGGACAAGACACCACGCCCGAATCACGGTATGTTACTGGGAAAACGCGTCTTTGAGTGATCAAATTTTTTTTCGTTTAGAAGTGGGGTGAAAACATAGTGAATTTGAGGAAAGTTTGAGTAGGCTTGTTTGATTAGATTTTGAAAACTTATCCAAGTATATAGTTAAAACGAGTTGATTTCATTTAGCACTTCCAATAGTTTCTTAGTGCCATTTTGAAACATTTTAGACTTAGTGGAAAATCGAGTTTGATTTGGAAACCATTTGAGTTTATTGTATAGCAAAACATAGCGAGATACCCGATGGTATAGTTTAAAACACATTGCGATATAATTTTGAAAACGTTGTCTTTCCAAGTTTTAGTAAAATTTCATGCCTAGTTATTTGTTAAGCAGGTTGAGAATCTAATTAAAACATACCCATCATAAAACATAATTTAAAGGCCTTTTACAAATCCAAATTAAATCTCAAATCAAAATAAGCAAGCTAAAGTACCCAAAGTGAATAGTCGGAGCAAAACTTTTATTAAAGCATGGCATGTGCACCTCGAGTCCACCAGGCTCCATGTCGCGTCTACGAATCACCTGAAATGTCAAAGGAGGGGTGAGTCGAGTGACTCGAGTGCATAAATCCCGCTCCCGATGAAATAACATGCTAACACACATCATACGTAGCAACATAATTAATGCAACCCGATCCTAACCATCCGTATCTCCTTTTTCTACCCCGTGTGGTACCAAACCACTGGTGGTGCTAAACCACTGGTGACATATAGTCACAATGTGTTACCAAAACACTGGTGTCCCAAAGACACAATGTGCTACCCAAGCCTTTGGTGACCGTAGTCACGATAATCGAATGATGGGGCCAACCCATCGTGTGATACCCAATCACTAGCGCAGACGATCCCATATCTCATGTGGGGCCAACCCACGGTGGTGTTAACCACGGGGACAAGTCGCAATGAGGTGCCCAACCTCCGGTGTCCCAAAGAAACAAATGTGCTACCAAAGCTTGGTGACCGTAGTCACAATAATCGAATGATGGGGCCAACCCATCGTGTGATACCCAATCACTAGCAGATGATCCCATATATCAAAGTGGGGCCAACCCACGGTGGTGTTAACCACGAGAGGACAAGTCGCAATGAGGTGCCCAACCTGCGGTGTCCCAAAGACACAAATGTGCTACCAAAGCTTTGGTGACCCAAAGTCACAAGGTGTGTTACCAAAACACTGGTGCTCGTCGGCACAAAATATGAGCTCCCTCCTCTCATATCACCCATCAACATACCATACTCATGTAATCATGCATATCATACAAGTCATGCATATCATGCCAACATGTCTAGCATTACATCTCATAGCATACATATCATGGATCATAATACCCAAGGTATCCATAATAGAACTTGTAATAAATTAGACTTACCGGATACGTACACACATACCCGTTTGGGTATCCAATAATCCATCATCTTGTCATGGTTTTAATAGGCAAACAGGTTTAATAACAATATTACTAAGTATAGTGTGTTAGTTACACACCTGTTAAACGAAAAACCTTAATCCAACGAACTGAGTTAAAGCCCCCCCTTGATTATCTTGCACCTAAAACTTGATTTGGTTTCCTACCAAATCTCGAACCCAACAGATTCCTCTTTGACAAACGGCACACCCTATTACAAGAACAGTTAATCTCTTGAAACCTTAGACTCAATCAAGACTAAATGAATAAACCATGAATAACATCTTACCAACACTTACCGATCAATCAAATCCAGATAAAAGTTTTGTCGACTGCTCCGAATCCCGAATGCCCTATATCGAAATGTTCAACAAATGATTATTTCCTTCCAACCGAATTCAACATAGGCTCTTAGTCAAACCGAAAACAACATAGCACTTAGAGAAGTGGGGAAATGGCCATTCGGCCAAGAACTTACCCCCAACACCAACCACCAATCGGTCAACCACACTAGGAGAGAACAAAAGAGATTCGGCCAAGCCTTGCACCAAAAGAAGAACAAAAGATCCAGGCCAACAATAGCAATGGGAAAAAGGAGAACAGGAGAGTACTTACGGTTCTTAGAAAAGGAAGAAGTGAAGAAAATGTTTTAGGAACTAACTTTGGCTAACAAGGTGCTAATAGGAGAAAGAAGATATAAGAACACTAGGGTAATGGTTTGGCTCAACACACATGAAAAGAAAGAAGAAAGAATGGGAAGGAGCATTCGGCTAGCAAAGAAAGTTAGGAGAAAAACAAGCAAATTTGGCAAGTTCTTGAGAGGTTTGGTCTTTCGGTTTCAAGATGAAAAATGGAAGAACTCTCTCTTGAAATTTCGGCAAAGGTAATTGAGAAGAAGAGAAGTGGATGGAATGAAGGTAGTTTCGGTTTGTCAACGAAAGAAGATGAAGATGTGCTTTTAGTGAATTGAGTTTTGGCTAGCAAGAGAAGAAATGGAAAAGAATGGTTTGGAGAGATGGAGTTTTGAAACACAAGGTTTCAAAAAGAGAAGAAAATGGAGATGGGATGCTAGGTTCGGCTTGTCAAAGGATATTGAGAGAAAACAATAGTCAAATTCCGCAATAAGACTACTTGGACTTTCGGTTCCAAAAAACAAAGAAAGCGAGGCAAGACTCTTTAGAATTTTAGGCTTAGGCTAAAGACAAAAAGAAGAAGTTTGCTCATAAACTTTTGACCAGAAACACCAAAATGCCAAAAAGAAATTCGGCACACCCTTCCTACTCACTTACCACAACCGGCCAAACACTCCCCAAGCTCCCCAAGTTTCGGCCAACACCTCCAACACACCCTAAAAATTCGGCCATAATCCCCCATTCACTCACAACCACACACTTAAACCACCTTGACCAAGTCTTCCTCCTAAACTCACTCTCCACTCTCCATTTGAATGTGTAGACTAAGTCCAAGGTAGAATTTGAACTACATACAACCTCTTCCTTCCATGCCGTCAAAAAGAGTGCAAAAAGTGGCCACTCCGCAGCTTGAACACAAGACCTCTCCCCCTGCAGATGACGCCACACTCAAGCCCCCAAGTGACGCATGCCTTGCCACTCCACTAGCTTTTCTTTTGTTCAACAAAACACCAAATAAAACTCTTATACCCCAGCCTCATCAACTCCTCTTACTTAAGCCTAAAAACAAAAAGTTTCCCACCTACTCAGACATACCCCTAGTCTACAATTAAGCCCCTAAGACACCAAAATAGCAACATAGCAAGCCAACACATGCAAAACATGCCATAATAAAAATAGCCCCTAACAGGGATATTACGGTTCTACCCCCTTAAAATAATTTCGACCTCGAAATTACGATCGTAAGAGTTGTGGGTATTCTTTGTCTCATCATATCCTCGGGTTCCCACGTGGCTTCTTCCACGCCATGATTCCGCCAAAGAACCTTAACCAAAGGCTGGACTTCTTACGCAGAACTTTCACATCCCGATCTAGAATCGCACGGGTTCTTCTTCCATAGTCAAATCGGATTTACCTCGATCTCTTCCACTTTGCTACTACATGCGATGGATCGAGCGATAACGTCGAAGCATCGAAGCGTGAAAGACATCGTGAATCGACTAAGCTCTGCGGCAACTCAAGGCGATACGCTCATTGGTCCAACTCGTCTCAATACCTTATACGGCCCAATAAACCTCGGACTTAGCTTGCCTTTCTTCCCGAACCTCAACACCTTCTTCCAAGGCGAGACCTTGGGAAAACTCGATCCCCACGGCGAACTCTATATCTCTTCGCTTAAGATCGGCATAAGACTTCGCGCCGGTCGAAGCTTCCTTCAATCGAGACCGAATCGCTTAACCTTGTCTTCGGTCTCGGCAACCAACTCGGGTCCTAACAAGCGGCGTTCACCTAACTCCGTCCAACACGTAGGTGAGCGACATTTCCTACCGATATAACGCCTCATACGGTGCCATCTTAATGATCGCAGTAAGCGTTGTTGTAGGCAAACTCAGCTAATGGTAGAAACTCCTCCCAACTACCTCACGAAATCCAAGATACAACCTCTCGGCATATCCTCTAAGACACGAATAACCTTTACGATTGACCGTCGATCGGGTGAAAAGCCGTCTTTGAAATCCAAGCGAGTACCGAGCCGATGCAACGCTTTCGGAAACCTTGACGTAAATCTAGGATCCCTATCCGAGATTATCGAAGCGGCACACCGTGCAACCTTACTATCTACGAAACATACGACCAGAAGCTTCAAGTGAGTAGTCAACCCTCACCGGAATAAAGTGGTGATTTAGTCGATCGATCCACCACTACCCAACCCGAATCTTTCTTGCTTGGCGTAGCGGTAACCCCACCGACGAAATCCATGGTTATCCTTTCCCACTTCCATCGAGGAATCTTCACCGGGTGAAGCAAACCCGACGACAAATCGATGTTCAGCCTTGACTGTGACAAGTCGGACACTTCCCAACAAACTGCCACCTCTTTCTTCAAGCCGAGGCCACCAAAAGCGCTCTCTAAGATCCCTATACATCTTACTACCTCCGGGATGCATAGCATAAGGATCGCTATGTGCGTCTGAAGAATCTTCGCCTCGACTCAACATCTTTAGGCATACAAGCCTTACCTTGAAAACACAGAACCCCATCACCGGACAAGTTTGTAACCCTCCAAACCACCATCCCGCACTTGTAACCTCCGCGCACTCGTAGAACCTCATCCAATAAGCTGTTTCTCTCGATCCGCTCAACCCAAGTAGGCTTAAAACGCAACTCTGCGAGAATACTCCCATCGTCATACAAGCTCAAGTGGGCGAACAAAGCTCTTAAGTCCGAAACAACCTTGCGACTCAACGCGTCGGCCACCACGTTAGCCTTGCCGGATGATACTCAATCGAGCGATCGTAATCTTTCAAAGAACTCGACCCATCTCTGCGCGCCTCAAATTCAAATCCTTACGAGTCGGTAGATACTTGGACTCTTGTGATGTGTGTAGACTATCGATCTCTCTCCGTACAAGTAGTGCCTCCAAATCTTTAAAGCGAAGACTACGGCTGCTAGCTCCAAATCGTGCGTCGGATAATTGACCTCATGTGGCCTCGGTGTCCGAGCGTAAGCCACAACCTTACCTTCTTGCATCGACACACAACCCAAGCCCGTATGTGATGCATCGCAATAGACTGTGTACTCCTTACGACCTCGGGTTGAATTAGAAGCAGGAGCCTCGGTCAAAATCTTCTTTAACTTGTCGAAGCTTTCCTGCGCTTCTCGGTCCATACAAAGCGGAACTTCTTTCCTCAAAGCAACTTGGTCATCGGTATTGCTATCAGCGAGAAACCCTCAACAAACCTTCGGTGAGTATCCGGCCAAACCAGAAAACTCCGAATCGACCAGCGACTTAGGCGGCTTCCAATCCAAAAGCGCCTCAATCTTACGAGGATCTACTCGAATCCCCTCGGCCGACACTACATGACCCAAGAAAGTCACTTCTCTAAGCGAACTTGCACTTCACCGAACTTAGCATAGAGTTGCTTTTCCTCAAAATCGCAACACCACTCGCAAATGCTTATCATGCTCTTCCTCTCGTCGCTTGAGTACACTAAGATGTAGTCTATGAAAACCACGACGGCCCGATCCGGATCATCTTTGAAACACCTATTCATCATATCCATAAACGCTGCGGTCGTTAGTCAACCCGAATGGCATTACCGGAATTCGTAGTGCCCATACCGAGTCCGAAGCGTTGTTTTATGGATATCGGCCTCCTTAACTCTTAAGCGGTGATACCCGGACCTCAAGTCGATCTTCGAGAATACCGCGGCGCCTTCCGGTGATCAAACAAGTCATCTATCCGTGGCAGCGGATACTTGTTTTTAATCGTCGACTTGTTCAAGTGGCGGTAGTCTATACACATCCGCATCGAGCCATCTTTCTTCTTGACAAAGAGTACCGGCGCACGCTACGGCGAAACACTTGGCCTAATAAAACCTCGATCCAATAACTCCACGGATCCGAGCCTTAAGCTCCACCAATTCTTTTGGCGCCATCCTATACGGAGCAATAGACACTTTGGCGCAGATTAAGATAATGATCAATCCCGAACTCTACCTCGCGATCCGGCGGCAAACCTGGAAGCTCCTCAGGAAACACATCAGCAAATTCCTTAACAGTACGAACCTTCTCCACAGCCGACTCTTTAGCCTCCAAGGCATACACATGAACCACATACGCTTCACAGCCCTTCCTGACCATCTTCTCAGCTTTCAGAGCAGATACCAAATTAGATAAGTAATCTCTCCTATTACCTATCATAGCCACCTCATCACCCTCAATCGTCTTAAGAACCATGCGCTTGGCTGCGCAATCCAATCTCGCCTGGTACTTGACCAACCAATCCATCCCAAGAATCAGATCGAACTCCCCAAACGGCGGTTCCATCGGATCGCGGCAAACACTACCCCTTGGAGTTCTAAGGGTACCTCTCTAAACGGTTTATCTACTACTACTGAGTGACCTAGAGGGCTAATCACGGTCATACGCCTAGAAGATATCTCGAGTCTAAATCCATGGTCTCTACTATACTCACGGGAACATAAGAGTGCGTTGAACCCACATCAATCAAAGCAGTATAAGGAGAACCAAAAATCAAAAACGTACCGGTTATGACGTCCGGTGCGTCGCCCTCCTCTCGGCGCCTCGCGACATACACTAATCCGGTGTCTAGCATCAGAGCTACTCGCACCTCCGCGGTGCTCCACGGCCCCGACGAACCATTACCACCTGCGCCATTACCACGGCCCCTCTGCGGTGGCGGTCCATTACCTACGAGGCCCGATTACGGCCTGCCTCTCGGGATCGAATCTAGCCAACCTACACGGACAATCCCTCACACGATGCTCCGAGAGAACCACACTCGAAGCAACCTTTTCCTCCGGTCCGGCAACCACCCCAATGAGATTTTCCACACCCGATCACCTTTGCGGCGGTCCCCGCCTAGCGACAACAAACCTAGCAGTGGTTCGGCCCACTCGGTCTAGCCCTCTTTTGCGGATTACCCGACGACCCAGAGGACCCAAAGCTCCTCTTATGTCTATTTCTGTCCATGCCTTGTCTCACTGACTCCTTAACACCCTCGGCTACCTTAGCCTTCTCAACTAAGGCGACAAACTCGCTCCTGGCGAGGAGCAATCAGCGACCTCAAGTCGTCTCGTAGACCATCCTCGAAAGCGAACACACCCTCTCATGCTCGGTGGCCACAATGCCCCCGGCATACCTACTCAACCAGGAACTCGACCTCGTACTCAAAGAACCGATTTACTCCCCTGAACAAGCCTCAGAAATGCCTTCCGTTGGGAGTCAATATAACTAGCTCCGATGTATTTCCTTTGATATGCGACCACGAAATAATCCCATGTTAGATCCTCTGCGCCACTCATCCCGAACCGTGAGCCACCAGCGATATGACTCATCACGGAGAAGCGATACGATGCCCTTGACTTCTCTTCGCGATCAAGTCGGATCGTCCATGATCCGCTCGATTGCCTCAACCAATATTCAGCGATCTTTGGGAGCAACACGAAAAACCTCGAAAGAATTCGGCCCCATTGGCCCGAAGTCGCTCGAAGCAATTTCCTAACTCTGCATTACCACCAACACCGGCTACTCTTTCCAACACTCGCGGCGATCGCGCTGTGACGCTGCGTCGTCCCGATGCGGTCTTGGAACTCACCACCTCCGGTGGTGGCGGAATCCAGTATCTCATTTTTCGAACCACGACCCAGATCCTACGGGCTCGAGAAGCGGTCATCCTACCATGACCTCGTCCACGACCACGTCCACCTCTAGCGCTCATGACTAAACTTCCTACGTATCGATTAAAAATTTTTATGCATCGGTATTTATTCCACTTCTTTAAAAGCAAGTCTTATGAATATTTTAAGAGGGTTTGTTCATGAGTTCACAAAATCCTATCGTTTCAATCTCTAAAGTAGTATACTATTGCTATTCATCAAATCACATCCAATCAATTCACAAGCAATAGTACAGGGGTACTTACAGGCGGCGAACCAGTGCAGGAGACTCGGTGCCATGCCTTTCAAACCATACTTTAAGAATAAAGACTAACAAAACAATCTTTTGAAAACATTTTGGGCCTCGGGCCCACAAGTGAACCTTTGAACTTAGCTCGATACCACAATTGTAACACCCCAAACTCGGACAAGACACCACGCCCGAATCGGTATGTTACTGGGGAAAACGTCTTTGAGTGATCGATTTTTTTTTCGTTTAGAAGTGGGGTGAAAACATAGTGAATTTGAGGAAAGTTTGAGTAGGCTTGTTTGATTAGATTTTGAAAACTTATCCAAGTATATAGTTAAACGAGTTGATTTCATTTAGCACTTCCAATAGTTTCTTAGTGCCATTTTGAAACATTTTAGACTTAGTGGAAAATCGAGTTTGATTTGGAAACCATTTGAGTTTATTGTATAGCAAAACATAGCGAGATACCCGATGGTATAGTTTAAAACACATTGCGATATAATTTTGAAAACGTTGTCTTTCCAAGTTTTAGTAAAATTTCATGCCTAGTTATTTGTTAAGCAGGTTGAGAATCTAATTAAAACATACCCATCATAAAACATAATTTAAAGGCCTTTTACAAATCCAAATTAAATCTCAAATCAAAATAAGCAAGCTAAAGTACCCAAAGTGAATAGTCGGAGCAAAACTTTTATTAAAGCATGGCATGTGCACCTCGAGTCCACCCCGGCTCCATGTCCGCGTCTACGAATCACCTGAAATGTCAAAGGAGGGGGTGAGTCGAGTGACTCAGTGCATAAATCCCGCTCCCGATGAAATAACATGCTAACACACATCATACGTAGCAACATAATTAATGCAACCCGATCCTAACCATCCGTATCTCCTTTTTCTACCCCGTGTGGTACCAAACCACTGGTGGTGCTAAACCACTGGTGACATATAGTCACAATGTGTTACCAAAACACTGGTGTCCCAAAGACACAATGTGCTACCCAAGCACTGGTGACCGTAGTCACGATAATCGAATGATGGGGCCAACCCATCGTGTGATACCCAATCACTAGTGACGATCCCATATCTCATGTGGGGCCAACCCACGGTGGTGTTAACCACGGGGACAAGTCGCAATGAGGTGCCCAACCTCGGTGTCCCAAAGACACAAATGTGCTACCAAAGCAGCTGGTGACCGTAGTCACAATAATCGAATGATGGGGCCAACCCATCGTGTGATACCCAATCACTAGCGAGATGATCCCATATCTCAAAGTGGGGCCAACCCACGGTGGTGTTAACCACTGGGGACAAGTCGCAATGAGGTGCCCAACCTCGGTGTCCCAAAGACACAAATGTGCTACCAAAGCCTTTGGTGACCCAAAGTCACAAGGTGTGTTACCAAAACACCGTGGTGCTCGTCGACAAAATATCATGACTCCCTCCTCTCATATCACCCATCAACATACCATACTCATGTAATCATGCATATCATACAAGTCATGCATATCATGCCAACATGTCTAGCATTACATCTCATAGCATACATATCATGGATCATAATACCCAAGGTATCCATAATAGAACTTGTAATAAATTAGACTTACCGGACACGTACACATACCCCGTTTGGGTATCCAATAATCCATCATCATCTTGTCATGGTTTTTAATAGGCAAACAGGTTTAATAACAATATTACTAAGTATAGTGTGTTAGTTACACACACTGTTAAAGCGAAAAACCTTAATCCAACGAATCGAGTTAAAGCCCCCTTGATTATCTTGCACCTAAAACTTGATTTGGTTTCCTACCAAATCTCGAACCCAAAGCCAGTTCCTCTTTGACAAACGGCACACCCTATTACAAGAAACAGTTAATCTCTTGAAACCTTAGACTCAATCAAGACTAAATGAATAAACCATGAATAACATCTTACCAACACTTACCGATCAATCAAATCCGGATAAAAGTTTTGTCGATTGCTCCGAATCCGAATGCCCTATATCGAAATGTTCAACAAATGATTATTTCCTTCCAACCGAATTCAACATAGGCTCTTAGTCAAACCGAAAACAACATAGCACTTAGAGAAGTGGGAAATGGCCATTCGGCCAAGAACTTACCCCAACACCAACCACCAATCGGTCAACCACACTAGGAGAGAACAAAAAGAGATTCGGCCAAGCCTTGCACCAAAAGAAGAACAAAAGATCCAGGCCAACAATAGCAATGGGAAAAAGGAGAGCGGGGAGAGTACTTACGGTTCTTAGAAAAGGAAGAAGTGAAGAAAATGTTTTAGGAACTAACTTTCGGCTAACAAGGTGCTAATAGGAGAAAGAAGATATAAGAACACTAGGGTAATGGTTTTGGCTCAACACACATGAAAAGAAAGAAGAAAGAATGGGAAGGAGCATTCGGCTAGCAAAGAAAGTTAGGAGAAAAACAAGCAAATTTCGGCAAGTTCTTGAGAGGTTTGGTCTTTCGGTTTCAAGATGAAAAATGGAAGAACTCTCTCTTGAAATTTCGGCAAAGGTAATTGAGAAGAAGAGAAGTGGATGGAATGAAGGTAGTTTCGGGTTTGTCAACGAAAGAAGATGAAGATGTGCTTTTAGTGAATTGAGTTTCGGCTAGCAAGAGAAGAAATGGAAAAGAATGGTTTGGAGAGATGGAGTTTTCGAAACACAAGGTTTCAAAAAGAGAAGAAAATGGAGATGGGATGCTAGGTTCGGCTTGTCAAAGGATATTGAGAGAAAACAATAGTCAAATTCCATAATAAGACTACTTGGACTTTCGGTTCCAAAAAACAAAGAAAGCGAGGCAAGACTCTTTAGAATTTTCGGCTTAGGCTAAAGACAAAAAGAAGAAGTTTGCTCATAAACTTTTGACCGAAACACCAAAATGCCAAAAAGAAATTCGGCACACCCTTCCTACTCACTTACCACAACCGGCCAAACACTCCCCAAGCTCCCCAAGTTTTAGCCAACACCTCCAACACACCCTAAAAATTCGGCCATAATCCCCATTCACTCACAACCACACACTTAAACCACCTTGACCAAGTCTTCCTCCTAAACTCACTCTCCACTCTCCATTTGAATGTGTAGACTAAGTCCAAGGTAGAATTTGAACTACATACAACCTCTTCCTTCCATGCCGTCAAAAAGAGTGCAAAAAGTGGCCACTCCGCAGCTTGAACACAAGACCTCTCCCCCTGCAGATGACGCCACACTCAAGCCCCCAAGTGACGCATACCTTGCCACTCCACTAGCTTTTCTTTTGTTCAACAAAACACCAAATAAAACTCTTATACCCTAGCCTCATCAACTCCTCTTACTTAAGCCTAAAAACAAAAAGTTTCCCACCTACTCAGACATACCCCTAGTCTACAATTAAGCCCCTAAGACACCAAAATAGCAACATAGCAAGCCAACACATGCAAAACATGCCATAATAAAAATAGCCCCTAACCCGGGATATTACAGTCAGATTCATGACGTCTTTCACGTTTCAATGCTTAGGCACTATCGATCAGATCTGTCACATGTTGTACCAGTGGAGAGATAGAGGTGAGTCTGATTTGTCTTTCGAGGAAGAACCCGCATGCAGATCTTGGATCGAGATGTCAAGGTTCTGCGTAGGAAGTCGATACCACAGTGAAAGTATTATGGCGGAACCATGGTACGGAGGAGGCTACGTAGGAGCCAGAGGATGTGATGCGGTAGCAATACCCTCAAACTCTTACGACCGGGTAATTTCGAGGTCAAAATTATTTTTAAGGGGGGTAGAAGTGTAACATCCTTAAATCAGGGGTTCTGCATTTTGCTCTTGTTGCGTGTGATGAATTGTCTATAATGTTCATTTAACATGTTTTGGGGCCTAGTTATAACCTAGGTTAGGCTGAGTTAGGGCTAAGAATTTTGTTTTAGCACTTAAGGAAATGGAGCTAAGGAAATAGGGGTTAAAAGAATTTATTGGAGGTCTAAGACACAAAAATTTCATTTGGTAAAGTGGCGAGGCGCAGGCACCGATTAGAGCTTGGAGGAAGGTGGCGCCACGGGGAAGCTAGGAGGGCCTTGGTTCAAGCTGCGCAGAATCCCCTTTGTGCCTTTATTTTTGACGCTACAAGCAAGGAGAGGTGTGCTCAGGTGGGACTCTCATGGATAGATGAGGATTGAGTCAACAAATTTGAATGGATGGAAGGGAGAAAAATGTGGAATTTGACTCTTTCAAACCAATTTGAATGAGTGGATGGGAGAGCTTTTAGGTGTTGGCCGAATCATGGACTTTAGGGGGGAGGAAGTGTAGTCGGTTAGGGAAGCCTTTAGGTGGTGGCCGAATGTCTATGGTGGTTTAAAGGAGTGTTTCGGCTAGCTTGGAGGGTCTTTCTTCTTTTTGCATTTTGTGCTAAAAACCGAACCTCAGGTGTTCTTTCTCTCTTTTCCCTTGCGACAAACTGGGCATTTGGCCGAACCAAATATTGCTATTCTGTTGTAAAAGCCGAAACTCACATAGCTATTTTTTCTTCTTCTCTTTTCGGTTCACTCTTTGTTAGTCTCTTCTTTGCCGAAATCACCTTGTTCTCTTCTTCTTCTTCCTTTTGCTCAAAGCCGAAACCAACAACCTCACCCCCCATTCAGCATCTTTTCTTTTCTCTCTCAAAACCCCTTGTGCCGAAAGTTCTTTCATTCACCCTTGCCGAATCACTTCTTCCCCATTGCATTATTCTTCTTCATCTTTCTATTATTCAAAAAGCCGAAACCTTGTTGTTCTCCTCTTGGTCGAATACTCCTAGTGATTTTCCTTTCTCTTCTCACGTGATCTAGCCTTCATTCAAGTGCCGAAACCTATCTCTTCCATTTGGGTTAGTCGGATCTTTTGGTAAGTAGACTTTCTATTTTCCTTTTCTTCTTCGACACTAATTTGGTGAAGGTCGAATCTCTTTTTCCTTTCTCTTTTTATACTTTTCCAATTGTTATTAGTTGGGATTTTGAAACTTCATTCTTGTTTCATGTTGATAGCCGAAACCCCTAACATTAATAGGGGGTGCCGATCTTTGGTGCTTAGAAGCCGAATCAATCATTAAGGTAAGGTGGCGACAATCCCTTTTGGTTTCGGGATTCTTGATTAAGCCGATTGGTGCTTGGATAGCTAATGATGCGTTTAAGTTGATTGTAGGGAGGAGTTCAACCCGAATCAGTGGATCTTCGGGGTTTGATTGCCGATCTAGGTAAGGGTTCTAGTGGTTCGAATCTATTCCTTACTCTTTTAAAGGCCGAAGGCTAACCATTTGTGTGTGCTGGTGTTGGGCCGATTGCAGGGGGTTTCATTTCGTAGTTTCGGGATTTGGTTGGAAACCAAATCGGCTTAAAGATGAGTGCTACATTTGGGCGGCATATCCTTCGGGATTTCCATTTGAGCCGAATGGGCTTTTTAGCTACTAACTAGGTGTTGACCGATTGTAGGAAAGGGAAAGCAACGCTTCGGGATTTCGCTAGTTTCGAGTAGTTTTGGGATTTGGCTTAGATCTACGGTTAGTCAGGTGTGTAAACACTTACACACTTTATTAGTATTATGATGCTTATTATGTTACTGTGTAACCATTGATATTAGTGACTTTGCCCTGTGGGCATGAGCTTGGATTCCAGGTAAGTCCCCTGCTATGTGATTTTTGATATACATCATCATGGCTTGTTAAATGCTATGCTATGCCTTAATTGCATGATACATGATATTATGACACATATGATATGAGCATGGTGATGATGGGATTGATGAGAGGAGGGGGATGATTTATACGGGTGTCACGATGGTTTTGACCACAAGATGGGTTGGCCCCATCGGTTGATTTGTGACTACGGTCACCAGTGGTTTTGACCACACTATTGATATGATTTGTGACTAAGTCCCAGTGGTTTTGACCATAAGTGGTTTTGACCACACGATTGATATTTGTGACTACGGTCACCAGTGGTTTTGACCACACGATGGGTTGGACCCATCATTGATATATATGTATTTGTGACTTTGGTCACGGTGGTTTTGACCACGGTGGTTTTGACCACACACGGGGTAGTTAAAGGAGATTGGATGGTTAGGTTATGGGTTGCACGATTTGCATGTTTTGCTAATGATCTGTGTAAGTGGTTGAATTATCGGGTTGGGGATTTATACTTTGAGTCTTGGTGACTCACCCTTCCCTTACATTTTGCGAGATGAGGCATAGATCGCGGATATGGAGCGGGGAGGACTCGAGGTGGCCATGCATCTTAGTTTGGTTTTGACTTTAATCGCTATTTCGTTTAATTAAATTTCTTTAAATTTGGTTTTGGGTTTTTAATAAGGCCGCTAAGTATTATTTTGGGTTTTATTATTTGCTTTTATTTTGGTTACATCATACATATCTTTGGGTTTATGGACTTGTTAAATTAACTTAGGTGAAAAGTAATGTCTTCAAAACTATATCTCTTCGAGTTTTCAAACGTTACCATCGGGTAACAAAGTTCACACAATAATAAGGTAACTTGGATGTTTTTATAACTCAAATTTTCAAATCACCTTAAAAGGCAAATGGTTTTAAACTTGATTGTACTCATCGCATTTAGTTTTAATAAGTAACCAATGTTTCCTAAAATCGGCAGTAACAAATGGGTTTTCACTCATGAGTTTTCCAAATATTTCAACATCTACTAAAACAACCACAACCTCATTCACGAGTTCTCTAAACCCTAAAGCAATAAAAGAGTCTTCTTTAAAATTTTCCGACAAACTTATGATTTCAAAAATGTTTTTGCTCCGTAACATACCAGATTCGGTCGTGGTGTGTTGACCGGGTTTGGGGTGTTACATGTACTTTTCCGACAAATCGATTTCCAAAACGACAAACTTCTTATAAACAAGTTAACTCCTATGGATGGGATATTTGATTAAAACCCAACACGTGTTTTCACCCTTCAAGTAAATTCTTTTCAAAGCGTTTTCCAGTAACATTAGAATTCGGCCGTGGTGTTTTGGGTCGGGTTTGGGGTGTTACATTTCTTTTCAAAAGTTTCACACGACATTTCTATTATAATATGGATCATATAATAAAATAAAAATAATTTTTTTGGCTCGGATTTGTGGTCCCAAGACCACTATTCCAATTTCACCGAAATTGGGCTGTTACACAGGTGGTGTGTAATGGATGGATGAATGGGTAGGAACCTATTTTCATTGCATCATGCTCACGACATACTCGAATGTTATTAATTTTTTATATGTATTATATTATGTTGTATTAAATGGTATCGAAATTAATGATCGTTACTCGAAAGAATGATGACCCATGCTCATACACCATTGACATCAATTTGATAATGACTATATAATGATATGAAATTCCAATGATGGTAATGTGTTCTTCTGTTATTGCTAACATGTTTCACTGTATTTGATATTTATGTCAGTTTAAATAATTGTTCGACTCACACCAAGCTTTCATAAGCTAACCCCTATAGTGTTTAATTTTTTAGGTAAACCTCGAAACTAGGACCAGACCTGGCATATGGAGAATCACCTTGGACCTCATACTATTTTTAGTAAGTATTATTAATAAGTATTTATTTTTTTATTTATAATTTTTAATTTTTCTGGTCTCTGGCTTGGTAACTTTTCATTTGAGGATTTTTGCTTGCATGGATTACTCAAGCATAAAAGCTAAAAAAAGCATGATATATGGCTTAAGTAAAATTTGACATTGGTCCCTAAATTCCGTTGCATTGCAAAGAAACCTTTTTAAAAAAAAAATTAATAAGGAAACTAGGTTCCCAAAATGACTTAAAAAATGGTTTTTTTCACTACATTAGTTTAACATCAAGTTTTTACAAAGAAGAGCAACAAGCAAACAATTTTTCTAAAACAATACTATCAATAATAAAATGAATGTTAAGTACAGTTGACCTAATAAATAAATGTTTTAAACTTACACAAATGTACAACTACGGTTTTTCTCTAAAATGATTTTATTGAAGGTTTTCAAAAGTAATGTAAGTTAGCTTTAGCCATTTCGGTGGCTAATGTAGCTTTCCCAATCTAGCCATAATGTCTATGCTAGGTTTGGGAGGTTACAGATTCCTTTGATTCACACATCGTAACTATGTGAGTTAAAGTGAGACCCAAGTGATTTTTTAGACTATTAACAGTAGACTTTGAAATTATTTATCATCAGAATATAAAAGTAATTTATATATTTTTTAATTTAGTTGGTTTTTTTATCCATTTTAAGGGAGTGAAGAAGTAGGCTAATTAGTATTCTAAATTCATTATTTAAATATTGAAAATATGAGCTTTCTGAAAATAGTAAAAAAATCCAAAAGTGGTAGGTAGCTTTTATTACTTTTTTGATAATAAAGTGGTAGGTACCTATCATGCATAGGAAAATAATTTAATGTTGTTCATTTATTTGGAAGTCTTAGCTAGGTTTTTGCTATTTTTTATTGTAATAATTGAATGGTAAATGTAGGTATCTATACATAGATTTAGGTTATTTCTTGTACATGGTATTTGGGAAAAACTTTGGATTTGTCAAACTTAAATTATTTCGAGTTGTAACATTTAGAAAATAAATTATTTATTCGTCTGTTGGTTAATTGTTAGTTAACTATCATTGAAACCCATGTTCAAATCCCTTCCCTCGGACCATTTTTATTATTTTGCAAATTTTGCTTTAAACCATAGTATGTGACATGCCTTGTTTTTAAAATAAATATTGTTATGTTATGTCAATGATGAGTAATTGACTTAATGGTTAAGAGAAAACAAGGAGAAAGTGCAATTCTTGTAAAAACTTGAGTTTAATTCCCTTCTCTTGCAAATTGTCAATTTTTGTGATTTGTTCTCCTTCTCCTTATTTTGTGCCGCCCATGCTAAATTGGATAGCTCTAGTATAAAATCTAAATGATACAAATCAAAATAATTTCAATTTGACAAATCCAATGTTTTGCAAAAAAACCATGTACAAGAAATAACCTAAATCTATTTATGGATATCCACATTTACCAGCCAATTATTACAACAAAAAATAGCAAAAGCCTAGATATGACTTCCATAAAAATCAACAACATTAACCTATTTTCATATTCATATTAGATACCTATATCATTATTGTTAAAAATAATAATAAAAGCTACCAATTACTTTTGGATTTTTTTATTCTTTTAAGACTACTCATATTTCTAATATTTAAATAATGAATTTAAACTAATAGTTAGTCATGTTCTTCACTTTCCTAAAATGGATAAAAACCAACTAAACTAAATATATATAAATTGTTTCTATATTCTTATGATAAATAATTTCAGAGTCTATTTTCAATAGTCCAAAAAATCACTTGAATATTACTGCAACTCAAATAGTTATAATGAGTGAATTGAAGGAATTTGAGATGGAGCCAAAGGCAACCATCTCTGTATGCCTGAAAAATGAAAATTCTTCAAGTGATTATTCATCAAAATCTTCATTTTCTTATTCAATTTTTGTTTACCTTGTATGTGGGGTGTGCTTGGTGTTCTTTTCCCAATTAAACTCTTCTATCTTTTCCAATTTAAATATTGTTTATTCCAGGGATATTTTAGTACAATTAGAACTCTACTTAGCCTATTTAAAGGGGTCTTGTATCCCTATTTCAAGGCCAATCATAAAAAGTTTTTTCTTTAGGGGCAACATGATGTAACTGCATATAAGTTTTGGTGAGAGTTTCGTTGTAATTATTTAGAGTATTTTATACCCCTTTTTGTGAGTTCCCTATGAGATTAAGGGTTTTGTTTTCCAATTTTCTCCCTGAAATTTTGAGTTTTGTATTGGGGTTTTTGGTAATGCATGTTTGGTACATTTAGGTTTATTTTCTACATATTTTACTCTCAATTGTTTACTCATTTTTTTGAAAGTCGAAGCCTCCATTACCCATGGTTTTTCCCTCTTTGACGGTTTTCCACCTAAAATATTTGTATTCATTCTTCTCCACTTTTATTATCACGTTGTTTATACGGGTCGAATCCCAAAAATCTAAACAGAAGTTTCTACAAGGTAAACAAAAATTAAAGAAGAAAATGAAGATTAAGATGAAGAATCACCTGGAGGGTTGTCATTTTCCAAGCATGCAGAGATGGTGGGCCATTTACTCCATGTTACATTCCTTCAATTCACACATCATAACTATTCGAGTTAAAGTGATATGCAAGTGATTTTTTAGACTATTGACAATGGACTCTGAAATCATTTATCATAAAAACATAAAAAGCAATTTATATATTTTTAATTTAGTTGGTTTTTTATCCATTTTAAGGAAGTGAAGAACTTGGCTAATTTTTATTCTAAATTTATTATTTAAATATTGGAAATATGAGTTGTCTTAAAAGAGTAAAAAAAATCCAAAAGTGTTAAAAATATATAAATTGCTTTTATGTTTTTATGATAAATAATTGTAGAGTCCATTGCCAATAGTCTAAAAAATCACTTGCATCTCACTTTAACTCAAATAGTTACGATGTGTGAATTGAAGGAATCTAACATGGAGTCAAAGGCCCACCATCTCTGCATGCTTGGAAATGATAACCCTCCAGGTGATTCTTCATCTTAATCTTCATTTTCTTCTTTAATTTTCGTTTACCTTGTAGAAACTTTTGTTTAGATTGTTGGGATTCGACTCGTATAAACAACGAGATAATAAAAGTGGAGAAGAATGAATACAAATATTTTAGGTGGAAAACCCTCAAAGAGGGAAAAACCACGGGCAATGGAGGCTCCAACTTTCCACAAAATGAGTAAACAATAAGAGTAAAATATGAAGAAAATAAACCAAAGTGTACCAAACGTGCATTACTAAAGACCCAAAATCCCAAAGAGCAAATTGGAAAACAAAATCACAGGGAACTCACAAAAAGAGGTATAAAATACTCTACATAATTACAATGAAACTCTCACCAAAACTCATATACGGCTACATCTTATCGCCCCTAAAGAAAAGCCTTTTTCTTATTGGCATCTTGAAACAGGGATAAAAGAGCCTTTTAAATTGTCTAAATAGTGTTCTAATCATACTAAAATATCCCTAGAATAATCAGAGTGTAACACCCTGATTTAGGGGCTATGCAATTTGGGTATAATTCCAGTGTTGGAAGGTTTTTGGTGTTTTTGGATGTGTTTAGTAGGCTTAGGGTCATGTTGGAGGAATTTTGAGGGGTTTGGAGAACCCTAGAAGGCAAGGGATGACTTAGGAAATTTTTGAATTTTAGTGTAAAAAAGGGGAAATAGGGCAAGAAGGCCTTAAAATAATTTTATGGAGTTTATGACACAAGTGAGGCTTTGGCAAAGTGGCTGTGTGCGCAGTCTAGAGGGCTTTGGAAGGTGGCGCCTATGGGGCTTGGGTTCGAGTCCAAGCAGCAGCGATTTCTTGTTTTATTTTTGCGTCAAGGGGACTGGGCTAGGTAGGCCTTAAAATTAAATGGGTAGGTTTGATGGACATGGAAGTCCAGTGGCAGAGTGGCTCTTAGGCGCTACTTAGGCGCTGGAGGGAGAAGAGAGCACGGGTTCGAGGGGCTGGAGCTGCGTTTGGGCGTTTTATTTTGTTATTTGGTGATGGGCGGAAGTAAGAAGGGGTTAAAAGCAATTGTTGCGGGTTTCTAGCATGAAATTCAATGAGGCCGAGTGGCCTGGGCGTTAGGGGAAAGGTCAAGCAGACAGCGTGGTGTCCGGTTCGAGACCTATGGGCAGCAATTTGGGGTGTTGTTTTATTTTGATTTTTGTAGCAGATTAGAAAGGAATTGGACGGCACATGGGAGAGCTAGGTGGTTTAGTCCTTCTTAAATTCGGCTGGTGAGTAGACTGGTTTTTATTTTATTTTATTTTGTTAAATATAGGATTATTATTAATAGGATTAGGTGATAATGGTTGCCATTGGATTATTTTACTTCTTTTTAATTTGAATAGGAGTTTAATTGGAATGAGATACGGGAGTGATAAGGTGGGCGAATGTTGGATTATTTTATTATGGGATAATTATTTATTATTTATTATTTATTTATTATTTTTTTATTAGTTAAATTAAGTGGGATAATTATTATTATTTATTTTTTTTGGGATAATATGAGCATTATTATTGGATTATTAGTGAAGTGTTTAAGTGGAATTAAATTAGTGAGGTGTTGGCCAAATTTTGGAGACTTCAAGGGGGGTTGGCCGAATACTATAAATAGGGGAGGGTAGAGTGCTAGTTGTTCATCAAGTCTTTTGCCTCTCCCTCTTGGTGTGCCGATTTCTCCTTTGGCCTTGTAGCCAAGTATTTCTTTTATTTTCTTTTAGCCCCTTGATAATGAAATCCTTAGCCTCCATCACTCTCCTACTTTATCAAGTTTGAAGCCGAATGGTAAGGTGTAGTCTTTGTCGACATTGAGCTTGTAGCCAGCGCCAAGGAGTCTAAAGGAAGGCCTTCGGGATCTCAGATTATTTGGTAAGGATATTAGTAAGTGACTTAGACTCGTTAATAAGTAGATTATGACTTGTTGATTGATGGTGTGATTCTCGATTAAGTGACTTTCGATGGAGGCGAATACCGGTCAAAGTGGACAAGGGAAAGCTCCCATCCCAAAGTTCAAGAAGAGATCCGTTTCATTGTTCGAGATTGGCCACTGTGGTGTGGGCCAACAAAGAAGAAAACGTTAGGCGTAAAGTCGTAGTTTCGCTAGACGATAGCGTCGAGGATCGAGAGTCTAGAACTCCTAGTAATAAGGTGTGTAGTTAATCATTGTTTCCGGATTTGCGTGATAAATGTCTATTTTATATGTATGCTAACCAAAGGCTGAGATAAATGTGAAAATGGTACCCTTAAGGGGTATGAAGATGATCAGAGTTAGTAGCAAAGTTTGTAAATATGTGATGACTGATTTTATTATGTGAGTATACCTATGATTGGGTTTAATATGTACATGCACCACCTTATCATCATTTTATGTTACATGTGCATGGGTGGGTTATGAAAAGAAGGTACGGGTGTACTTGAGCACGTGGTTGATGTCGACTTTGTGCTACATCGTGGATTGGCGCTGACTGAGGTCGCGTTGTGGATCTTTGCGATTTAGTTCGCGTGGTTACCTTGATTGATATCGGCTTTATGCCATATCGTGGCTTGATGGATTGCTGTGTGCTCCATCGTGGTTTGATGTTAGCTATACGCTACATCGTGGATGGCATTGGTTGCCTTTTTGGAGGAAAAGGAGAGGGTGACTCGATAGTCCCCTCGGTGTGTGGTAGGTGGATAAGGGGGTGTGTAGCGGATGGACCCTAGGTTGGGTTGGGAATCATGTTGCATTATTTTTGTAATAATATGGAAATGGGCCAAGCCCAATATGACATGTGGATAGGTATGTTTTGGGAACATACGTGGAAATGGGCCAAGCCGGATGATATGTGGTTTATTGAGAAATGGTCCAAGCCCAGTATGTGATGTGATTTGAATGTGGGCCAAGCCTGATTGTGGTAAATGTTTAAAATGATATATACATTACTTGTTGCATTTGATAACCGGGATATTATGTGGCTAGCATGTGGGTGGATTTCGGTGGTTAACTTACACATCGAGTCATTGTGACTCACCCAATTATTTATCCATCATCGCGGTGAGTCGTGATTAGTGGACGGGTTGGAGTGGATACAAGGTGGCCCATGCAGAAGCGGATTTTCATGCAGAAGTTGACGTTTTGAATATTTTTATTTCAAGCATTTTAATTACTTGGTTTCAATTTATTTGATGTAATAAGGGCCACTATGATTACAGTACTCTATTTAGTTTTGTTGAAGTTTACATTATATTCAGAAATATTTTTAGTAAAAATGTTCATATTATAGTAATGCTTTAATTCAGAAATTTTCAACAAACTTATATTGTGTATTAAATTTTTGTGGACATAATTTTCCAAAGATAATAAATTTTCATGTTTTAAAGTCTAAGTAAAGAAACATATTTTCACTAACATAACCAGATTCGGTCGTAGTGAATAGGCCGGGTTTGGGGATGTTCTGATTTGGTATATCGAGCCCGGTTCAAAACTCGGCTTTGAGGGTTTTGGGCCCAAAAACATTTTTAAAATGGGCTTTTCCAGAATATGGGCTTTTAAGAAATTTTTCAGGTTATTCTGGCATGGCACCTGTACCTCCGACCCAAAGTCCATCAGGTAAGTACTTCAGACTTGTGAAGTAATTTGATATATGAACTGTTATGGGTTTAGTTGGGCTCGTAGATTAGTGAACTAGGATCTGTTGAACCCTAGGACTAGTCTACTCAAACATATGCATAAGATTTAAAGACTATTAACAAACCTGTGAAGTAAGTAAGTCACGAGTTAAGGTGTGGCAACCATTGTGCGCATGTCTAGGAGTGGATCGGAAGAGCACGGTACTTAAGCAGATCCTCGTGACTCACCTCCTCTTATTTGGAATCCTACAGTGTGTAGCTACGGTTCACCTTAACCAAGAGGACTTGTTCATAGGCTAAACCAATTATTAAAACCCGAAAGGGATTTGCCTCACTGTTTTAAAACCCTTAGTTTTAAAATTTCTAAAAAAATACCCCGGTAGGAAAATGACGAAATTACCCCTGGGTAGGGAAGGAAACTTGATTGCTCGAAAGAACTACTCTCGGAAACTTCATTGCATAAAATTGCTCGTGGATAAAATAGTGGAACAATTTCTAATGCATAAAACTTTTTAATCAGATAAATCGCAACGATAGAGATGAGTTCTAGGGGACGCGGTAGAGGTAGAATGGCAGCATCGGAACCGGTAGGGTCTGGCCATGGGTCAGAAAGTGAAGTGCCGCCAGCAGTGGACGTAGAAAGGCAAGACCAGACAGGAGAAGATGACGCAGTATCGCGGGCCATGTTACGAATTTTAGAACGTGTAGCAGGAGCTAGTAGAGGAAATGGAACTCGAAAGTCGGTGTCGGAAAGGCTTAGATTGAACCGGAGTGAGATCTTTAGAGGAATATCTGGAGTAGCTCCGAACGTAGCGGAGTATTGGCTAGAAGCAGTCGAAAGAATCATGGACGATTTGGGTGCACCAATGAAGAAAAGTCGAAGGGTCTTTGTTTTCGTTGCTTCGCGACGAAGCTTATCGTTGGTGGCTCACTGTCAAGCAAAGTGTACCGGCAGATCGACAGGATTGGGACTTCTTTAAGGTTAAGTTTGAAGGAAAGTACGTAGGAGCCAGTTATTTGGACTCGCAAAGGAAAGCGTTTCTAAATCTAGTACAAGGAAGTAAGTCGATAGTCGAGTACGAAACGGAATTCGCATGCGACTTAGTCGGTATGCTAAGGAATTGTGGCCCACGATTATGAGAGGTGCGTCCGGTTTGAAGACGGATTGCGAGATGAACTTGAATGGTGATTGCTCCAGAGGAGGAGAGAGACTTCAGCGGTGCTAGTGGAGAAAGCTCGGATCATTTGAAGAGGTTAAGAAGACTATAAGAGAAAACCGAGAAAAGAATAGGAGCGAGAATAAGAGAAATATTGGACCGTCGATGATCGTTTGGTAATGTCGAGAAAAGACCAAAGATCGAGAATCTGTGCATGCACTTGTACCGGTGGATCGGAATCGTTCTTGTGCTCGATGTGGAAGACCTCACACGGAGAGTGTTGGGGAAATAGTAAAGAATGCTTTGGTGCGGATCTAAGGCACATTTAGTTAAGAATTGTCCTCAAGCGACGAGGGATCGTGGTTCAAGTCATGGAAGGAATGGTTCTAGTCAGAGTCAACCAAGGATGTGATATTAGGTAAGCTCCTTTGCTTTGGTACATGTTTTAATTACCTTGGTTTGATTACGAGTTAGCCTTTTACGTGTTGCTAAGAGAGGTGTTTGAATTTTTAGCATGAACTTAGAGATTGTGTAGGTACGATAGCCTTAGTAGGATCAAAGAGTGCGCAGCGTAAGCGTAAGGTGGTAAGATAGGTGTATGGACGTTTGTTAGTAAAGTAATTTCGAGGACGAAATTATTTTTAAGGAGGGTAGAATTGTAACACCCTGATTTAGGGGCTATGCAATTTGGGTATAATTCCAGTGTTGGAAGGTTTTTGGTGTTTTTGGATGTGTTTAGTAGGCTTAGGGTCATGTTGGAGGAATTTTGAGGGGTTTGGAGAACCCTAGAAGGCAAGGGATGACTTAGGAAATTTTTGAATTTTAGTGTAAAAAAGGGGAAATAGGGCAAGAAGGCCTTAAAATAATTTTATGGAGTTTATGACACAAGTGAGGCTTTGGCAAAGTGGTGTGTCTTGTGATCTAGAGGGCTTTGGAAGGTGGCGCCTATGGGGCTTGGGTTCGAGTCCAAGCAAAGAGCGATTTCTTGTTTTATTTTTGCGTCAAGGGGACTGGGCTAGGTAGGCCTTAAAATTAAATGGGTAGGTTTGATGGACATGGAAGTCCCGGTGGCGAGTGGCTCTTAGGCGCTACTTAGGCGCTGGAGGGAGAAGAGAGCACGGGTTCGAGGGGTGGAGAGCTGCGTTTGGGCGTTTTATTTTGTTATTTGGTGATGGGCGGAAGTAAGAAGGGGTTAAAAGCAATTGTTGCGGGTTTCTAGCATGAAATTCAATGAGGCCGAGTGGCACAGGCGTTAGGGAAAGGTCAAGAAGGCGGCGTGGTGTCCTGTGTTCGAGACCTATGGGCGACAATTTGGGGTGTTGTTTTATTTTGATTTTTGTAGCAGATTAGAAAGGAATTGGACGGCACATGGGAGAGCTAGGTGGTTTAGTCCTTCTTAAATTCGGCTGGTGAGTAGACTGGTTTTTATTTTATTTTATTTTGTTAAATATAGGATTATTATTAATAGGATTAGGTGATAATGGTTGCCATTGGATTATTTTACTTCTTTTTAATTTGAATAGGAGTTTAATTGGAATGAGATACGGGAGTGATAAGGTGGGCGAATGTTGGATTATTTTATTATGGGATAATTATTTATTATTTATTATTTATTTATTATTTTTTTTATTAGTTAAATTAAGTGGGATAATTATTATTATTTATTTTTTTTGGGATAATATGAGCATTATTATTGGATTATTAGTGAAGTGTTTAAGTGGAATTAAATTAGTGAGGTGTTGGCCAAATTTTGGAGACTTCAAGGGGGGTTGGCCGAATACTATAAATAGGGGAGGGTAGAGTGCTAGTTGTTCATCAAGTCTTTTGCCTCTCCCTCTTGGTGTGCCGATTTCTCCTTTGGCCTTGTAGCCAAGTATTTCTTTTATTTTCTTTTAGCCCCTTGATAGCCGAAATCCTTAGCCTCCATCACTCTCCTACTTTATCAAGTTTGAAGCCGAACTGGTAAGGTGTAGTGCTGTCGACATTCAGAGCTTGTAGCCAGCGCCAAGGAGTCTAAAGGAAGGCCTTCGGGATCTCAGATTATTTCGGTAAGGATATTAGTAAGTGACTTAGACTCGTTAATAAGTAGATTATGACTTGTTTGATGGTTGGTGTGATTCTGATTAAGTGACTTTCGATGGAGGCGAATACACCAAAGTGGACAAGGGAAAGCTCCCATCCCAAAGTTCAAGAAGAGATCCGTTCTCATTTGTTCGAGATTGGCCACGGTGTGGGCCAACAAAGAAGAAACGTTAGGCGTAAAAGTCGTAGTTTCGCTAGACGATAGCGTCGAGGATCGAGAGTCTAGAACTCCTAGTAATAAGGTGTGTAGTTAATCATTGTTTCCGGATTTGCGTGATAAATGTCTATTTTATATGTATGCTAACCAAAGGCGAGATAAATGTGAAAATGGTACCCTTAAGGGGTATGAAGATGATCAAAGTTAGTAGCAAAGTTTGTAAATATGTGATGACTGATTTTATTATGTGAGTATACCTATGATTGGGTTTAATATGTACATGCACCACCTTATCATCATTTTATGTTACATGTGCATGGGTGGGTTATGAAAAGAAGGTGCGGGTGTACTTGAGTACGTGGTTGATGTCGACTTTGTGCTACATCGTGGATTGGCGCCGATCGAGGTCGCGTTGTGGATCTTTGCGATTTAGTTCGGCGTGGTTACCTTGATTGATATCGGCTTTATGCCATATCGTGGCTTGATGGATTCTTTGTGTGCTCCATCGTGGTTTGATGTTAGCTATACGCTACATCGTGGATGGCATTGGTTGCCTTTTTGGAGGGAAAAGGAGAGGGTGACTCGATAGTCCCCGGTGTGTGGTAAAGGTGGATAAGGGGTGTGTAGCGGATGGACCCTAGGTTGGGTTGGGAATCATGTTGCATTATTTTTGTAATAATATGGAAATGGGCCAAGCCCAATATGACATGTGGATAGGTATGTTTTGGGAACATACGTGGAAATGGGCCAAGCCCAGATGATATGTGGTTTATTGAGAAATGGTCCAAGCCCAGTATGTGATGTGATTTGAATGTGGGCCAAGCCCAGATTGTGGTAAATGTTTAAAATGATATATACATTACTTGTTGCATTTGATAACTGGGATATTATGTGGCTAGCATGTGGGTGGATTTCAGTGGTTAACTTACACACTGAGTCATTGTGACTCACCCAATTATTTATCCATCATCGCAGGTGAGTCGTGATTAGTGGACGGGTTGGAGTGGATACAAGGTGGCCCATGCAGAAGCGGATTTTCATGCAGAAGTTGACGTTTTGAATATTTTTATTTCAAGCATTTTAATTACTTGGTTTCAATTTATTTGATGTAATAAGGGCCACTATGATTACAGTACTCTATTTAGTTTTGTTGAAGTTTACATTATATTCAGAAATATTTTTAGTAAAAATGTTCATATTATAGTAATGCTTTAATTCAGAAATTTTCAACAAACTTATATTGTGTATTAAATTTTTGTGGACATAATTTTCCAAAGATAATAAATTTTCATGTTTTAAAGTCTAAGTAAAGAAACATATTTTCACTAACATAACCAGATTCGGTCGTAGTGAATAGGCCGGGTTTGGGGATGTTACACAGAGTTTAACTGGGAAAAGAATACCAGGCACACCCGACATACAAGGTAAACAAATATTAAAGAAGAAAACGAAGATTGAGATGAAATATCACTTGGAGGATTGTCACTTTTCAAGCATGTAGAGATGGTTTCCTTTGACTCCATTCATCGTAACTGCCGAAACCATTTTTTTATCGAGGTTCAGAAAACGGGGATCGACTTTTAAAATGAGACATGGAGTCGCCACCAATCCTTTTTGTTTAGGTGTGATCGGGTCACCTATAAAATGTTTTATTGGTCTGCGAAATTAAATGAAAAAAAGGGTTCGGGAGTCGGTTACGCACGAGGAAGGGTTAGCAACCCCGTACGCCCCAAAACGGGTACCAAATCGATTAATTAATGTCCTTGGGTTGAAAACTTGAAAATGCTTAAGATATATTTCTTTTTAAGGAAGGTTAATTAATTTTGAATTGAATCTCAAGATTAACTCGTTTCAAAGTAATAAAAGTATCACATCCAATACGTTAGGATATAACACGTTTATACATCGACACCGAGATCATCTTTGATCTTTAAAACATGCAATTAAAAAGGGTATTTGGTTATTTGGTTGAACAAAAAATTGACACCCAGTACGTTAGGGCGTAATTTTCCAAACTTCCAAACATACAAATATTGCCTTGTTTTGAGAAATTTTTTAAAATGGGCGATTTTAAAATCGACTTATAAAGTATTTTATTTGGTTTGTTTGGATAAAAAAACACTTGAACGAGTAAGTTGGAAATCCTGGTTACAATGCGATGATAAAAATGAAGTAGTAGCAAGCATGGAATAATAATACATGGTAACAATAACATATAAAGGAACATAATCATATGAAAATATCAAAAAAAAAAAACCAAATTAATACACATACGATGGCAATACAACATATACTTTACAAATATTAATATTCAAAACTAATGAATTAAAAAAACAATTTAGAAAGAAATATCAAGTAACTTAACACAAATAAAATGCCACCAATTTTAAGACAAATAAAATGAACAAATAATATAAAAAAACAAAATATTTGAGATCATTATTATACAATCAACAAATTATATGTACATAAGTTCGGAAATCACATGTAAAAAGGAAATCAAAATTAATTGCATACAAAATAGTAAGTATAAATAATATAGTAATTCATATCTGATGAAAGCTTTGAAACAAACAAAAATGTGAATAAAATATATATATGATAAAATGACTTTAATACCAATTACATATATGTAATAATGTATAAGGGTATTTGAAATAAATAAAATTTAAAATAAGAATTTTAAAATGACAATCATGTGTTTATATATATTTAGAATAAAATATGTATGTACATAGATTTAAAAGAGAATACATATATAAATTAACATGAAATTAATAACATATATACATAAAAAATAGTTTAATATAAATTATATATAATACATATAAAATTTAATGAAAATAACATGGAGAAATAATATCTGGAACCAAAAAAAAAATATATATATAATATTAATTTTAAAAAAGGATAATTAAAAAAACAGTAATCAAATAATCAAATAAAATAATTAAAGGACTATATTGAAATCATAACAAAATTGGAGAGCTGAAAGTAATAAATTAAAAAAGAAAACGAAAAGGACTAAAACGCAACGCGTGCAAATGATCGAGGATTAAAATAGCAATATTTAAAAATCCAAAATGCAGCGCACAGACTGGATTAAATCGAAAAGGCACGCAAATCCTCGAGGTAAAATTAAAAGAACAAAATAAATAAAAAAGGGACTCAATCAGATGTCAACACAAAACGGGGGGACCGAATGCGCAAATTAACCATTCACCACAAAACGCACGGATCCTCATGGATATCAGGTCGGGTCAAATCAGGTTACTCAGTACGGCGTCGTTTCAAAGCTATTAAACTGAGCCTAGACTACGTCGTTTTATTAATGGAATAAAACCGAATTTAAGGGCAAATTAACCATTATTTTGATCAAAACCCTAATCCCTTTTGCTTTCTCCCTCAGCCGCAGAAGGAAATCTCCCTTTCGGCCGCTACCACGCCACCGTAGTCGGCGATTAGTGGCCAACTCAGGTCCGATCGATTGTTTTCTTCTGAACCAGGCCCGAACGCTTCACATTCTTTACCTTAAAAGACCTCTTCTCTTCGATTACGACAAAGAAAGCAGTCCGACGATCGATATTTCAAAGGTAAATCCCTCCCCCTTTTTTTTAGATTTTTACACGAGCAAACACAAACAACGATTCAAAATAAGAAAGCGAAAGAAAAAGGTTCTTGAAAACTGAAAATCACCTCTCAAAATTGTTCTCCTTTTTTTGTATTCCGTATCTGTTTTTTATATATCCAAAATCCGGTCCTTTTACCATGTGTACATCAGGCTTATATAGCCGAAACGAAAATAAAAATACAAAAATCCTTTTTATTTTTTCTGTTCCTGCTGTATATTCTATTATTTCTGTTGTTTGTTATTTTTTTCTACAGGTACAAGGCCGTGGAGGCGTTGACGTGGCGGGTGCGTGGGTACGAAGGCCGTACGCGCGGACGTGGCGTGCATGTGGGGGAAAGCTGCAGCGCTGGTGGTTTGGCTGCTCGAGCGGCGCTCCTAGTACCTTCGAGGGTTTCCAAATTTTGAAACCATTCGGGCCTTTAGGGTTAGGGGCATTTGGGCTTAGTTTGTAATGATTGTTTTGGGCTAGGTAAATTGGGTTTGGGTTAAGTTTATTGAATAGACTATGGACACTTAATTTTGGGTTTTATATTTTATTTATTTTTTATATTTTGGATATAGTATGGGCCCGGATAGATTGGGCCTGCTATAGCTGCCCCTCTTTGCTCATTGTCGTGTAATGGTAATGAAGCAAAGACTTTAAAGAGGGCCAAATTTGCCTGGTCTTGTAAGATCTTGACTTCTTGGCACTTCTTTTCTTCAAGTAGCCTCACTGCGTCTTCCAGGGTATGGGAAATGATGTCTCAACTTGCTCTAGCGGAATTTCAGAGAGAAGAGATTTGTAACCTCAATCTTCTCTACTGAAACTTTAAGGAAATAAGGATGGATCCTCAATGTAATCTCAGGGAGGAGGGATTTGTAGCTTCAACCTACTATGTTGGGACTTCGAGGAGATAAGAATTCCAAGAGAAGAGATTCGTAACCTCAATCTTCTCTACTGAAACTCCAAAGAAATAAGGATTGATCCTCGTTGTAAACTCAGGGAGGAGGGATTTGTAGCCTCAACCTACTCCGTTGGAACTTCAAGGAGATAAAAATTCAGGGAGAAGAGATTCGTAACCTCAATCTTCTCTACTGAAACTTCAAAGAAATACAGACTGATCCTCATTGTTAACTCAGGGAGGAGGGATTTGTAGCCTCAACCTACTCCACTGGAACTTCGAGGAGATAGAAATTCAGGGAGAAGAGATTCGTAACCTCAATCTTCTCTGTTGAAACTTCAAAGAAATACAGATTGATCCTCATTGTAAACTCAGGGAGGAGGGATTTGTAGCCTCAACCTACTCCACTGGAACTTCGAGAAGATAGAAATTTAGGGGGACGGGATTTGTAATTTCAACCTACCCCACTGGAACTTCAAGGAAATAAGGATGGATCCTCGTTGTAAACTTAGGGAGACGGGATTTGTAATTTCAACCTACTCTGCTGGAACTTCAAGGAAATAATGATGGATCCTTGTTGTAAACTCAGGGAGACGGGATTTGTAATTTCAGCCTACTCCTCTGTAACTTTAAGGAAATAAGGATGGATCCTCGTTGTAAACTCAGGGAGACGGGATTTGTAATTTCAACCTACTCCGCTAGAACTTCAAGGAAATAAGGATGGATCCTCGTTGTAAACTCAGGGAGACGGGATTTTTAATTTCAACCTATTCCGCTGGAACTTCAAGGAAATAAGAATTCAGGCTTTCGATCTATTTCACTACTATTTAACTGATCGCAATCTTTAAGCGATCTGTTCCACTACGATTTAGGGAGACAAGATCTACAATCTTCAACTGCTCTATTGTTTGCTTTCAGAGAGAAGGGTGGTCATCCTTGATCTGTTCCACTTTGCTATCTCGAGGAACAAAATCTAAAATCTTCGATCCGCTTCACTGCAATCTCAAGAAGACAAGATCGGCTATCTTCAATCTGTTCCACTACAAACTCAGGGATACCAGACTGGTATCTTCGATCCGCTTCACTGTAAACTTAGGAAGGCAAGATCTGCTAATTCACCGATGTTGCGACACCGTCCTCTGAGGGACCTATCCTGTAAAATCGGTTTTATGTGTTTATGCTTACGCAAAATGGTTAGGATGCAATGATCAGAATGAATCTAATGCTCCTAACTAAATGTATTATGGATGACATTTGCATGGATGCAGAATGTCATGAGAATGATTTCTTACAATAATTAGGATGCAATGATCGGAATAAATCAAATGCTCCTAACTAAATGTGTCTTGAATGAATGAAGAATGAGAATGATCCCTTTTTTAAAAGTTTAAACTGTCATCGCTCATTGCTTATTAAGGCCTTATCACTGATGTATTATGCTGCCATATTGTTCGGCTGGTATTCTGACAGCAAACCCATTGAAACGACTATACTTCACTCGACTTGTTTGCCCTACTGTAACTTCAGGGTTCATCTCATTGTGACTTAGGGGTATAAGATTTGAATCCATCCCACTGTGACTCCAAAATGTAGGACTTGTTTCTTCTTCAATCCATCCCATTGCTATTCAAGGGTATAGGACTTGTATCATTTTCCATCCATACCACCGCAACTCAGGGGTAGAGGACTGTAACTTGTTCAATCAACTGATCGCTCCCCAGGTGACCTAACCAAATGTGTATGCATGATATTTGCATGGATGCAGAATATCATTTTTTTTCTTACGAATGATTCCCTTTTTACACTTGGGTTAACATTGCCCATTTTTCGTCAAGATTGTATCACTGACGCAATATCTTTTCGTTCGTTCAACCACCATTTTTGACAAAAATACGAAGAGATAGTCTCAGTTTAGACTCTTCCTTAAACTTGGTGAGTTTTAAGCAATAGTCCTATTTCAAGTTCTCGTATTATTCAGAAGCTTCTAGACTAATATGCGAAACTCATTTTATGAAAATATTATTAGTCCACTAATCGTTATTTCAATGCAAAATGCCTGAAAAAGATCATAACTATGGACAAGAAGGAAATTAAATAGGAGCATAGGTCGAAACAAATAAGTTAAGCAAAGATAGCAATCGCAATCAAGAAGGAAATTTATTGTGAACATATTTCGAAAAGAATCACAAAATAACAAATTTAAAATGGGTAAAATGGAAACTAGGTGCCCCAGATATCGCAACCTGAACTTCTCTGTTCCAACTTCCTGAGGACCATTTTAAGCTCAATATTTGTTTAGGGGATCTGAAGTACTTTGTCGATGCCCCAAGACGTAGCATACTTCTTCATTGTCAATTCAGGCATAGCAAGACTGCTGTGTAACATCCCAAAAATGGGGTTATTTAGAATTTAATTATTTTTCTTATTATAAACAGCTGTGATATTATTTATGGAATGTTAAGGCTTAATTGTGGATTTTTAGTAAGCTCGAGTAGCGGGAAAAATGTTATTTTCAAGCTTTGAGGTAGGAGCCTTAGCAAGTGGGTGTTATAAGAATAAATGGGGATAAATTGGACATAGGATGAGCCTAGAATAAGTGGCAAAGCAAGCCCACTTAGGAGCTAGCATGTGACGCCACCAAGGAACAAGGGAGAGCCTTGGTTCGAGTCACAAAATCCTCCTTTTTGCTCTTTATTTGGACGGCACAAGTGGGAGAGTTTTTCTCCCTTCAAACTCTTTTATTAAGTGTTATTATCAAAGGATAATAGGAGAGTTTTAATTGTTTAATTATAGTAATAATAAAAGGGATAATGGATGGATTATTAGGAGATTATTATTTGATTAATTCAAGCTATTTTGAATTAAATCAAATAGGTGGCCAAAGGATTTTTAGGTGTTGTGCCGAATTTGAACTCCTTGAGCAAGGAGAGTGGACGGCAAGGGGTACTAGGGAGTGCCCAAGTTTCTTTTGTTTCTTTTTCCTATTAGCCGAATTCTCCCAAAAGTCTCCCATTTTCTATTTTCTCTTCTCCATCCTCTCCAAAACCGAAAGCACATCCCCTAAAACCTTTCTTTTCTTTTCCCAACTCCTTTAGCCTTGAAACTCTTGCTACCTTTCTTTCTCTCCACTATTTTTTTCTTTCATCATAGCCAAATCTACCAACTTTTTCTTGTGCCGAAAGTCCTTTCTATATTGGAGCTTCTTGGCGAATATCATAAGTAGTATAGAGCTCTTGGGTTTCTGTTTGGTAGTCGATTTGGTGAAGGTAAGAAGGGTCGAAACTTTCCTCTCTTAATCTTATATTTCACATCGACTGCAGTGAAGAGAAGAGCCAGAGATTTGGTGTTGATAATGGCTAACTATTTATCTTCTTTGGAACCGATTCCATTAGGTATCCGGGATTTTGAAGTACTCAATCCCAACTCCTATTCTCTAATAATCGGCTTGGGTAAGTAGTGGTAAGAAGATTTCATTTAGTTTGTATTCGGTTAAAGCCAGAAGGCTCTTGACATTGTCCATTGACCGATTATAGTTTGTGAACGATTCGTGATTTGGGTCTTTGAGACTAGTATTCAAAGCGTAGTAGGTAAGGATTCGGGTTCAAGCAATAACCCTATAGAATCATTGGGTTTGGCCGAATGGCCATTTCACTAATCTTGATAAGTTGGCCGAATATAGGGGCAAGGACTTAGAGGGTGGCCGATTGGTTTTCTTGGGATTAAGACTATCATCGATATCGGTGTGTACATACACACTTATAGCGATTAATGTTGTGTTATATATATATTTTGTATGAAAATCGCTTGATGTAGATGCAGATTGGTACCTTAACAGTACAAGTGAGGATCCCGGTAAGTCTCTGTTAAGATGAGATTACTTTAATGCTTTTGGGAAGCATGGCTTATTGACACATGTGATGAATGCATGAGATCCGTTGTTAAATTGTTTATCTCTCATGGGTTATATGAGAGGAGAGGGGCAAGAATGTTTCGTCTTTGACGAGCACCGATGTTTTGGTAACACATTGTGACTATATGTCACCAGAGGTTTGGTACCTCCAGAGGTTTGGTACCTCATAGCGACTTGTCCCTGTGGTTAACACCACCGTGGGTTGGCCCCACTTGAGATATGGGATAAATGCGCGGTGATTTGGTATCACACGATGGGTTGGCCCCATCACCCGATTTGTGTCTACACGGACACAGTGCTTTGGTAGCACATTGTGACTATATGTCACCGAGTGGTTTGGCACCACCGGTGTTTTGGTAACACATTGTGACTACGGTCACCAAGTGGTTTGGTACCACGTGGGGTAGACAAAGGCGTTTGGTTGGCTAGGTTGGGCACACGATACTCTGCATATTAACTGTTATATGTTGTGTATGAAGTGTTGTTTTTCTTTAAAAATGGGGGAAGGGTTACATACTGAGTCTTGGTGACTCACCTTCTCCTTTAACATTTTTTAGGTGACTCGTAAATGGCGGTTGAGGAGCCGGTTGGACTCGAGGTGGCCATGCAGTGGATTTAAATTTATAGAACTTTAAATTTGGTTATTTTTATTTTGGTTGTAATAAGGCCTCCATAAACTTTATTTGTGTTATTTTTTTTTATATGTTGGATATTCACTTTAAACTATATTATTAAAACTGAATTAAAATCACATGTTCTCTTAAATTAACACGAAAATGTTTTATCGTGCCATCGGGCACACTTGAACCTTGTGTAATAACTTAGGACTTAATTAAACTTCCCAAATTAAATCTAAGTGTAGCTTTGGCAAGATAACCAAAAGCAGAAGTTTTCAATAAAACTTAAATGGGTTTTGAAATGGTGTTCACAAGGCTTTTCTCCGTAACAAATCAAATTCGGTCGTAATGTCCGGGCGGGTTTGGGTTGTTACAAAATTAATATCGAGCCCAGTTCAAAAACTCGGTGTGTGGGGCCCAAGGCCCAAAAATGTTTTAGTAGGCCTTATGGAATGATTTTTGGTTTTTGAACAGCATGGCCCGAGTCTCTCCGGCACCGATCCGCCTGGTAAGTACATCTAAACCTCTATGTGAATTATATTCAGTAGAAGGGTAGGAAGCATGGGCGATAGATAGACTTATAGGACTTGGACCCTAAGGTTAGATTACTCAAACACAAACGAAGCATAAGACATAAGGAACTAAACCAACCTATGACTTAGTCAATGAGCTAGGGTGTGGTAACCCCGCACGCATGTCTAGGATTGGATCCGGAAGAGCACGGTATTTAAGCGATCCTCGTGACTCACCTCCTCTTCGCGGGTATCCTGCAGTGCGTAGCTTCCTGTTCACCCTAACTCGAGAGGGCTCGATGAGTGTGGTAACCTGCATGCGCATGTCTAGAAAGGTTCGGTGAGAGCTTGGTATTTAAGCGGTCCGCGTGACCCACCTCCTCTTCACTCGAATTACGCACAGTGCGTAGCTTTGGTTCACCCTACGACCGGGAGGGCTCGGTCATAGGCTAAACACAATGATTAAAACCCGAAAAGGGAATTAGCCTTGTTTTTCGAAATAGAACAAAACAACAAACCCTAACGTTTCCAAAACTTGTGCAATAACTTTCTCAAATCCTAGAACATCACTTTTACAACATTTTTCTCGAAAAACTTGACTTGTGAAAAATTACAGAAATACCCTTAGGAGTGAAATGACCAAAATGCCCCTGACCCATAAAATATTAATTCAATGGTTTTGCCCAAAAATTTCAATGATTTTAGAGACATTCAAAAAACCTTGCTTTGAAAATCATCAGCAAAATATATTGGTTCTGGAAAATTACGAAAATACCCCTGTAGGAAAAAGACGAAAATACCCCTGGGTTAGAAATGGGCAGAAATGTCCGATGAGCGAATAGGTATGGAAAGTTTTAAGGAATGGATGCATGAACTTCTTTGTGTGAACTAGGATAGGAAACTGAAACTTTGTTTGCTCGAAAGAATCTCTGATTAAACCTTATCCATAAAATTTCGTCGCGAGTAATAAAGTGAAACAAATGCTAACGCATAAAATTTTTCTTAATCAGATTAAAAGCGCGGTAGATAGAATGAGTTCTAGAGGATGTGGGCGCCGTGGGCGTGGTAGGGGTAGGATGACGGTATGCGAACCCGTCAGTCGGGACAAGGTTCTAAAAATGAGGTACCACTGCCACCACCACCTCCTACTTTTAGAGCAGAGGAGACGGATCAGACCGGTGGCGAGGCGGTGTCGCAAGCTGTGTTGCGAGTCTTGGAGATGGTGGCTGGGGCTGGTGGAAATGTGGGAGCTCGGAAATCTGTCCCCGGCGACTCCGATCTAACGGAGCGGAGGTATTCGATGTGTGTCGAGTGGCACCCGGTCTGTGGAATCATGGCTAGAATCAATCGAAAGAATCATGGATGACCTTGACCGACCGAGGAAGAAAAAAGTGAAAGAGGCGGTGTCGCTTCTAAAGGATGAAGCGATCGGTGGTGGCTTACGGTTCGAGATGGGGCTACGCAGATGATTTGAATTGGGAGTATTTGAGAACCACCTATCGGAAGAAGTATGTGGGTATCGGCTACACCGACGCGCAGAGAAAGGCTTTTTCGGGATTAGTGCAAGGAACTAAGTCCGTGTCGGAATATGATTTGAATTTTTAAATTTGAGTAGGTATCACGAGAGGCATCGTATCTCATCGAACATGAGCCATTTGTGTCCGCTTTGAGGACGGACTCAGAGATTTACTGATTCTTGATTGCCCCACAGCGAGAGTTCGTGAGTTCTCATCTCTAGTGGAGAAGGCTAAGGTAGCCGAAGGGATCAAGGAGGTTTGTGAGGCGAGCTATAGTAAGAACAATCGAAGAAAGGTTTTGGGTCATTTGGATCAAGCGGTAGTGCTCGAAAAAGGCTAGGCCAAGTGGGCCCAATCAGCAAAGAAGGCCCACGATCGCTAATCGAGGCCGACTTCGGTGCAATCGCTGTGGAAAGACCCATTGGGGAGGTTGTTGGACCGGTGACAAAGGATGTTTTGAGTGTGGGTCTTTGGAGCATCGTGTCGAGATTGTCCCGAGAAACTAGCTAAGAAGCGACGGAGGGTAGAACCGTGCTCGGGATAGAAATGTAGGACCACAGAGGGTCGTGGTAATGGCAGAGGAAACAACGGTCCTAACCGAGGGTCGTGGAACTCAAGGCGAGGTTCAGGCAACACAGAGGCTAGGCGGCTGGCTTAGTTTACTGTGGCGAGGTGTCGCGAAGAAGGTGACGCACCGGATGTCATAACCGATGACGTTTCTAATTTTCGATTTTCCTTATGTTGCATTGATTGATGTGGGCTCGACGCACTCGTACATTAGTAGTAGTGTGGTAGGAACTATGGACCTAAACCACGAAATTGCTTCTAGGGAGATGATCGTAGTTAGCCCCTTAGGTCACTCCGTAGTCGTAGATAGACTCTATATAGAGGCGCACTCCCTAGAACTTCAAGGGGTAATATTTGTAGTCGATCTAATGGAACTACCGTTTGGGGAGTTCGATTTGATCCTCGGTATGGATTGGTTGGTTAAGTACCAAGCAAGGTTGGATCTTGTGACCAAGCGCATGGTTCTTAAGGCGGTGAAGGTGAAGAAATGGTTATGATAGGAGATAGAAGGAATTACCTATCCAACGTAGTGTCCGCCTTGAAGGCCGAAAGGATGGTCAAAAAGGGTTGTGAGGCGTATTTGGTTCAAATCGTGCTTTGGAAGCTAAGGGGTTAGTAGTTGGAAAGGTCCGAACGGTTTGGGAATTTCTTGATGTATTCCCGGAAGAACTTCCGGGTTTGCCTCGGATCGGAAGTCGAATTCGGCATAGACTTGCTACAGGCGGCACTGTGTCCATAGCACCATACCGAATGGCACCAAAGGAATTGGTGGAGCTAAAGGCTCAAATTCGGGAGCTCTTGGATAGAGGGTTTATACGACCAAGTATATCCCGTGGGGAGCACTGTGTTGTTTGTCAAGAAGAAGGCGGTTCTATGCGGATGTGTATCGACTACCGTCGGTTGAACAAGTTAACGATCAAGAACAAGTATCCGTTGCCTCGGATCGATGACTTGTTTGATCAACCGAAAGGTGCGTCGGTATTCTCAAAGATTGACCTTAGGTCGAGTTACCATCAACTTAAGGTGAAGGAGGCCGGCGTTCACAAGACGGCATTCGAACTCCGGTATGGGCATTTCGAGTTCTTGGTAATGCCATTGGGTTGACTAATGCGCGCGCGGCATTTATGGACTTGATGAATAGAGTATTCCAGAGTGCTTGGACCGATTAAATCGTGGTGTTCATAGACGACATATTGGTTTATTCAAAGACGAGAAGAGGAGCATGACAAGCATTTACGGATAGTTCTACAAGTATTGAGGAGAAGTAGCTTATATGCCAAATTCGGTAAGTGTGAATTTTGGCTTAGGGAAGTGGCTTTCTTAGGTCATGTAGTATCATTTGAAGGAATTAGGGTAGACCCTCGCAAGATTGAAGCAAAGTATTGGAGTGGAAACCGCCTAGGGCGGTGGTGAAATACGAAGTTTTCAGGTTTAGCAGGTACTATCGGAGATTCGTGGAAGGATTCTCTCTAATAGCAGCGCCGTTGACCAAGTTACTAAGGAAAGGTGTTCCATTTGTATGGACGGAGAAGCGACAAGAAAGCTTTGATAAGTTAAGGAAAATTTTGGCGGAAGCTCGGTTTTTAGTACTGACTGAAGCGAGAAAGTTATTCACGATCTATTGTGATGCATCTCACACCGGTTTGGGATGTGTGTTGATGCGAGGATGGGAAGGTAGTAGCCTATGCATCCCGTCGATTAAGACCGCATGAGGTTAACTACCCAACGCACGACTTGGAGTTAGCGGCGGTGCGTCTTCGCTCTCAAGATATGGAGACATTACTGTATGGGGAGAAGTCGATAGTCTACACGGATCACAAAAGCTTGAGGTACCTTCCGACTCGAAGGATCCGAATCGAGAGGCGGCGTCGGTGGATTGAACTACTAAAGGACTACGATTGTTCAATCGAGTACCATCCGGTAAGGCTAATGTGGTAGCCGACGCATTGAGCGGAAGGTGGTGACGGACTTAAGAACAATGTTCGCTCGGTTGAGTCTATATGATGATGGGAGTCTTTTGGCAGAACTTCAAGTAAAGCCGACTTGGATTGAGGAGATCAAGGAAAAAGCATCGAGGATGAAGGCTTGAGCGCTAAGAGGGTACAAGTTCAGGATGGTGGCTTGGAAGGGTACAGTTTGTCTAGTGATGGAGTGCTTTGTTTTCAAGGGCGAGTATGTATGCCAAAGGATACGAATTAATGCGAAAATTCTCCAAGATGCACATAGCAGCCCATACGCTATGCATCCTGGGGAAGCAAGATGTATGGAGATTTGCAGCAAATAGCGGTGGCGGCTGGTTGAAGCGTGAGATAACGGAGTTCGTAGGAAAGTGTCGACATGCCCAGCGAGTTAAGGGTGAACATCGATTACCATCGGGACTACTTCAACCGATAAAGATCCTCAATGGAAATGGGAGAGGATCACCATGGATTTTGTTAGTGGGCTACCCTTACGCCCACCAAGAAGGATGCGATTTGGGTAATTGTGGATCGCTCGACTAAATCAGCCCACTTCATGCCGGTGAGAATGGATTACTCACTCCGAAGCTAAGCGGAGTGTATGTGGGTGAAATAGTGAGGTTGCATGGTGTGCGGTGTCGATTATCTCGGATAGGGATCCCGATTCACGTCAAGGTTTTGGAAAGCGTTGCATCAAGCTTTGGGTACGGTTAGATTTCGATCTGGCTTTCCATCCACAATCTGACGGACGATCGGAAGGGTGATCTGATTTTAGAAGACATGTTAAGAGGCTGTGTTTTGGATTTTAGTGGTAGTTGGGAGGAGTACCTACCATTAGCGTAATTCGCTTATAACAATAGTTATCAAGCGAGTATTCAAATGGCTCCATACGAGGCCCTGTATGGACGAAAGTGCCGTACTCCTACATGTTGGACGGAGTTGGGAGAACGACAAGTTCTGGGTCCAGAATTGGTAACCGAGACGGAAGACAAAGTCAAGGTGATTCGGTCTCGTCTCAAGGAATCATCGGATAGGCAGAAGTCTTATGCCGATCTCAAACGCAAGGAAGTGGAATATGCGGTGGGAGATAAAGTCTTTCTGAAAGTGTCGCCTTGGAAAAAGGTGTTGAGATTTGGACGGAAAGGGAAGCTAAGCCCAAGGTTCATCGGGCCATATCTTTGTTGTGAAGCGAGTAGGACCGTAGCTTATCGCCTAGATTCGCCGGTAGAACCGAAAGTCGATTCATGGCGTATTTCATGTGTCAATCTTTTGAGGCGGTATCGGTCGAGATCCTTCGCACGCGTTGTGCGATGCGCAGATTGAGGTGAATTCGGATTTATCTTTTGAAGAGGAACCGGTTCAGATTGTAGACCGAGATGTAAAGGTCCTACGTAGGAAGGCAGTGCCCTTAGTCAAAGTGTTATGGCGGAACCACGGAGTGGAAGAAGCTACGTGGGAGCCCGAGGAGGTGATGCGGCAGCAATACCCCCATCTCTTTTGATCAAGGAATTTCGAGGACGAAATTTATTTTAAGGGGTAGAAACTGTAACATCCCAAAAATGGGGTTATTTAGAATTTAATTATTTTTCTTATTATAAACAGCTGTGATATTATTTATGGAATGTTAAGGCTTAATTGTGGATTTTTAGTAAGCTCGAGTAGCGGGAAAAATGTTATTTTCAAGCTTTGAGGTAGGGAGCCTTAGCAAGTGGGTGTTATAAGAATAAATGGGGATAAATTGGACATAGGATGAGCCTAGAATAAGTGGCAAAGCAAGCCCACTTAGGAGCTAGCATGTGACGCCACCAAGGAACAAGGGAGAGCCTTGGTTCGAGTCACAAAATCCTCCTTTTTGCTCTTTATTTGGACGGCACAAGTGGGAGAGTTTTTCTCCCTTCAAACTCTTTTATTAAGTGTTATTATCAAAGGATAATAGGAGAGTTTTAATTGTTTAATTATAGTAATAATAAAAGGGATAATGGATGGATTATTAGGAGATTATTATTTGATTAATTCAAGCTATTTTGAATTAAATCAAATAGGTGGCCAAGAGGATTTTTAGGTGTTGTGCCGAATTTGAACTCCTTGAGCAAGGAGAGTGGACGGCAAGGGGTACTAGGGAGTGCCCAAGTTTCTTTTGTTTCTTTTTCCTATTAGCCGAATTCTCCCAAAAGTCTCCCATTTTCTATTTTCTCTTCTCCATCCTCTCCAAAACCGAAAGCACATCCCCTAAAACCTTTCTTTTCTTTTCCCAACTCCTTTAGCCGAAACTCTTGCTACCTTTCTTTCTCTCCACTATTTTTTTCTTTCATCATAGCCGAATCTACCAACTTTTTCTTGTGCCGAAAGTCCTTTCTATATTGGAGCTTCTTGGCCGAATATCATAAGTAGTATAGAGCTCTTCGGGGTTTCTGTTTGGTAGTCGATTTGGTGAAGGTAAGAAGGGCCGAAACTTTCCTCTCTTAATCTTATATTTACATCGACTGAGTGAAGAGAAGAGCCGAGATTTGGTGTTGATAATGGCTAACTATTTCTCTTCTTTGGAACCGATTCCATTAGGTATCCCGGGATTTTGAAGTACTCAATCCCAACTCCTATTCTCTAATAATCGGCTTGGGTAAGTAGTGGTAAGAAGATTTCATTTAGTTTGTATTCGGTTAAAGCCGAAGGCTACTGACATTGTCCATTGACCGATTATAGTTTGTGAACAGTTTCGTGATTTGGGTCTTTGAGACTAGTATTCAAAGCGAGTAGGTAAGGATTCGGGTTCAAGCAATAACCCTATAGAATCATTGGGTTTGGCCGAATGGCCATTTCACTAATCTTGATAAGTTGGCCGAATATAGGGGCAAGGACTTAGAGGGTGGCCGATTGGTTTTCTTCGGGATTAAGACTATCATCGATATTAGGTGTGTACATACACACTTATAGCAGTTAATGTTGTGTTATATATATATTTTGTATGAAAATCTGCTTGATGTAGATGCGGATTGGTACCTTAACGGTACAAGTGAGGATCCCGGTAAGTCTCTGTTAAGATGAGATTACTTTAATGCTTTTGGGAAGCATGGCTTATTGACACATGTGATGAATGCATGAGATCTGTTGTTAAATTGTTTATCTACTGTGGGTTATATGAGAGGAGGGGGCAGTAATGTTTCGTGCTGACGAGCACCAGTGTTTTGGTAACACACTGTGACTATATGTCACCAGAGGTTTGGTACCTCCAGAGGTTTGGTACCTCATAGCGACTTGTCCTCGTGGTTAACACCACCGTAGGTTGGCCCCACTTGAGATATGGGATAAATGCGCGGTGATTTGGTATCACACGATGGGTTGGCCCCATCACCCGATTTGTGTCTACGGACACGGTGCTTTGGTAGCACATTGTGACTATATGTCACGGTGGTTTGGCACCACCAGTGTTTTGGTAACACATTGTGACTACGGTCACAAAGTGGTTTGGTACCACGTGGGGTAGACAAAGGCGTTTGGTTGGCTAGGTTGGGCACACGATACTCTGCATATTAAGCGTTATATGTTGTGTATGAAGTGTTGTTTTTCTTTAAAAACGGGGGAAGGGTTACATACTGAGTCTTGGTGACTCACCTTCTCCTTTAACATTTTTCAGGTGACTCGTAAATGGCGGTTGAGGAGCCGGTTGGACTCGAGGTGGCCATGCAGTGGATTTAAATTTATAGAACTTTAAATTTGGTTATTTTTATTTTGGTTGTAATAAGGCCTCCATAAACTTTATTTGTGTTATTTTTTTTTTATATGTTGGATATTCACTTTAAACTATATTATTAAAACTGAATTAAAATCACATGTTCTCTTAAATTAACACGAAAATGTTTTATCGTGCCATCGGGCACACTTGAACCTTGTGTAATAACCGGACTTAATTAAACTTCCCAAATTAAATCTAAGTGTAGCTTTGGCAAGATAACCAAAAACGAGAAGTTTTCAATAAAACTTAAATGGGTTTTGAAATGGTGTTCACAAGGCTTTTCTCCGTAACAAATCAAATTCGGTCGTAATGTCTGGGCCGGGTTTGGGTTGTTACATGCTGTATGGCTCATTTTTTATCAAAATTTGAGTCGCCCTTTTCGGGTTTTCAACTCAAATCCCTTTTGGTCTCAAGGCACCATTTGCAGGTTTTCGCCTTGGCCTCTCCTTTTTCTTTCTCCTTTTGATGGAATTTTCATCATGTTTTTTTCATCTCAAGGCGCCCTTTGCGGGTCTTCACCTTGGCCTCTCCTTTTAGACAAAAATTTGAATTCACCGGCTTAGACATATTGTAACACCCCAAACCCGGTCCATGCGTTATGAGCGGATTTGGTATGTCACACGAGCAAAACATGTTAAACCCTTTTTGTTCGTACTACAATATTGCTTTGTTAAAAATCAATAAAATAAGTTTGATTTGATAAAATACTATTAACCTCAAAGATTTGATTGATAAATCGATAAATTTCAACTAATGATCTTACAAAACCGTGACTTTTGAAAACGACGTTGAAAATTTGAAAGAGAATCCAAGTCTTTTGAAAATATCGTTAATAGTTCGAGAGAAAATATACGTGTTAAAAATATTTGTAAAAGTTTATTTTGAAATCCATTTGTTAATCGATTTTGGAAACCATTGTTTAAGTTTTAAGAAAATTCCCCTTTTTAAACAATTTAAGAAAAATAATAAAAACATCCCAACCAAAAAGCAAAAATAAAAATAGTCTAGAGGCCTTATTACAACATTTAACCCAAAATAGTAAACTAATAAAATAAACGAGAAAGAAGTCTAAAGTTCAAATAAACCATTTCCGAAGTATGGCCTCCCTCGAGTCATCCATAGCCCAAGTCCATATCATCAAGCATTACCTACAAGGGTTAAGAGAAAGGGGGTGAGTTACAAGAACTCAATATGAAATCCCTTACAGTTATTCATTGGGTAGGAACCCAATTAGCAATATTTTGGGCCTAAGCCCATTTACAACAACAATAATGTATCAAATATAATATGCATATGATATGCAATTCCCAAACCAAACCTAGTTTTCCATCCGCTACGCACCACCCGTACCAACCAAAGACACTGTGTGGGGAGCTTTAGTCACCCACCCGCCAACACACCCAACATAGGCATTAAGCCAATTATATCATATTTGTGGACAAGCCACCAGATTAACAGAATTTACATGGCATTGTCATTTTTCAGATTTGTGGCAGAGCCACCAGATTTGTGTAGCAGAGCTACCAGAACTTCTCTTCATCATTATCCCATCCCATGCAAATCATGTATATAATGCATAACAAATCACAATATAATAACAGTAATTTATTCGGATATTTATTACAAAATTATGGCCCATTATAACAATTAATCAAAAGGCCCATTAAGCAAAATATCAGATTTGGCCCATTTAGCAAAATATTAGATTGGCCCATATAGAAAAATATCAGATCGGCCCATTTATCAAAATATCAGATTGGCCCATTTATCAAAATATCAGATTGGGCCATTTATCAAAATATCAGATTGGCCATATACCAAAATACCAGATCGGCCCATCTAGCAAAATATCAGATTGGCCCATTAAACAATTTCGTAATTCGGCCCTTTAGGGGCATTTTCGTAATTTCGATAATTTACCCACAAAGGGTAATTCGGTAATTTCGCAACCTAAGGGTATTTTGGAAATTTCGCAACCTAGACTTAACTACTAATGTGGAGCATAAATATCGAAACTGTCCATCTGCGTCGTACTAACTAAATTGACTATAACTTGAGTTAGGTATCTCGAAATCTAACTCCGTAAATTTTCCTTGAGACTAAACTCATATATCTTCTTACTATAATGTTTCTAGAATTTTTGACTTAGCCATTTGGTACAGTTTATTCCTTAAAGATTCCCTTGTTTCACTGACCAACGATTCTGATCTCTCTTACCCAAAATTCAAATATCTCACTGTACAGTTTTCATATGAGGCTCCCACTTGTCTCTATTGAAAATAAACTCACTACGAAATCTGTACATATAAACTATAACTCATAATTCACCTTGTACAATTTTATAAGATTTTTCCAAGACAGATAAGGGAACCACGAAGTCATTCAGAACCAGTCTCACTAAAATTAAGATATCTCAAAATGTAAAATTTATTTTCCTTCTCTGTTTCTTCCATATCAAAATAGACACAGTAAGCTTTAATTTGATATCCTATTCACTTTGTAAATCCTTTTTTCCTATTTTTCGTGATTTTTCAAATACACATCACTGTTTCTGATAGAAACTATTTTATTACAACATACGATTACCACTACGATCATGCGCACGCCCGAGTGATCACGGATGCCAGTTTTCGGTTTTCTTCGGTATTCCAACCGATTCATAGAGTATTTCATACAAACTTTCAGATAAGTGTGAGATTACACACCAGTTCAGATATGTATACGGAAGATACGGGATTACACACCTGATTTTGATTTCCTAAAGAACCACTCGTCGATGACCTAGAACAATACCAACCAAAAGTTAGCCTCAGATTTCCAAAAGATTTCGTATCACTTACACTTGAATCACTTACCAATATGTCCGAAGGTAGAATATATCGAGTGATTTCATCCCTAAAACATAATCGATTAGTCACAACCACTATTATCCTTTAAACGAATAAAGAACGATTTCAAATAATCCATGAAAAACTCCTTACCTTATCGATATTGGATCCAATTTCCACCGTTTGACTTAGGGCTAGAATGATACACGGCCACCCACTTAGAACACTACAAAAAAGAGGGTGATTACAATATGAAGGAATGGAAGATAACACCATTTCAGTTAAGATCAAGATTTACAACCGAATAGTGATAAATACCTATTCGGCTAGAAAGAAAAGAATATGAACATAGAAAAGAATTCACTTACTGATTAAATCGAAGAAAAGAGTGTCAACCCACTTGAGAAAATGATAAAGAAGAGATGAATGAAGAAATTTTGGTCTCAATGGTTTGGGTACATTCGGCAACAAGAAGAAAGAAAAGAAGAGAATATGTTCACTAATGGCTTGTAATTTCGGCACAAGGCAAAAGAAGAGATTTGGAGAAAACACAAAATTGTGCAAGAGTAGATTTTGGCCTAACAAACACCAAAATTCTATCAAAAGGCAAAGGAGAAATTCGGCTAAGAGAATAGTAATTTGGAGAAAATGGCACACTTGATGCTAAAGGAATTTGACCAAAACAAGCACTAAAGCTTTACCAAAACACCAACAAAAATTCGGCTACCCCCCTTACACATAAAACCGTCCACATACATGGCCATAATGGTAAAAATTTGGCCATCCAAACTTTCCATAACACTCTCCTCTTTTTGTGCCAACATGTTCCCTATACTTGCCTTTTTCTTTTGATTCCTTTCCTTACCTTCATCCTTTCCTTGTTTCCTTAGCCATCATACCATAATTAAAAAGTCTTACTTACCATATTTAAGCCTTGGCCGACACTTACCATATAGCAAAAAAATTTAATCCAAAATATTTGCACTAGGTGGGATTCGAACCTTAGACCATTAGTACACTCCACACGCCACTTGCCACTTTACCAATTGACTCCTTGTGCTAGCAAAATGCATACTTATTTCCTTAAGTCTCGATGCCACTTGCCTACTCTCCTTAAATGCTTAAACACAAAATTTTTCCTATAGCCCATCTTGAACCCGAAACTTCCTAGAAACCTCGTAACCTTCCAAATTCACTTAACTAATAAGTCCCACTTGAAATAATGTCGTTCTCTTGTTCTCAAAATTTTAAAACGCTTCTACGCTCAAGGCCCAATGGGCCCAATCCTACTAGGCCCAACTTCAGGATGTTACACATATCTTTACCATCCATCTTGGTCAAAGTTAATGATCTTCCAGAACAAGCCTTCTTCATCATATAAGGTTTTTCCAAATTTGGCATTTACTTCCCTCTGAAGTCCTTTTGTATGAAAAGAACCTTTCTTAAGGCTAGGTCCCCATCATGAAATTCTCTTGGGCGAACCTTTTTGTCATAAACCCGTATCATTTGTTTTTGGTACATTCGACCATGATGAATATTTTCAAACAGGCTTACTGGAGACATTCTGTTTTATCAAATTCTTAATTCAATCAAAGCTTGGAGAAAAAGAACCTTAACTTACAACAATTGCTTCCCTTTCATAAGCCAATGGGGAAAGATGCCCCGGTGAAGGTCCTGGCCCATGTTCAAGAAACATAAAGGGTAAATGGTAACTTCTCTATGCCAAACTTTACAAGTCTCAGTCTTTTTATGATCTTTTGTTTTTCTTTTTGGTTGCTTTTGCTGCACTGATATGGTGTCTGATTTTTGAACACACTATAAACTTTTGACATTGTGCAATTATGTTTTTTTTCTGACATTCTTTGTTGCCACTTTTTTGAATTTGAATTTGAATTCAAATTTGGATTTGGATTTTAATTTGGATTTAGATTTGAATTTGAATTTGATGATTGTTGACTTTGCAACTTTGGCATATGAAGTGACCTTCACCCTCTTAGTGAAGTAATTGACAACAATAAAGATGAATTGGTGTCGGCTATATGCTTTTGACGAGATTGGCCTCATAATATCTATGCCCCACATATAGAAAAAATAGAGGAGGCACATAAGTCTTGTCTTCCTCAATTTGGCATTTGATGCAATTTCCCTTTCTGAGTAGACCAGTAGCCTAAACCTCATGATTAGCCTGACTATTGTAGAACCATTAGCATGGGTTCGTTAAACACCAATCTTAACAGCATACCCACGTTTCAGTAGCCTAGCGTGCCTTGATATGATCGTGCGAAAACATCTTGAATTCTTGAAAATAGCTCAATGATGTCTTGCCTTGTGGTGAATTAGGCTTCAATATTTGCCCCTTCTTAATCTCGCAACGTCCACTGACCTTTTGCAAGGTAGAGTCTATTTTCATCTTGTTCTACCATCCTTAACAAATCAAAAGATAGGCTACGATCTCTGTCATCTTCCAAGACCTTAGATCCCTTAGAACCCATATCTCATTCAAAAAGGGAGTCAGTAACAATGTCGCTCATGTCATTGATATCTGGGTACCTATTGTAGGTACAAAGGCAAATTCTAAAGAATAAATGATTCTAAGGATGATTATTTATATGGTATGATCATGAATAAAAAATGAAAGAATATTTGAATAGTAATCCAAAGTACAAAAGAATCTATAAATAGAAAGAATGGAAAAAATATTTGCTCAAAAGGATGCATTTTATTGAAATAAAAATTCTGGACACAAGCCTATTTCACAAGAGGACTCTTATTGCCTCTAGGCTGAAAGCAATAAGTGTTTTTCAAATATTACTCTAGATTAGCCTTAAAAATACATGTCTCTTCCACAGTCCTATTGTTCAAAACACTCACAGGTTCATATTTCTGCATTTGGCGTGTCATCTAATTTCACAATACCCATGCTGATGAATTTTTCGACCAATTTCTTGAAAGCAAGGCAATTTTCTATCGAATGCCCTGTGATCCCCGCGTAGTACTCACACTTGGCATTTGGGTCATACCATTTTGGTTATGGAGGTTGCATCAGTTTCGGGTAGTGAGGAGCCACCACATGTGCATCAAATAGGCTTTGATACAACTCCTTATATGTCATTGGAATTAGTGTAAACTGGAGTTTCTTCGCACTAGATTCTTGTTTTGATGAGCCCTGATGACCAGTGGTCACAACCCTCGGTTGACCTGCAGTGACTGATTTGGAATGCATGCTCAAGTTGTTCACTTTATTTTCCTTATTTCTCGGGGTTGATCTTTTGACACTTTCTCCCGCATCTATCTTTCCACTTTTTATGGCATTCTCAATCATTTCTCCAGTCATTACGACGTCTGAGAAGCTTTTTATAGCGCTCCCTAGCATATGAGTAATAAACGGGGCCTTCAATGTATTAATAAAGAGCATTGTGGTCTCTTTCTCCAGAAGTGGTGGTTGAACTTGGATGGCAACCTCTCCCCCACCACAAGCGCATCTTGTCTAAAACTTTCATTCGCCCTTTTCTCCATGTTTTGAAGAGTAATTCTACCGGGAGTCATGTCTGTCACATGACTGTACTGTTTCATGAATGCATGGGCTAAATCTCTCCATGAACCAATTCTGGCACGACTCAACTGGTTATACCATTTGGTCTCTTTGCTCAGACAGAGCTATCCTGGAAGTAATGGATCAATAGTTGGTCATTATTAATGTACCCCGTCATTTTTCTACAAAACATAGTAATATGAGCCTCAGGGCAACTTTCCCATTATACTTATCAAATTCAGGCATTTTGAACTTGTATGGGAGTACCAAGTCTGGGACCAAGCTTAAATCTTTGGCATCAATTCCGTAACAGTTATCAGCACTTTCGATCGCTTTAAACTTCTCCTCCAACCATTTACATCTATCTTCAAACTGTTTTGGCAATTCTGCTTTTGTCCTCTCTCCTTCAGCTATTTCATCCAAATTAGGGACATTAGTAATGATTGGATTATTTCACGAACACAGGCGATTTGAAGGTTCATCAAGCATCGACTTGGAATTGTTGAGGCACGATTGTGACATATGGCCTTTGTACGATCATACGGTAGTGTTTGCACGTGTGGTGGAGTAAAATCATGAGGATATTGATGATACTCAGTATTCTTCTCAACATTAACCATGGGGCTCTTTCCTTTATCCATAAGTCCCTTCAACAGCTGCGTCATCTGAGTCATCATATTTTTCTGTGATTCCATCATTTTTTCCATCATATCCTACTGGATCTTAGCGAGCTGCTCCTGCATCTATGCTTGCATCTGTTCTTGCATCTCCTTCTGCATTTTTTCCAACTTCTCTAGTCTTTTATCCATTACTTTAGTTTTACTCCTTGTACCGTAAGGGTGCGTGCTTGGTTGATTTTTGTCGATTTTCAGGTTACAGAAATAAGTTTTAATTAATTAGAGTCTTTCTACAAATTTTAATGCATGTGATATAATGTAATGTAAATGCATGAAATGCAATGTAGATGCATGGAATCAATGCAAAGAGAAAGAGAGACATTGATTCTAAATTCAATTCCATTAGAAGAACTTTTCTAGAAAACAAATTTCTTTACATAAAATGGATTACGTATGCGGCTTTGTCCTCATAGTCCAGGTGAAGACAACAATCCTTTTCTTCGTATCTGGATGTTATGGTCATGTCCCGTGAACTTTCTCAGTAGATGCCTTTTCTAGCTCCATTAAGAAAGTCAAAAAGTGACGACTCTTGAATAGTCTTTGTCGGCTTGAATCCTCGAGCAAAGTCTTGTATTCTTCTTCGGACTTCTCTCGTTGTTTACCCAGACTATATTTGGACGACCGTATTATAACCCACTTTATCAAGTAATCCATTTCCTTATGACAAACTCTTCTATTTAGTAATCGAATATTAATCAACACCTCCTTTCTATGATGATGCAATGCAATGCAATCAAAACAAAAGAAAACACGTTAGTGCAAGAGAAATAAACAACACAGAACACCTGACTGGGTGACCACTAGGGTTTGGCATGGCTCTATCTAGGGTAGGCTCCTAGGGCTGCTATATGCGGCTTGGTTCTAAAGAATGGGTACCTGAACCAGCAGATTCCTCAATCCTCACCCATTATAGGCTCATATGGATCAACTTCGGTTCAGGGGAATACATTTCCCTATGGCCATGTGGAGATGGAAATCTCACGGAGCACATAGGTACAGATGTATCCCGGAAGTGGTCCACTAGCCCATGCGGAGGTGAAAACCTCACGAAGGCATAGTTTCTCACTCCCACTTAAAGGTGTGACCACAACGGTCATGCAATGCAATGCCAAAGTATTTTATGAGACTCGACATTATTGCAAATGCATTAAAAGAAACATGATTTTTCAAAACAATTTTCCAAATTTTCAATCAAAGGACAAGAATTAATCAATCTATGGCCTGACTCTCAACAAGGTCCCCAGCAGAGTCGCTAAGCTGTCGAAACCATTTTTTTATCGAGGTTCAAAAAATGGGGATCGACTTTTAAAATGAGACATGGAGTCGCCACCAATCCTTTTTGTTTAGGTGTGATCGGGTCACCTATAAAATGTTTTATTGGTCTGCAAAATTAAATGACAAAAAGGGTTGAGAGTCGGTTCACATACGAGGAAGGGTTAGCAACCGTGCGCCCCAAAGCGGGTACCAAATCGATTAATTAATGTCCTTGGGTTGAAAACATGAAAATGCTTAAGATATAATTCTTTTTAAGGAAGGTTAATTAATTTTGAATTGAATCTCAAGATTAACTCGTTTCAAAGTAATAAAAGTATCACATCCAATACGTTAGGATATAACATGTTTATACTTCGACACCGAGATCATCTTTGATCTTCAAAACATGCAATTAAAAAGGGTATTTGGTTATTTGGTTGAACAAAAAATTGACACCCAGTACGTTAGGGCGTAATTTTTCAAACTTCCAAACATACAAATATTGCCTTGTTTTGAGAAATTTTTTAAAATATGTGATTTTAAAATCGACTTATAAAGTATTTTGTTTGGTTTGCTTGGATAAAAAGCAATTGAACGAGTAAGTTTGAAATCCCGGTTACAATGCGATGATAAACATGAAGTAGTAGCAAGCATAGAATAATAATACATGGTGATCGTTGTAAATCAGAGTTTTAAAATTTATAAAAGAATGATCGAACCTGGAAACTAACTCTGACAACGATTAAAGGCAAGTGAACCTATCAAACAGTAGTATAGTTTAGGCAAGACCAGATTGTCGAACCCAAAGGAACTAGAAGCACTAATACTAACTTTCTTTTTATTATTTAGCCTAAAATAAGTGAAGTTGTTTATTAATCTATATTAATTAACTACTAAACTAAAGACTCTAAGACAAAGAAGAATGAATTTGGAAAATAACTTGGGAAAAACTCAGTTGATTTAGACGATACCCTAGGAAGAATCCACGTAGACTTCACTTGTTATCTAACACTGAACCATACGATTTATTCACTTAGTTTGATCCGTAAGACTCCCTAACGTATATTAAACCCTCTCTCGAGGTGAATAACGTCTAACCCTAGGTTAATTAGTGGAACTCTCGTTCTCTTATAATAACCCCATAGAATAGCGATAAATCGATCTATGGATTCCCATATTAGGTTTCACCCTAATGCAAAATCTAAATCACCCTATCTCTAGGCGTGCGATCAACTCTCTGCTTAATTATGTTGGATCTACTCTTGGCGGGGTCTATTCCTCCTCCACCTAAGCACATTAAATTTGAATTAAGCTCACATAATTAAGAACAAACTAAGTATTTATCATATAATTCAAAAACAATAACAAGATTCATCATAGGTTTCATCCTCTTCTGTATCCAGAAGGGTTTAGTTCATGACAATAAAGGAAAACATCTCAAGAGAAAAGATAAAATAAAACATTAGAAATCCCTAAAACCCCACAGAAGGAATTGAAGAGGAGATCCTCAGTCTTGAGTATAATTCAGCTTCTTGAGATGGATCAAGCGGCTATCCACGAGTGAATCCCCACAAATCGCCTTCTACGGCCTAGCACAGCGCCCCTAGACAATGGCTTTGGGCTCCCCCTTTAGGTCATACTTAGGGTGTATTTATAGAATTTTTGAAATACGTTTCTTTCTCCCTAAGTATCCTTTCCCGAATGAAATTGCTCTTCTCCACGGCAGAGGCACGGCCATGGCGCACGCCTATGTAAATCGTGGCCAGGCCGTGTTCGGATTTCTTTAATGAGACACGACTGAGTGAGTCGGGGTTAGACCGTGTTCTAGATGATTGACTTGGCACGGCCGTATGGGTCCAAGTCCAGGCCGTGCCGATTTCCTCTTTGGTCCGTTTTGGTCCATTTTTGAGCCCGTTTCTCGTTCTTTTTATCCTTGGGTGCTTCCCTGAGTATAAGACATGAAAAGAAAGGATTAAGAGCACCTTTTTACATAAATCGAAGGATAATTCATCCAAAAGAATACTAAATGTGGGGCTAGAATATGTTACTATTTTGTTTTATCAAATACCCCCACACTTAAGCTTTTGCTTGTCCTCAAGCAAAATTTTCAACTTACAATTAAAACGAACTTCCTATAATTCATAATATTCATTGACAGTGTCTCATCATAAATCAGAGATAATTTATACATGGATAATTCAACTCAAAGCGTCCTAAAAATTCAAACAATATAAGTCATAGATTTTGTAGCACAAAACATAGGTGCTTCCCTTCATCTAAATAATTACCTCTGATTCGAAATCGACAAGGATTGACATCCTCACAAAAGATTCACTCAAATCACTCAAAGTGTTTAAGGTTCAAAATTTACGCACTCAAAAAGTCAAACATGAAGAGTTAATCCCATAGGCTTGCATGAAAATCAAATCTCCACCACTGAAATATGAAATGAAACACAAATCAAAAGGTCTTTACTTGAGGTTGTACTTGGGGCTAGGGTTAAGGTGTGGAATAAGGCTGAATTAGAGGGTTAGAATCGAGATTGAATTGACAAATTACCTAACTACGAACTAATGAACTAATAATTACGTCAATCGAAAACTAATAATAGTAATAATAAGAGCTTCTTCTTCGATATTTGGAATAAATGTATAAGCTCATTTAATCACATAACTAATAATGAATAAACTTCGTCGTTTTTTTAAGAACAAACTAAATATGTAATAAAGGATAAATTACTAAAATTCATAATTAGGCAGCTAATCAAATCAAATCTCGATATAAGGGTAGTCAAAAGGAATGGTGATAACAAAAACAAAGGGTTTCGGGTTAATATTAGTGGTTATGTCAATAAAAAGGGTTGTTAGGATTAAAAGGGGTTCACTAGGGGTTAATTTGTGAAGGTTGGCTTTTAATGGAGTAAGTGGGTTAGATCCTAGGTGCCTTTATCATCTTTGTGTATCAAATCAAAAAATGTGGTCTCGACATGTATAATCGATGCAAGTTCTAGAATAACAAATTAGTGTTGACATACTCATAATCAATAAAGTGAGCAAGAAAAAGAATTTATGCTCTATAAGGCTCAAAAACTCACAAAAATCATGGGTATTTTGATGTCAACCTCGTAAATTTCAAACTTCAAAGTAATATTTAAATTCAGGTAGACATCCTAAAAATTTTTAATTTCTGATAAATAGACTTATCATGCTTGTTTCTCTAGTATTCTTAGAATTTAATCATCAATGCACAATTATCAATGACTTAGTCTAAAACATGTCAATAAAAATCATAAATCTTTAGAAATTTCATCCTAATTAGTAATATGAGAAATTTACTTTCAAACAAGACTAAATTCAGGGATTCGAGAATAATGCAAAAAGTTTGGAATATCTAATATTCACCCCCCACACTTAAGATGCACATTGCCCTCATTGTACAAACATATATCAAAACCTTGTAATAAAATCATCAGATATGGGGATAAGTGAAAACTTCCTGAATTTTTGGATGATTCCTTGAGAGGAGATTGTGTCTTTGGTGGTGGTGATGGGCCGTCTGGATGACGAACCTGCGCTAGATGAAGAAATTTGGAGGCTCGTGGAGAATTAGCCAGGACATCTAGAGTAATATTAAAACTATACTAATAATGTAATTAAAGACAAGAAAGATAAAGAGAAGGCGACTAAGAAGAAAACTAAAATTAAAAGAAACGATGAATGGACTGGGAGGTCCTTATTGTTGGGTGTGATTTCTAAGGCTGAGGTTATGGTGTTGGTGGTGGCGTGATTCCCAAGCAGCCTTAAGAATCTAAAAAAAAAGAAACTAAAACAAAATAAACTGAATTAAGCAGAAGAGAGGTAAATATAAGGGAAATAAAGGAGAATATTAAAATAAAAGAACAGATAATTGGTCTCAAAGACCCTTGGCTTGTTGTTTGGATGAAGCTGCCGGCATGAACTCAGGTGAATCGGTCTCCTTTGAGGAGATTGGCCTTTTACACTTGTTTTCCATGGATATGATTTTGTTGTAGCTCGAGAGTCTAAGGATTTATTGGGAAAAGGAAAAAAAAAACAAAAGGGAGAAAAGAAAGGAAGGAAGAAGAAGATAAAACTAATGTAAATTTTTCGATGCCTTGTTTAGGCTACAACAACTCCTATTTATAGTGTAAATATTAAACTCTAATTTATTTACAATTGAAGTCCGCACAGTATCCTGATAAGTGTTGTTGGTCTTCTTCTACTACTGAAAGGGCTTTTCCCGAAAACATAGTACGAAGATTCCAAATTTGATATGGCTGATAAAATTTTTCTTTCTCAGCAATACCTATGAAACTACATATTTCTATATGAAAATAATAGACAAAATCATCTATATCAACAAAATTTGTTAATCTAGATTTTACTATGGCGGGAAAATCTTTTAATAAATGAAAAGAAAGATTTTGGATTTGTTATTTCTTTAACAAATCCCCATTCAATTTGGTTATATCAAATGGTTCATGATTAAGCCTAAATTTGATAGTAGGAAATTGTTCTCCTATATCATTAGTAAAAACATAAGCTTGTAAAAATATTTTGAAAAAGTTTCTATAAATTGAGCTTCTTTGGTTGCAAATAGCTCTCTCTATTTTTGAAAATAATTCTTGTGGTAGAATTTGTCTACATTTATTATATAGACATATTCTAAACATTTTATTAATAATAGAATTTGTTTGTTCCTTTATTAATAAAATATTAGATTATATCAAGAAGATTATTTATCTCCTTAATATCTATATATTCGATTAGGATTTCATCCCAATCTCTGTATAAAGCATTTAAGTAATAAATCATGAGATTCATTTTCTTTAGTTGATTTTCAACTAAAAATTGTGAAAAATGTAAGAGTTTTTACGAAATTTGCTCTTTGATCGAAATATGGGTTTTCCATATTTTGTTTATAAAATTATAATATTCCAAAGGTAATCTGGATTATAAAAATCTTTAATTTCAGGAATTTATTGATGATTATCCGCTAGCAGCGGAGATCAAAGACACGTGGGAAAATTTGGAATACACGGTTCCTTCACGAGTCATTACACCTTGATGAAATCGAGGAGATGAATCGAGAAATATCCAAGAAGGATAAAGACAAATCCAAAAAGGAGAAATTTAATTATTGGATGTGACAATCCATCACCATCCATAGAAGATGATGCAAGCAATGATGTAAGAAGTCATCAAGAAGTCATCAATGATGTAAGCAATGATGCAAACAGCAATTATTGTAAGAAAATTGTAGAAACAACTACATCAATTATGTCAGATTCAGAAGGCTACGTGGAAGACAAGTCAGTATGTTAGCACGGGTTTAAGGCACGGGCGTGTTCTGCCCGTGGTTGGAAAGTCAGTAGCTTCACACGATTATGGGGCACGGGCGTGCCCCTTTGTCGGTGCCCGTGGTGTAGTGGTTGGATCCGTGACGTCGAAAAGTGGTTGGAATTGATTCACACGGCCTCTGCTATGTCAGTACGGGGATTCTTATAGTTCACATGGCCATGGCCACGGCCGTGTGTAAGGCCGTGTGTCCTGGAATTCTGCACCCCTTGTTAGTTTAAAGCTAGGTGTAAAGAAGAGAAGAAAAAGAAAATTGAATTTAAAGCAAGATGAAAAAATAAATTGTGTTAGTGCTCGGGTTGCCTCGAGAAGCGCTCGTTATAGTCTTAAGCTAGACTCTCCTCTCGTTTACTTTGTCGGGGTGGTTTGAGGAGTTGGAAGTCCTTCCTCATGCTATCATTTGTGTCTTTGTGAAAAAATTTAAGTCGAGATGTGTTTATAGTAAAAGTACCAAAAATAAGATTACTTACCTCAAGCCCATTCAGTGTGTGGGAAAACTTTGGTTACCCTAAAAGATATTTCTTTGTTTGTGCTAGGTTAGGAGGAGATATTTGAGGATCTGCTGATCTAACGATGCACTGGTCCCCTATTTTGAAGTGGTTTGTTATTCCTATTAGCTCTTTTGGGGCTCCTTCGGTTTTATCTTGTGTGGTTAGGTTCTTCGTCGTGTATCCCTAATTTCTCCTTGAAGTGTGTCTTCCACTCATCTAGATCTTGAATGAATCCCTCGATCTTCATGGGTTATTTCTTTGTTGGCATGGGGTTTAGGATCGGGTTCAGTTGTATTCTTTGGTGGTGATTCCTGAAAATACGGGTTAACTGAATGGTTATCAGTAGAATTTACGTTCTCACCTTGATTACTCGATGTTCTATCCGAGTCGAGAGCCTTGATGGTGACTGTCTCATTACCTACACAAAGTATGAGTTCTCATGCATCTACATCAATTTTAGTCTTAACAGTCGCTAAAAAGGGTCTTCCTAAAATTAGGGGGATCGAATTATCCTCATCCATGTCTAAGACAACAAAGTCTACTGGGAAAACGAATCTGTCAATTTTTACAAGAACATCTTTGATAATACCCCTAGGAATTCTAACAATTTTATCAGCTAATTGAATGCTCATCCTAGTTTGTTTGGGTTTCCCTAGACCTAATTGTTTAAACAATTTATAAGGCATGACATTTATGCTTGCCCCTAAATTAGCTAACGCATTATCAACAGTTAGTCTACCAATTAAACATGGAATTGTAAAACTCCCTGGATCTTTTAGCTTTTGTGGTAGTCTATTCTATAACATTGCTGAGCATACTGCGTTTAATTCCACATGTGGATCTTTGTCTAACTTGCACTTATTCGTCAAGAGATGTTTTAAAAATTTCCTCGAATTTGGCATCTGTGAAAGAGCTTCAAGTAGCGGTAAGTTAATATGTGATTTCTTTAAAAGTTTAAGAAACTTACCGAACTGTTCCTCTGTATCATCTCTTGTTAACGCTTCGGGATATGGTATGCGAGGTTGGTACTCCTTGATTACCTGTTTTGGCTTGTCTTGTGTTACCTCAACTTTACCTTTTCTCGTTGTTTCCTTGTGTTGGGTAGGTTCGTCTACTTTTCGCTTTCTTGAGCTGTTATGGCTTGGATTTTCTCTTTTGGATTAATTTCAGTATTACTCGGTAGACGCCCTTGCGGTCGTTCGGATAATATCTTCGCAATTTGTCCGACTGATTGCGTAATTTCCCCGACCACCTTGGTAAGCCCTCCGACTTGGTTCTCAATCGTTTTGATTGATGTTTGTTGGGTTTCGAGTGTTGCTTCAGTTTTTTGGAGACGGGCTTCTGTGGATGCTATGAATTTGTTCAACGTCTCTTCGAGATTCGGCTTCTTTTCCTGTGGATAGAGCTGATTTTGGAAATTTTGAGATTTCCTTGGTTTCCTTGTCCTCCCCACGAAAAATTTGGGTGGTTCCTCCAACCTGGATTATAATTATTACTATATGGGTTATTATTAGATCTAAAATTGTTACCTATATAGTTCATCATCCGTCGCTCTCTCTGTGCCGGTTGGTAGGGTGGGTACTCAGGATTCGCCACAGTTCCACTTGTGTTGTACTGCATGACTGGATGTACCTGCGAAGCAAAATAAACTATCAATCTTCTTATTCATCAACTCTACCTGATTTGATAGCATGGTTACTGCGTCGAGGTTGTAAACTCCGGCTATTTTTGGTTGCCTTGTTCTTGTAACTTGCCACTGATAGTTATTCAGCAACATCTCTTCAATAAACCTGTAGGCTGCCTCAGGAGTTCTATTATTCAGGTTTCCACCGGCGGCTGAATCAATTAGTTGTCTCGTTGAGGGGTTGTAACATCCCAAAATTGGGCCTAGGAGAATTGAGCCCAATGGGCCTTAGGCGTAGTAGCGTTTAAATTTTTGGAGAACGAGAGATCGGCTTAAATGCTAGTTAGGCCCATTGGATAAGTGATTTTGGAAGGTTAGAGGGCTTCTATGAAGTCCCGGGTTCAAATATTGGCTTTGGGGAAATTTTGGTTTTAGGTGAAAAAACCCGGAAGTTGGCGGGTAGGCCTTAAGAATAAAATGTGGGGAAAAATAACACAAGTGGAGTGTGTGGTGTAGTGGCAAAGTGACGCCACTTAAGAGGCAAGGGGGTGACGCCACAAGGGAAGGAAGGAGGTCCAAGGTTCAAGTCTTGGCTTTTGCATTTTGGTTTCTTTTTGCTTGGACCTTAGAATTTGGCCCATAGTTTATATTTAGTTGCGCATGGTTTAAGACACAAGAGGAGCTTGTGGCCAAGTGGCTAGCGGCGTGGATTATGTTGCAAAGGAGCACAGGTTTGAATCTCATGACAAGCAATGGAGTATTTATTTTATGGTGCGGATGGGAAGAGTTTCAGTTGAATTTAAACTCTCTCGACGAAGGATCCCACATCGGAAAGACACAAAGAATGAAGGTGAAGAGCTAGCTATATAAGGAGCATCCTAGGAGGAGAGTAAACACATCTTGGAGGCGTTTGGGCACAAGAGTGATCGGAGCGCGGATTAGCCCCTGAGTCCTATCGTGTGTAAACTCTCTACTCTAGTTGTAGAGCGGCAAATGCCGAAATGCCGATTTACGGCATTAGTAGCCACACGGCGTGCGAGCGCATGTGTGGGGCCTTCACGCGATAGTTGAGGCCATCGTAGTATTCTCGTGGGTTGGGGTCGCTTGGGCCTCGATGGGCGAAGTGGGCCCAATGGGCCCATGGGCCCATATGAGTAAATTGCATGATTGGTTAGTATATGTTGAACTAGACTAGGTGGAAGTTATGTGCGTGGCTAGATTCGTGTTAGGTGGGCCACACGAGCGTGTGGGCCGGATGGGCGAAATCGGGTTTTAGGCCCAATCGTCTGGTACAACCGAAAATGGTAAATGAGTCGCTAGTGGTGACATTAGGCCTTCGAAAAGGCCATTTTAGTTGTGAATTTACGAAAATACCCTTGGTGGGTAAATTACGAAAATACCCTTAGTAGGTAAAATTACGATTATACCCTTAGAGGTTGATTAGCATGATTATGTTGTTTAGTTTTGGCCGATTGTAGGGGGAAGGCTTGATCTCGCATATCTCGGGTTGTGGCTAGTGCTCGAAAAGTGTTAAGGAAGGGGATCTAGTGCGTTAGATCTTGATCTACGGGATTTGATAGTCGCATTAGTAACCAGGTGTGTAAACTAACACACTATACTTAGTAATATTATTAATAAACCTGTTTGCCTATTTAAATCATGACAGTATGATAGAGTATGGGATACCCAAACGGGGTATGTGTACGTATCCGGGTAAGTCTGATTTATTACAAGTTCTATTATGGATACCTTGGGTATTATGATCTATGATATGTATGCTATGATAGGTAATGCTAGACATGTTGGCATGATATGCATGACTTGTATGATATGCATGATTACATGAGTATGGCATGTTGATGGGTGAGATGAGTAGAGGGAGCATGATATTTTGTGCTGACGAGCACCAGTGTTTTGGTAACACACCTTGTGACTTTGGGTCACGGTGCTTTGGTAGCACACTTGTGTCTTTGGGACACCAGAGGTTGGGCACCTCATTGCGACTTGTCCCCGTGGTTAACACCACCGTGGGTTGGCCCCACTTTGAGATATGGGATCGTGCGCTAGTGATTGGGTATCACACGATGGGTTGGCCCCATCATTCGATTATTGTGACTACGGTCACGGTGCTTTGGTAGCACACTTGTGTCTTTGGGACATCGGAGGTTGGGCACCTCATTGCGACTTGTCCCCGTGGTTAACACCACCGTGGGTTGGCCCCACTTTGAGATATGGGATAAATCGCTAGTGATTGGGTATCACACGATGGGTTGGCCCCATCATTCGATTATTGTGACTACGGTCACGGTGCTTTGGTAGCACACTTGTGTCTTTGGGACACCGAGAGGTTGGGCACCTCATTGCGACTTGTCCCCGTGGTTAACACCACCGTGGGTTGGCCCCACTTTGAGATATGGGATCGTCTGCTAGTGATTGGGTATCACACGATGGGTTGGCCCCATCATTCGATTATTGTGACTACGGTCACCGGTGCTTTTGGTAGCACACTTGTGTCTTTGGGACACGGAGGTTGGGCACCTCATTGCGACTTGTCCCCGTGGTTAACACCACCGTGGGTTGGCCCCACTTTGAGATATGGGATAAATCGCTAGTGATTGGGTATCACACGATGGGTTGGCCCCATCATTCGATTATCGTGACTACGGTCACCGGTGCTTGGGTAGCACATTGTGTCTTTGGGACACGGTGTTTTGGTAACACATTGTGACTATATGTCACGGTGGTTTGGCACCACCGGTGGTTTGGTACCACATGGGGTAGAAAAGGTGAATGGATGGTTAGGAGTGGGTGCATATTAATTGGATGCATGATGATTATGTTATGTTTGCATATGATGTTTTGCTAATCCGGGAAAAAGGGTTGCATATCGAGTCTTGGTGACTCACCTTTTCCTTTAACCATTTCAGTATTGCATAAAGTCTGGGACCAAGGGATCGGAGAGGACAAGGTGGCCCATGCCGAAGATGATGATTTAATATTTTATGCTTGGTTTTGATATAAGTACTTTATTTGAATTATTGGGTTGTAATAAAGGCCATTTTATTATTTTGGTATTACTTTAACCATGGTTTATCTAATTTGGATTTCTATGTGAAAATGGTTTTAATTCAGTACCTATTTATAAAAGTATGTTTAATAAAGTATTTTCAGACAATTTGTAACTTCTAAAGTTTGCATATTGCTTTAAATGAACATGGTTTTCAAAAATTGAATTCTTTCATGCTTTATGCTAAGTTAATAAAGATTTTCATCCGACTTTCCCTAAGTGACATAACTTATTTGGTCAGAGCGAATGGGTAGGGTTTGGGGATGTTCTGATTTTGGTACCAGAGCCGGTTCAAAACTTCGGCTTTGAGGTTTTGGGCCCAAAAACATTTTCAAAATGGGCTTTTCAAAAATATGGGCTTTTAAGAAACTTTTTGAGTTTTTCTAGCATGGCACTTTGTGTCTCAGCCGAAGTCCACTGTAAGTACTTCGGACTTTCTTGAAGTGATTTGTTTGTATAAACTGATTTGGGCTTAGTTTGGGCTCGTAGAATAGAATACTAGGATCTGTTGGACCCTAGGATTAAACTACTCTTGAAAACTTCTTTGCATAAAATTGCTCGTGGTTAAACAGTGGAACCCAATTTCTAATGCATAAAATTTCTAATCAGATTAAATCGAGGCGCTAGATATGAGTTCTAGGGGACGTGTTGTCGCGGGCATGGTCTAGGTGGAATGACAGCTTTATTAAGATCAGAGTGCGCAGTAAGAGCGTAGTGTGGTAGGTTAGGATGTGCGACTGTTAGTTAGTTGGAAATTTCGAGGACGAAATTTCTTTAAGGAGGGTAGATTTGTAACATCCCAAAATTGGGCCTAGGAGAATTGAGCCCAATGGGCCTTAGGCGTAGTAGCGTTTAAATTTTTGGAGAACGAGAGATCGGCTTAAATGCTAGTTAGGCCCATTGGATAAGTGATTTTGGAAGGTTAGAGGGCTTCTATGAAGTCCCGGGTTCAAATATTGGCTTTGGGGAAATTTTGGTTTTAGGTGAAAAAACCACCGGAAGTTGGCGAGTAGGCCTTAAGAATAAAATGTGGGAAAAATAACACAAGTGGAGTGTGTGGTGTAGTGGCAAAGTGACGCCACTTAAGAGGCAAGGGGTGACGCCACAAGGGAAGGAAGGAAGGAGGTCCAAGGTTCAAGTCTTGGCTTTTGCATTTTGGTTTCTTTTTGCTTGGACCTTAGAATTTGGACCATAGTTTATATTTAGTTGCGCATGGTTTAAGACACAAGAGGAGCTTGTGGCCAAGTGGCTAGCAGCGTGGATTATGTTGCAAGGAGCACTGGTTCGAATCTCATGACAAGCAATGGAGTATTTATTTTATGGTGCGGATGGGAAGAGTTTCAGTTGAATTTAAACTCTCTCGACGAAGGGATCCCACATCGGAAAGACACAAAGAATGAAGGTGAAGAGCTAGCTATATAAGGAGCATCCTAGGAGGAGAGTAAACACATCTTGGAGGCGTTTGGGCACAAGAGTGATCGGAGCGCTGGATTAGCCCCAGAGTCCTATCGGTGTGTAACTCTCTCTACTCTAGTTGTAGAGCGGCAAATGCCGAAATGCCGATTACACGGCATTAGTAGCCACACGAGCGCGAAGCGCATGTGTGGGGCTTCGACGCGATAGTTGAGGCCATCGATGAGTATTCTCGTGGGTTGGAAATTTTGCTTGGGCCTCGATGGGCGAAGTGGGCCCAATGGGCCCATGGGCCCATATGAGTAAATTGCATGATTGGTTAGTATATGTTGAACTAGACTAGGTGGAAGTTATATACGTGGCTAGATTCGTGTTAGGTGGGGCCACACGAGCGTGTGGGCCGGATGGGCCGAAATCGGGTTTTAGGCCCAATCGTCGGTACAATAGGAAATGGTAGTTGAGTCGCTAGTGGTGACATTAGGCCTTGAAAAGGCCATTTTAGTTGTGAATTTACTGAAAATACCCTTGGTGGGTAAATTACGAAAATACCCTTAGTAGGTAAAATTACGATTATACCCTTAGAGGTTGATTAGCATGATTATGTTGTTTAGTTTTGGCCGATTGTAGGGGAAGGCTTGATCTCGCATATCTCGGGTTGTGGCTAGTGCTCGAAAAGTGTTAAGGAAGGGGGATCTAGTGCGTTAGATCTTGATCTACTGGATTTGATAGTCGCATTAGTAACCAGGTGTGTAAACTAACACACTATACTTAGTAATATTATTAATAAACCTGTTTGCCTATTTAAATCATGACAGTATGATAGAGTATGGGATACCCAAACGGGGTATGTGTACGTATCCGGGTAAGTCTGATTTATTACAAGTTCTATTATGGATACCTTGGGTATTATGATCTATGATGTGTATGCTATGAGAGGTAATGCTAGACATGTTGGCATGATATGCATGACTTGTATGATATGCATGATTACATGAGTATGGCATGTTGATGGGTGAGATGAGTAGAGGGAGCATGATATTTTTGTCCGACGAGCACCGAGTGTTTTGGTAACACACCTTGTGACTTTGGGTCACCGGTGCTTTGGTAGCACACTTGTGTCTTTGGGACACCGGAGGTTGGGCACCTCATTGCGACTTGTCCTCGTGGTTAACACCACCGTGGGTTGGCCCCACTTTGAGATATGGGATCGATCTCGCTAGTGATTGGGTATCACACGATGGGTTGGCCCCATCATTCGATTATTGTGACTACGGTCACACCGGTGCTTTGGTAGCACACTTGTGTCTTTGGGACACCGGAGGTTGGGCACCTCATTGCGACTTGTCCCCGTGGTTAACACCACCGTGGGTTGGCCCCACTTTGAGATATGGGATCGTCCCGCTAGTGATTGGGTATCACACGATGGGTTGGCCCCATCATTCGATTATTGTGACTACGGTCACGGTGCTTTGGTAGCACACTTGTGTCTTTGGGACACCGGAGGTTGGGCACCTCATTGCGACTTGTCCCCGTGGTTAACACCACCGTGGGTTGGCCCCACTTTGAGATATGGGATCGTCTACTAGTGATTGGGTATCACACGATGGGTTGGCCCCATCATTCGATTATTGTGACTACGGTCACCGGTGCTTTGGTAGCACACTTGTGTCTTTGGGACACCGGAGGTTGGGCACCTCATTGCGACTTGTCCCGTGGTTAACACCACCGTGGGTTGGCCCCACTTTGAGATATGGGATCGTCTCGCTAGTGATTGGGTATCACACGATGGGTTGGCCCCATCATTCGATTATCGTGACTACGGTCACGGTGCTTGGGTAGCACATTGTGTCTTTGGGACACCAGTGTTTTGGTAACACATTGTGACTATATGTCACCGGTGGTTTGGCACCACCGGTGGTTTGGTACCACATGGGGTAGAAAAGGTGAATGGATGGTTAGGAGTGGGTGCATATTAATTGGATGCATGATGATTATGTTATGTTTGCATATGATGTTTTGCTAATCCGGGAAAAAGGGTTGCACATCGAGTCTTGGTGACTCACCTTTTTCCTTTAACCATTTTGTGTATTGCATAAAGTGGACCGGGATCGGAGAGGACAAGGTGGCCCATGCCGAAGATGATGATTTAATATTTTATGCTTGGTTTTGATATAAGTACTTTATTTGAATTATTGGGTTGTAATAAAGGCCATTTTATTATTTTGGTATTACTTTAACCGTGGTTTATCTAATTTGGATTTCTATGTGAAAATGGTTTTAATTCCAAGTACCCTATTTATAAAAGTATGTTTAATAAAGTATTTTCAGACAATTTGTAACTTCTAAAGTTTGCATATTGCTTTAAATGAACATGGTTTTCAAAAATTGAATTCTTTCATGCTTTATGCTAAGTTAATAAAGATTTTCATCCGACTTTCCCCAAGTGACATAACCAGATTCGGTCGTAGCGAATGGGCCGGGTTTGGGGATGTTACAGGGGTTTACACCGTTATAGAAAGTCTAGACTTGGAGCCACAAAGGTAAACCATGGTGCGGACACCTTCTCAGGAGATCCTTATATCTCTCCCATGCATCGTATAATGTCTCTAAATCCATCTGCACAAAAGAAGAGATATCATTACGTAATTTGGCCGGTGGGAAATATTTTAATAAAAAATTTTCGGTCATTTGTTCCCATGTAGTGATTGACCCTCGTGGTAACGAGTTTAACCACTATTTAGCTTTATTTTTTAATGAAAAGGGAAATAACCGAAGTCGTATGGCATCATCAGAAACGCCATTTATTTTGAAGGTATCACAGAACTCTAAAAAATTAGCTATATGAGTGTTTGGATCTTCGTCCTGTAAACCATCAAATTGAACAAACTGTTGAATCATTTGTATAGTGTTAGGCTTTAATTCAAAATTATTAGCATCTATAGCAGGCCTAACAATACTTGATTCGGCTCCTATTAAATGTGGTTTAGCATAATCAAACATAGTACGAGAAGCATTATTTTCGCCCACATCTTGTGGTGGAAGATTATTTTCGTCCATCCCTTCAGTAGGATTGGATCTGTCTTCTCGCTCTCCTTGGTAATTTAGGGCTCGCCTAATTTCTCTGCGATTTCTCCGAGCGGTAGCTTCAATATCACTGTTGTATTCTAAAGGTTCTCTCGGGTTCCTTCTAGTCATAAAGTAGAGGTACCTGCTAGGAAAAGAAAGAAAGAGAATTTAGCAAAAATAAAAACTAAAAAGAAAAATAAATTGCGAAAAAGAAAAATAAAAAATAATTGCTAAAGTAATAAAAACAGAGTGTTCTTAATATTTTAGTTCCCCGGCAACGGCGCCAAAAACTTGATTGCGGTAAATCAGAGTTTTAAAATCTATAAAAGAATGATCGAACCTGGAAACTAACTCTGACAACGATTAAAGGCAAGTGCTCCTATCGAACAGTAGTATAGTTTAGGCAAGACCGGATTGTCGAACCCAAAGGAACTAAAAGTACTAATACTAACTTTCTTTTGATTATTTAGCCTAAAATAAGTGAAGTTGTTTATTAATCTAAATTAATTAACTACTAAACTAAAGACTCTAAGACAAAGAAGAATGAATTTGGAAAATAACTTGGGAAAAACTCAGTTGATTTAGACGATACCCTAGGAAGAATCCACCTAGACTTCACTTGTTATCTAACACTGAACCATACGATTTATTCACTTAGTTTGATCCGTAAGACTCCCTAACGTATATTAAACCCTCTCTCGAGGCAAATAACATCTAACCCTAGGTTAATTAGTGGAACTCTCTATCTCTCATAATAACCCCCTAGAATAGCAGTAAATCGATCTATGGATTCCCATATTAGGTTTAACCCTAATCCGGCAAAATCTCGTCACCCTATCTCTAGGCGTGCGATCAACTTCGCTTAATTATGTTGGATCTACTCTTAGGCAGGGTCTATTCCTCCTCCATCTAAGCACATTAAATTTGGATTAAGCTCACATAATTAAGAACAAACTACGTATTTATCATATAATTCAAAAAACAATAACAAGATTCATCATAGGTTTCATCCCCTTCGGGTATCCGAAGGGTTTAGTTCATGACAATAAAGGAAAACATCTCAAGAGAAAAGATAAAACAAAACATAAGAAATCCCTAAAACCCCCTGATGGAATTGAAGAGGAGATCATTCGTCTTGAGTATAATTTCGCTTCTTGAGATGGATCAAGCGGCTATCCTCGAGTGAATCCCCACAAATCGCCTTCTTTGGCCTAGCACGACGCCCCTAGACGATGGCTTTGGGCTCCCCCCTTCAGGTCATACTTAGGGTGTATTTATAGGCTTTTGAAATACGTTTCTTTCTCCCTAAGTATCCTTTCCCGAATGAAATTGCTCTTCTCCACGGCAGAGGCACGGCCATGGCGCACGCCCGTGTAAATTGTGGCCAGGCCGTGTTCAGATTTCTTTAAAGAGACACAGCCGTGTGAGTCAGGGTTAGACCGTGTTCTAGATGATTGACTTGGCACGACCGTGTGGGTCCAAGTCCAGGCCGTGTCGATTTCCTCTTTGGTCCGTTTTGGTCCGTTTTTGAGCCTGTTTCTCGTTCTTTTTATCCTTGGGTGCTTCCCTGAGTATAAGACATGAAAAGAAAGGATTAAGAGCACCTTTTTACATAAATCAAAGGATAATTCATTCAAAAGCATACTAAATGTGGGCCTAGAATATGTTACTATTTCGGTGTATCAAATACCCCCACACTTAAGATTTTGTAGCACAAAACATAGGTGTTTCCCTTCATCTAAATAATAACCTCTGATTCGAAATCGACAAGGACTGACATCCTCACAAAAGATTCACTCAAATCACTCAAAGTGTTTAAGGTTCAAAATTTACGCACTCAAAAAGTCAAACATGAAGAGTTAATCCCATAGGCTTGCATGAAAATCAAATCTCCACCACTAAAATATGAGATGAAACACAAATCAAAAGGTCTTTAACAGGGTTGTAACGGGGCTAGGGTTAAGGTGTGGAATAAGGCTGAATTAGAGGGTTAGAATTGAGATTGAATTGACAAATTACCTAACTACGAACTAATGAAATAATAATTACGTCAATCGAAAACTAATAATACTAATAATACGAGCTTCTTCTTCTATATTTGGAATAAATGTATAAGCTCATTTAATCACATAACTAATAATGAATAAACTTCGTCGTTTTTTTTAAGAACAAACTAAATACATAATAAAGGATAAATTACTAAAATTCATAATTAGGCAGCTAATCAAATCAAATCTCGATATAAGGGTAGTCAAAAGGAATGGTGATAACAAAAACAAAGGGTTTCGGGTTAATATTAGTGGTTATGTCAATAAAAAGGGTTGTTAGGATTAAAATGGGTTAACTAGGGGTTAATTTGTGAAGGTAGGCTTTTAATGGAGTAAGTGGGTTAGATCCTAGGTGCCTTTATCATCTCTGTGTATCAAATAAAAAAATGTGGTCTCGACATGTATAATCGATGCAAGTTCTAGAATAACAAATCAGTGTTGACATACTCATAATCAATAAAGTGAGCAAGAAAAAGAATTTATGCTCTATAAGGCTCAAAAACTCACAAAAATTATGGGTATTTTGATGTCAACCTCGTAAATTCAAACTTCAAAGTAATATTTAAATTCAGGTAGACATCCTAAAAATTTTTAATTTCTGAAAAATAGACTTATCATGCTTGATTCTCTAGTATTCTTAGAATTTAATCATCAATGCACAATTATCAATGACTTAGTCTAAAACATGTCAATAAAAATCATAAATCTTAAAATATTTCATCCTAATTAGTAATATGATAAATTTACTTTCAAACAAGACTAAATTCAGGGATTTGAGAATAATGCAAAAAGTTTGGAATATCTAAGATTCACCCCCCACACTTAAGATGTACATTACCCTCAATGTACAAAGATATATAACAACCTTGTAATAAAATCATCAGATATGGGGATAAGTGAAAACTTCCTGAATTTTCGGATGATTCCTTGAGAGGAGATTGTGTCTTTGGTGGTGGTGATGGGCCGTCTGGATGACGAACCTGCGCTAGATGAAGAAATTTAGAGGCTGGTGGAGAATTAGCCAGGACATCTAGAGTAATTGTAACACCCCAAACCCGACCCATGCGTTATGAGCGGATTTGGTATGTCACACGAGCAAAACATGTTAAACCCTTTTTTGTTCGTACTAAAATGTTGCTTTGTTAAAAATCAAGAAAACAAGTTTGATTTGATAAAATACTACTAACCTCAAAGATTTGATTGATAAATCGATAAATTTGAACTAATGATTTTACAAAACCGTGACTTTTGAAAACGACGTTGAAAATTCGAAAGAGAATCCAAGTCTTTTGAAAATATCGTTAATAGTTCGAGAGAAAATATCCGTATTAAAAATATTTGTAAAAGTTTATTTTGAAATCCATTTGTTAATCGATTTTGGAAACCATTGTTTAAGTTTTTAGAAAATTCCCCTTTTTAAACAATTTAAGAAAAATAATAAAAACATCCCAACCAAAAAGCAAAAATAAAAATAGTCCAGAGGCCTTATTACAACATTTAACCCAAAATAGTAAAGTAATAAAATAAACGAGAAAGAAGTCTAAAGTCCAAATAAACCATTTCTGAAGTATGGCATTCCTCGAGTCATCCATAGCCCAAGTCCATATCATCAAGCATTACCTACAAGGGTTAAGAGAAAGGGGGTGAGTTACAAGAACTCGGTGTGAAATCCCCTTATCGTTATTCATTGGGCCGGAACCCAATTAGCAATATTTTGGGCCTAAGCCCATTTACAACAACAATAATGTATCAAATACAATATGCATATGATATGCAATTCCCAAACCAAACCTAGTTTTCCATCCGCTACACACCACCCGTACCAACCAAAGACACACTGTGGGGGAGCTTTAGTCACCCACCCCGCCTAACACACCAAACATAGGCATTAAGCCGATTATATCAAATTTGTGGACAAGCCACCAGATTAACAGAATTTACATGGCATCGCCATTTTTCATATTTGTGGCAGAGCCACCAGAATTATGTAGCAGAGCTACCAGAACTTCTCTTCATCATTATCCCATCCCATGCAAATCATGTATATAATGCATAGCCATTCACAACAATTTATTCAGATATTTATTACAAAATTATGGTCCATTACAACAATTAATCAAAAAGCCCATTAAGCAAAATATCAGATTTGGCCCATTTAGCAAAATATCAGATTGGCCTATGTAGCAAAATATCAGATCGGCCCATTTATCAAAATATCAGATTGGTCCATTTATCAAAATATCAGATTGGCCCATTTATCAAAATATCAGATTGGCCCATTTATCAAAATATCCGATTGGCCCATATAACAATTTCGTAATTCGACCCTTTAGGGGCATTTTCGTAATTTCGATAATTTACCCACTAAGGGTAATTCGATAATTTCGCAACCTAGACTTAACTACTAATGTGGAGCATAAAAATCGAAACTGTCCATCTGCATCGTACTAACTAAATTGACTATAACTTGAGTTAGGAATCTCGAAATCTAACTCCGTAAATTTTCCTTGAGACTAGACTCATATATTTTCTTACTATAATTTTTCCAGAATTTTTGACTTAATCATTTAGTACATTTTATTCCGTAAAATTTCCCTTGTTTCACTGACCAACAATTCTGATCTCTCTTAACCAAAATTCAAATATCTCACTGTACAGTTTTCATATGTTGCTCCCACTTGTTTCTATTGAAAATAGACTCACTAAGGAATATGTACATATAAACTATAACTCATAATTCACTTTGTACAATTTTATAATATTTTTCCAAGACAGATCAGGGAACCACGAAGTTATTCAGAATCAGTCTCACTAAAATTAAGATATCTCATAATATAGAATTCCTTTTCCTTCTCCATTTCTTCCTTATCAAAACAGACACAGCAATCTTTAATCTGATATCTTATTCACTTGGTAATTCATTTTCTCCTATTTTTCGTGATTTTTAAAATACACGTCACTGTTTCTGACCGAAACTGTTTTATTACAACATACGATTACCACTACGATCATGCGTACGCCCGAGTGATCACGGATGCCAGTTTTCAGTTTTCTCCGGTATTTTGACCAAATCACAGAACATATCATACAAACTTTTAGAGAGATGTGAGATTACACACCATATCAAACATGTATTCGGAAGGTACGGGATTACACACCTAATTTTGATTTCCTAACAAACCACTCGTCGATGACCTAGAACAATACCAACCAAAAGTTAGCCTCGGATTTCCAAAAGATTTCGTATCACTTACAGTTGAATCTGTAACACCCCAAACCCGGTCAATACGCCATGACCGAATCTGGCATGCCACGAAGGAAAACGTTTTGAAGAAAAACAAGTTAACGATAAAATTTTAGTGAAAAACTTTTTATTATAATTCGTAAAAAAAAATTAAGTTGAAAACTGATATTTTACTTTGCAATTCCGTAAATAGATTTTTAAAACTTAGTCGCAGCTTAGATTCGTAAACCATTTATAAATTAAAGAGAAACTAAAGCAATTAGGTTGAAAATCGTATCTAATAGAAATTTGGAAACTTAAGTTTTGTAAAATAGTTTGAGTTATCGAAAATACTTAAGTTGTTAAAAATTATCAATTTATTTAGGTTACCCGTTGGTAACGTTTTAAAAACCATCGCGCTTTGTATTTTAGAAAACTTTGTTCACATATCATTAAATCAATCATGTAATTTGCAAGTTATTCCTAAAACAAATCCAAAGCATATAAATAATCCAAAAACATAATTAAAGAGGCCTTATTACAAACCCATAAATTGAAAACCAAATTAAAATCAAGTACCCAAATGGAAGTTCATGTAAAACCAAATTTCATTGCATGGCCTCCTCGAGTTCATCCAGGCTCCTCATCCGCGAATTTACGAATTACCTGAAAAAGTAAGGGAGAAGGTGAGTCACCAAGACTCAGTGCATATTCCCTCTCCCGAGTAAATACCACATACTTACACAAATTATAACCAAGTAATATATATATTATGCACCCAACCTAGCCATCCAGTAACTCCTTTTTCTACCCCGTGTGGTACCAAACCACCGTGGTGGTGCTAAACCACTGGTGACCAAAGTCACAAATAATCAAGTTGTGGGGCCAACCCACTTGTGATACCAAATCATGGCGACGATAATCCCATATCTCAAAAGTGGGGCCAACCCACGGTGGTGTTAATCCACGAGGACCAGTCGCTATGAGGTGCCAAACCTCTGGTGTCCCAAAGACACAAATGTGATACCAAATCACTTTGAAGGTGCCAAACCTCCGGTGTCAGAAGACACAAATATCAATCTTCCCCCTCCTCTCATATTGCCCATACCAATGCAATAGATAAACAAATCATGTCAATATACTTTGATATGAACATATAACCAATACATATCGTAGATCGTGATATTAAACAACATATAGCAACATCATATCGAAACGGACTTACCCGTATCCTTGCTCATACCCATCAAGGTATCATATCAATATCTCATAGTTTCGGCTTTAACAACTTGAATAGTTATTTAACACACATATATATATATAAACCAAGTTATAAAGTGTGTAAGATACACACCTTTCACTAACGCAAATACTAACTTCCGTAGACCCGATCTACCTCACTAGATCACCTTATCCTACATTCGACCAAACCACAAGATTATAAGCAAAACCATTCGGCCAACATCACATCTTAATCCCAATAGCCTTTGGCTTTTCAACCATTAAAAGAATGATGAATCGACAAGAATCCTTACCACTTGACTTACCAACTTTGATTGCTAGAGAAGTAAGGCTTAGATCAAATGCTTCCAAAGTCCCAAAGAGCCTATAAGAATAATCAGTTCCTAATAATAGTTAGAACCTTACAACAAATGTCCATAGGTTCGGCCTTTGACCACAAGAAAACGACATAGAAAAGAGAAAGAAATGAAGGAAAAACGGTCATGAACACTTACCCTTTTTCCAAAACCGATTGAAGAAAACCAAATGAAGACCTACCCTTGTTGATATTCGGCCAAAACAATACAAAAAAGGAGTGGGAAGTTTCGGCAATATGGTTATGAAAGAAGAAAGATATGTGTATAAAAAGTAAGAAAGTATGTGAGTAGAAAAGAGAATAAAAAAAAATGAGAGAGAGGATTCGGTTTTAGCAACAATGGAAGAAAAGAAAAGTGAGTTTGGGGAAGAAAGAGGTTCGGCCAAATGAAAGAAAAAGGAAATGTGGTTGAGCAAATATCAAAAGAAGAAAAGAGAGAGATGGGAGAAAAGGTTCGGCCAAGCACCTAGTTTTAGAAAAGAAAAATGCACAAAATGTAAAAATGAGTTTTCGGTTTCAAAAGGAAAAATGAGAGAAAGAAAATATTATTTGGTTCAAACAAAATGAGAGCTAAAACCAAAAGTAAAATTTCACAAATGCTTATGGTGCATTCGGCCAAAGAGGGATTTGTTTGGAGAGGAAGAGAAAAATATGCCAAAAGGTGCACAATTGCTAAAGTTGGCCAAATATCCCCCCCAAACCTCCTATCAACATTTGGCCACCCCTCTAGCCACACATGCCGTCCACATACATGCACTAAAGGCCTTGGAATAGTTTCCAAAACATCTTCCTTAAGCCAAGCCTTGAGATCCTCTACATTCCCAAAGTTGAAGGAATTTTATCCCCAAAATCTAGCAATTCTATCCCTTATTTCATGCTTACCATAACCTTAAGTCTTCTTGTCATAAAAAGAAAGTTGTCCATCTTATCCATATGTATAGTTGACCGACACTTAATGCTATGATGTACAAAAATAAAATCCTCAATATGCTTTCCATGCTACTCGAACCACTTCCCTCAAGCAACCTTTCAAGCTCCTTATCCACTATGCCACTAACTCCTCATGTGCTTTAATTTAACACTTAAATTATCTTAAGTATCAAGCTCACTTAATCCACTTCACTAAATTTTCCACACTAAAAATTATTCTAGCTTAGCTAATATTTCCAAGCCTTCACACAAATATACTAAGCACACAATAACAATCATATCCGAGCTAACACAAATAACAAGATGATACTCTAATATTTTTAGGATGTTACAGAATCACTTACCACTATGTCCGAAGGTAGAATATATCGAGTGATTTCGTCCCTAAAACATAATCGATTAGTCGAAACTTCGATCCGATTAACACAAAAACCGAGTAGTGATATCGAATGGACTATGAAAAGACTCTTTACCTTAATCGATGATAATCCCAATTCCCACCAATTGACTTATGACTTGAGATGATTAGGCAATGATGTGGTATTTGGCCAATCCACTAGAATACTACAAATAAAAGATTATCAAGATGTGAGGGAGTAAGGGAGAACACCATTTCGGTTTTAGAATCAAGATGAAACAACCAAATAATGAGGGACTTTCATTCGGCTAAAGAGAAAAAGAATTAAAAGATTTGAATAAAAACACTTACCCGGTTTAATCAAGAAAGAAAACCCCAACTTGGAAGGTGGAGAAGATGATCAATTAGGCTAGGTGGTTTCGGCAAAATAAAGAAAGAAAATTACTCACTAATGGCTTTAGAGTTTCGGTAATCAAGAAGAAAGAAGAAGAATTTGTTTAATATCAACTTGAAGTTTCGGCTATCAAGGAAGATGGACAAAAGATGAATATGTGACCAATCCAAAGAGAAGAAAAAATGCACTATTGTGCTAGAAGATTTCGGCAAAGAGAGTAGCAATTTGGGAGAAAATGACACAAAGTTGCAAATGGGATTTTTGGCCAAAACAATACCAAAACCTTACCAAAAGCCAAAGTAAAATTTTAGCTACCTATCTACCCCCAAAACCGTCCACATGCATAGCCATAAGGGTCAAAATTTTGCCAACCATACTTTCCATAACATTCTCCATGAAATAAGCAACTTGTTCCCCTTACTTACCTATTTCTCTTGATTCCTTTCCCCAACTTAAACCTTGCCTTTTTCTTTTAGCCACCTTACCAAAATAATGAAGTCAACCTTTCCATGAATGCCTCTTGGCTGACACTTAAGGAAAGGGTGCAAAAATATAAGTAAAAATTTACACACAAAGTGATTCGAACCTCTTCCCTCAAGGTACTACATGTGGCGCCATAACTCTTTTACCAATTGCTCATTTATGCTAGCAATTTACTCTTTGATTTCCATAAGCCTTGATGCCACTTACTATCTCTCCTTAATGGGCTTAAACACAAAATTTTACTAAGGCCCAACTTGAACCCGAAACTTCATAGAAACCTCGTAACTTTCCAAAATTACCTTCTTAATAAGTCCAACTTGAAATAATGCCGTTTTCTTGGTCTCAAAATTTTAAAACGCTTCTACGCTCAAGGCCCATTGGGCCCAATTCTACTAGGCCCAATTTCGGGATGTTACAGTAATATTAAAACTATACTAAAAATGTAATTAAAGACAAGAAAGATAAAGAGAAGGAGACTAATAAGAAAACTAAAATTAAAAGAAAAGATGAATGGACTGGAAGGTCCTTATTGTTGGGTGTGATTTCTAAGGCTGAGGTTATGGTGGTGATGGTGGAGTAATTCCCAAGCAGCCTTAAGAACCTAAAAACAAGAAACTAAAACAAAATAAACTGAATTAAGCAGAAGAGAGGTAAAGATAAGGGAAATAAAGGAGAAGATTAAAATAAAAGAACAGATAATTGGTCTCAAAGACTCTTGGCTTGTTGTTTGGATGAAGTTGCCAGCATGAACTCAGGTGAATCGGTCTCCTTTGAGGAGATTGGCCTTTTACGCTTCTTTGCCATGGATATGATTTTGTTGTAGCTCAAGAGTCTAAGGATTTATTGGGAAAAGGAAAAAAAAACAAAAGGGAGAAAAGAAAGGAAGGAAGAAGAAGAAGAGTAGGTAAGGAGAGAAAGGAGAGGGGCATGGTATTTAAATAGAATCTCAAGTCTGGCAATTTATCACGCCCGTGGGTTGAGGGTGTGTCGATTCACACGGCCGCATCGCACGGCCGTGTTCCTAGGCGCGTTGGTTACTCCACGCTCGTGTCTAGCCTGTGTTTGACAAGTCAGTATGTTGGCACGGGTTTAAGGCACGGGTGTGTTCTGCCCGTGGTTAGAAAGTCAGTAGCTTCACACGATTATGGGGCACGGTCGTGCCCCTTTGTCGGTGCCCGTGGTGTAGTGGTTGGATCCGTGATGTCGAAAAGTGGTTGGAATTGATTCGCACGGCCGTGTGTAAGGCCGTGTATCCTGGAATTCTGCACCCCTTGTTAGTTTAAAGCTAGGTTTAAAGAAGAGAAGAAAAATAAAAATAAATTTAAAGCAAGATGAAAAAATAAATTGTGTTAGTGCTCGGGTTGCCTCCCGAGAAGCGCTCGTTTATAGTCTTAAGCTAGACTCTCCTCTTGTTTGCTTTGTCAGGGTGGTTTGAGGAGTTGGAAGTCCTTTCTCTTGCTATCATTTGTGTCTTTGCGAAAAAAATTAAGTCGAGATGTGTTTATAGTAGAAGTACCAAAAATAGGATTACTTACCTCGACTGTTCCGTGTGGGAAAACACTGGTTACCCTAAAAGATATTTCTTTGTTTGTGCTAGGGTCCGAAGGAGATATTTGAGGATCTGCCTGATCTAACAGTACCTGGTCCCCTATTTTGAAGTGGTTTGTTGTTCCTATTAGCTCTTTTGGGGGCTCCTTCGGTTTTAACTTGTGTGGTTCCGGTTCTTCGTCGTGTATCCCTAATTTCTCCTTGAAGTGTGTCTTCCACTCGTCTAGATCGTCGAACTGAATCCCTCGATCTTCATGGGTTATTTCTTTGTTGGCATGGGGTTTAGGATCGGGTTCAGTTATATTCTTTGGTGGTGCTTCCTGAAAATACGGGTTAACCGAATGGTTATCAGTAGAATTTACGTTCTCACCTTGATTACTCGATGTTCTAGCCGAGTCGAGAGCCTTGATGGTGACTGTCTCATTACCTACACAAAGTATGAGTTCTCCTGCATCAACATCAATTTTAGTCCTGGCAGTCGCTAAAAAGGGTCTTCCTAAAATTAGGGGGATCGAATTATCCTCATCCATGTTTAAGACAACAAAGTCTCTTTGGGAAAACGAATCATCAATTTTACAAGAACATCTTCGATAATACCCCTAGGAATTCTAACAGTTTTACCAGCTAATTGAATGCTCATCCTAGTTTTTTTGGGTTTCCCTAGACCTACTTGTTTAAACAATTTATAAGGCATGACATTTATGCTTGCCCCTAAATCAGTTAATGCATTATCAACAATTAGTTTACCAATTAAACATGGAATTGTAAAACTCCCTGGATCTTTTAGCTTTTGTGGTAGTCTATTCTGTAACATTGCTGAGCACACTGCGTTTAATTCCACATGTGGATCTTCGTCTAACTTGCGCTTATTCGTCAAGAGATGTTTTAAAAATTTCCTCGAATCTGGCATTTGTGAAAGAGCTTCAAGTAGCGGTAAGTTAATATGTAATTTCTTTAAAAGTTTAAGAAACTTACCGAACTGTTCCTCTGTATCATCTCTTGTTAACGCTTCGGGGTATGGTATGCGAGGTTGGTACTCCTTGATTACCGGTTTTGGCTTGTCTTGTGTTACCTCAACTTTACCTTTTTCTACCTCATTTCCTTGTGTTGGACTGGGTTCGTCTACTTCTTCTCCTTCTTGAGCTGTTATGGCTTTGATTTGCTCCTTTGGATTAATTTCAGTATTACTCGGTAGACGCCCTTGCGGTCTTTCGGATAATATCTTTGCAATTTGTCCGATTGATTGCGTAATTTCCCCGACTGCCTTGGTAAGCCTTCCAACTTGGTTCTCGATCATTTTGATCGATGTTTGTTGGGTTTCGAGTGTTGCTTCAGTTTTTTGGAGACGGGCTTCTGTGGATGCTATGAATTTGTTCAACGTCTCTTCGAGATTCGACTTTTTTTCCTGTGGATAGAGCTGAAATTTGAGGAGGTTGTTGTCTTTGATTTCCTTGGTTTCCTTGTCCTCCCCACGAAAAATTTGGGTGGTTCCTCTAACCTGGATTATAATTATTACTATATGGGTTATTATTAGATCTGAAATGGTTACCTATATAGTTCATCTGTTCGCTGTTTGTGCCCGGTTGGTAGGGTGGGTACTCAGGATTCGCCACAGTTCCACTTGTGTCGCACTGCATGACTGGATGTACCTACGAACAACACAAACTATCAATCTTCTTATTCATCAGCTCTACCTGATTTGATAGCATGGTTACTGTGTCGAGGTTGTAAACTCCGGCTGTTTTTGTTGGCCTTGTTCTTGTAACTTGCCACTGATAGTTATTCAGCGACATCTCTTCAATAAACTCGTAGGCTGCCTCAGGAGTTCTATTATTCAGGGTTCCACCGGCGGCTGAATCAATTAGTTGTCTAATTGAGGGGTTTACACCGTTATAGAAAGTCTGGACTTGGAACCACAAAGGTAAACCATGGTGCGGACACCTTCTCAAGAGATCCTTATATCTCTCCCATGCATCGTATAATGTCTCTAAATCCATCTGCACAAAAGAAGATATATCATTACATAATTTGGCCGTTTTGGCCGGTGGGAAATATTTTAATAAAAAAATTTCGGTCATTTGTTCCCATGTAGTGATTGACCCTCGTGGTAACGAGTTTAACCACTGTTTAGCTTTATTCTTTAATGAAAAGGGAAATAACCGAAGTCGTATGGTATCATCAGAAACGCCATTTATTTTGAAGGTATCATAGAACTCTAAAAAAATAGCTATATGAGCGTTTGGATCTTCATCCTGCAAACCATCAAATTGAACAAACTGTTGAATCATTTGTATAGTGTTAGGCTTTAATTCAAAATTATTAGCAGCTATAGCAGGCCTAACAATACTTGATTCGGCTCCTATTAAATATGGTTTAGCATAATCAAACATAGTACGAGAAGCATTATTTTCGCCCACATCTTGTGGTGGAAGATTATTTTCGTCCATCCCTTCAGTAGGATTGGATCTGTCTTCTCGCTCTCCTTGGTAATTTAGGGTTCGCCTAATTTCTCTGCGATTTCTCCGAGCGGTAGCTTCAATATCACTGTCGTATTCTAAAGGTCCTCTCGGGTTCCTTCTAGTCATAAACTAGAGGTACCTGCTAGGAAAAGAAAGAAAGAGAATTTAGCAAAAATAAAAACTAGAAAATAAAAATAAATTACGAAAAAGAAAAATAGAAAATAATGGCTAAAGTAATAAAAATAGAGCGTTCTTAATATTTTAGTTCCCCAGCAACGGCGCCAAAAACTTGATCGCTGTAAATCAGAGTTTTAAAGTTTATAAAAGAATGATCGAACACGAAACTAACTCGACAACGATTAAAGGCAAGTGCACCTATCGAACAAAGAGTATAGTTTAGGCAAGACCGGATTGTCGAACCCAAAGGAACTAAAAGTACTAATACTAACTTTCTTTTTATTATTTAGCCTAAAATAAGTGAAGTTGTTTATTAATCTAAATTAATTAACTACTAAACTAAAGACTCTAAGACAAAGAAGAATGAATTTGGAAAATAACTTGGGAAAAACTTAGTTGATTTAGACGATACCCTAGACTTCACTTGTTATCTAACACTGAACCATACGATTAATTCACTTATTTTGATCCGTAAGACTCCCTAACGTATATTAAACCCTCTCTCGAGGCGAATAACGTCTAACCCTAGGTTATTTAGTGGAACTCTCGTTCTCTTATAATAACCCCCTAGAATAGCAGTAAATCAATCTATGGATTCGCATATTAGGTTTCACCCTAATCCGGCAAAATCTCGTCACCCTATCTCTAGGCCTGCGATCAACTCCGCTTAATTATGTTGGATCCACTCTTAGGCAAGGTCTATTCCTCCTCCACCTAAGCACATTAAATTTGGATTAAGCTCACATAATTAAGAACAAACTAAGTATTTATCATATAATTCAGAAAACAATAACAAGATTCATCATAGGTTTCATCCCCTTCGGGTATCCAAAGGGTTTAGTTCATGACAATAAAGGAAAACAACTCAAGAGAAAAGATAAAACAAAACATAAGAAATCCCTAAAACCCCCTGAAGGAATTGAAGAGGAGATCCTCCGTCTTGAGTATAATTCTGGCTTCTTGAGATGGATCAACTGGCTATCCCTGAGTGAATCCCCACAAATCTGCCTTCTCTGGCCTAGCACGACGCCCCTAGACAATGGCTTTGGGCTCCCCCCTTCAGGTCATACTTAGGGTGTATTTATAGGCTTTTGAAATACGTTTCTTTCTCCCTAAGTATCCTTTCCTGAATGAAATTGCTCTTCTCCATGGCAGAGGCACGGCCATGGCGCAGCCCGTGTAAATCGTGGCCAGGCCGTGTTCGAATTTCTTTAATGAGACACGGCCATGTGAGTCGGGGTTAGACCGTGTTCTAGATGATTGACTTGGCACGGTCGTGTGGGTCCAGGTCCAGGCCGTGTCGATTTCCTCTTTAGTCCATTTTGGTCCGTTTTTGAGCCTGTTTCTCGTTCTTTTTATCCTTGGGTGCTTCCCTGAGTATAAGACATGAAAAGAAAGGATTAAGAGCACCTTTTTTACATAAATTAAAGGATAATTCATCCAAAAGCATACTAAATGTGGGCCTAGAATATGCTACTATTTCGGTTTATCACATGGTAACAATAATATATAAAGGAACATAATCATATGAAAATATAAAAAAAAAACCAAATTAATACACATACGATGGCAATACAACATATACTTTACAAATATTAATTTTCAAAACTAATGAATTAAAAAAACAATTTAGAAAGAAATATCAAGTAACTTAACACAACTAAAATGCCACCAATTTTAAGACAAATAAAATGAACAAATAATATATAAAAACAAAATATTTGAGATCATTATTATACAAACAACAAATTATATGTACATAAGTTCAGAAATCACATGTAAAAAGGAAATCAAAATTAATTGCATACAAAATAGTAAGTATAAATAATATAGTAATTCATATATGATGAAAGCTTTGAAACAAACAAAAATGTGAATAAAAAATATATATGATAAAATGACTTTAATACCAATTACATATATGTAATAATGTATAAGGGTATTTGAAATAAATAAAATTTAAAATAAGATTTTTAAAATGACAATCATATGTTTATATATATTTAGAATAAAATATGTATGTACATAGATTTAAAAGAGAATACATATATAAATTAACATGAAATTAATAACATATATACATAAAAAATAGTTTAATATAAATTATATATAATACATGTTAAATTTAATGAAAAGAACATGGAGAAATAATATCTAGAACCAAAAAAATATATAATATATAATATTAATTTAAAAAAAGGATAATTTAAAAAAACAGTAATCAAATAATCAAATAAAATAATTAAAGGACTATATTGAAATCATAACAAAATTGTAGAGCTGAAAGTAATAAACTAAAAAAGAAAACGAAAAGGACTAAAACGCAACGCATGCAAATGATCAGGGATTAAAATAGTAATATTTAAAAATCCAAAACGCAGCGCACAGACTGGATTAAATAGAAAAGGCGCGCGAATCCTCAAGGTAAAATTAAAAGAACGAAATAAATAAAAAAGGGACTCAATCAGATGTCAACACAAAATGGGGGGACCGAATGCGCAAATTAACCATTCACCACAAAACGTGCGGATCCTCATGGATATCGGGTCGGGTCAAATCGGGTTACTCAGTACGGTGTCGTTTCAAAGCTATTAAACTAAGCCTAGACTACGTCGTTTTATTAATGGAATAAAACCGAATTTAAGGGCAAATTAACCCTTATTTTGATCAAAACAACCCTAATCCCTTTTGCTCTCTCCCTCAGCCGCAGAAGGAAATCTCCCTTTCGACCGCTACCACGCCACTGCAGTCGGCGATTAGTGGCCAACTCAGGTCCGATCGATTGATTTCTTCTGAACCAGGCCCGAACGCTTCACATTCTTTACCTCGAAGGACCTCTTTTCATCGATTACGACGAAGAAAGCAGTTCGACGGTCGATATTTCAAAGGTAAATCCCTCCCCCTTTTTTTTAGATTTTTACACGAGCAAACACAAACAACGATTCAAAATAAGAAAGCGAAAGAAAAAGGTTCTTGAAAACTGAAAATCACCTCTCAAAATTGTTCTCCTTTTTTTGTATTTCGTATCTATTTTTTATATATCCAAAATCTGGTCCTTTTACCATGTGTACATCAGGCTTATATAGCCGAAACAAAAATAAAAATACAAAAACCCTTTTTATTTTTCTGTTCCTACTGTATATTCTATTGTTGCTGTTGTTTGTTGTTTTTTTTCTACAGGTACAAGGCCGTGGAGGCGTTGACGTGGCGGGTGCGTGGGTACGGAGGACGTACGCACGGACGTGGCGAGCGCGTGGGGGAAAGCTACGGTGCTGGTGGTTTGGCTGCTCGAGAAGCGCTCCTAGAACCTTCTAGGGTTTCCGAATTTTGAAACCATTCGGGCCTTTAGGGTTAGGGGCATTTGGGCTTAGTTTGTAATGATTGTTTTGGGCTAGGTAAATTGGGTTTGGGTTAAGTTTATTGAATGGACTATGGACACTTAATTTTGGGTTTTATGTATTATTTATTTTTTATATTTTGGATATAGTGTGGGCCCGGGCAGATAGGGCTTGCTACAGTAACTATTTGAGTTGAAGTAATATTCAAGTGATTTTTTGGACTATTGAAAATGGACTCTGAAATTATTTATCATAAGAATATAAAAGAAATTTATATATATCTTTAGTTCAGCTGGTTTTTATCCATTTTAGGAAAGTGAAAAACTTGGCTAACTATTAGTCTAAATTCATTATTTGAATATTGGAAATATGAGTTGTCTTAAAAGAGTAAAAAAAAATCCAAAAGTGGTTGGTAGCTTTTATCATTTTTTTAACAATAACGTGGTAAGTATCTAGCATGCATAGGAAAATAATTTAATGCTATTGATTTTTTTGGAAGTTTTACCTAGGTTTATGTTATTTTTTGTTGTAATAATTGGATGATAAATGTGGATATCTATACATAGATTTAGGTTATTTCTTGTACATGGTATTTAGGCAAAACTTTGGATTTGTCAAATTTAAATTATTTCAAGTTGTATCATTTAGATTTTACACTAGAGCTATCCAATTTAACATGGGCGCCACAAAATAAGGAGAATGAGAACAAATAGCAAAATTTGACAATTTGCAAGACAAGGGAATCACACTCAGGTTTTTAAGAAAATTGCACTTTCTCCTTGTTTTCTGTTAACCACTAAGCCAATTACTCATCCCTGACATAACATTGCAATATTTATTTTAAAAACAAGATGTGTCACATATTAGGGTTTAAAGCAAAATTTGCAAAATAATAAAAATGATATGAGGGAACGGATTTGAACTTTGGTTTCAATGATAGTTTCACAAAGACATAACCAGCAGACCAATAAATCAATTATTTCCTAAAAACGCACAACTAATCTAAAAAATTAGGGCATGACCACTCTCTCTCGGTTCACAAACCCAATTCTACTAACACCCAATTTTTGCGATGTGACAAGCTGACTGTGGGTCATAATCAATAAAACTCTACTTCATAGGTTAAGTGGTAAGGTTGTGAGGGCTCCTACCACGAGGTGATTGGATAGAAAAGGCTACTAGGGATATAGTTGGTGATAGAGGGCAACGACACAAAATAAAATGTATCGAATGTGATGGGAGAGTCTTTGGCATATCATTGGTAATATACGAACTAGCATGAATCATCTTATGAAATATAAGTACAGTAAAATAAAAATTACAAGATAGATATTTATTTTAAAACATTATTTGTCAAGTATTCTCTCTATTTTAATAAAACCTTAATTAAATTGATTCAAATAATTTAAATTATTAAAATTTGATTAAATTATATTTTAAAAATAAAAAAATTTAAATTAAATAGCTCTAGTGTAAAATCTAAATGATACAACTCGAAATAATTTAAATTTGACAAATCCAAAGTTTTGCCCAAATACCATGTACAAGAAATAACCTAATTCTATGTATAGATACCCACTCTTACCATCCAATTATTACAACAAAAAATAACAAAAACCTATGTAAGACTTCCAAATAAATCAACAACATTAAATTCCTTTCCTATGCATGTTAGATACCTACCATTTTATTATCAAAAAAGTAATAAAAGCTACCTGCCACTTTTGGATTTTTTTTCTATTTGAAGAAAACTCGTTTTTCAAATATTTAAATAATGAATTTAGAATAATAATTAGCCAAGTTCTTCACTTTCTTTAAGTGTATAAAAACCAACTAAATTCAAAATATATATATATAAATTGCTTCTATATTCGGATGATAAATAATTTCAAAGTCCATTGTCAATAGTCTAAAAAGTCACTTGGGTATCACTTTAGCTCACATAGTTACTATGTGTGAATCGAAGGAATCTGTAACCTCCCAAACCAGACATAGACATTATGGCTAGATTGAGAAGGCTACATTAGGAACCGAAATGGCTAAGCTAACTTACGTTACTTTTGAATACCTTCAATAAACTCATTTTAGAGAAAAATTGTAGTTGTACGTTTGTGTTAGTTTAAAACATTTATTTATTAGGTCAACTATACTTAAGATTCATTTTATTGTTGATAGTGTTGTTTTAGAAAAACTGTTTGTTTCTTGCTCTTTTTTTAAAAAAAAAAAACTCGATGTTAAACTAATGCAACAGAAAAAACCATTTTTCAATTCATTTTGGAAACCTAGTTGCCTTATCGATTTATTATTCAAAAATGATTTCTTTGCAATGCAGCGAAATTTAGGGACCAATGTCAAATTTTACTTAAGCCAGATATCATGCATTTTCGGACTTTCATGCTTGAGTAATCCATGCATGTAAAAATCCCCAAATGAAAAGTTAACAAGCCACAGACCAGAAATAATGAAAAATTACAAACCAAAACAAATAGAGACTTATTGATAATACTTATTAAAAATGGTCTGAGGTCCAAGGTGATTCTTCGCATGCCGGGTCTGGTCCTAGTTTCAAGATTTACCTGAAAAGTTAAACACTATGGGGGTGAGCTTATGAAAGCTCAGTGTGAGTCAAACAATTATTTAAACGGACATAATATCAAATAAAGTGAAACATGATAGTATTAACAGAAGAACACATAACTATAATTGGAATTTCATATCATTATATAACCATTATCAAATTGATATCAACAGTGTATGAGCATGAGTAATCATTCATTCGAGTAACAATCATTAATTTCAATGCCATTCAGTACAACATAGTAATATACATATAAAAAATCAATAGCATTCAAGTATGTCATGAGCATGATGCAATGCAAAGAGGTTCCTATCCATTCATCCATCCGCTACACACCACGAGTTCCTCAGAACCCGCCTGCCAAACTCCAACATAGTCGAGCAAAGCTTGATTTGGTAGAAACCACCGTATAACATAAATGTAGAAAATCTGTCGAATAACATATAAACCAATAAAATTGCCAGTATCATATAATGAGATAAAATTGCCAATCCCCTCAGTACTCCAGGTGCAGTGCACTAACTATGTATAAATTCGGACTTAATATCCCGCTAGTACTCCACGGAACTCCTTCATCAACCACAAATAACCCACCCCAATGTAGATGTAATATGTCACATGTAACATCCTGAACTTTGGGATTTTATGTTTTGCCATATACCTCGCGATAGGCTAGTTTAGAATGTTAATTGTGTATGTTTAGGGGTCCTAAGAAGGTTTGGGGTTAAGTTGGGCCTTAGTAAAATTTTTGTGTTTAAGCACTTTAAGTAGAGAAGGTAAATGGCATCATGACTTAAGGAAATAAGTGTGTATTTTGCTAGCATAAGATGAGCTAGTAGAAGAGTGGTGTGGCGTCACATGAAGAGGCTTAAGGGGTGGAGTCCGAATCCCACCTTTTGCAAAATTTTTGGATTATTTTTGTGCTCCTATTCCAAAGTGTCGGCCATGGTTCTAAATATGGTAAGGGAGACTTTTTATTGATGGAAAGATGACTAAGGAATATGGTAAGGAGGAAGACAAGGGAAAAAGAAGGAAAGAAATCAAAGAAAGGGATAAGGGAGGGGGACATGTTGGCCGAATATTAGGAGTTGCCTAAGGAAAGAGTTTTTGTCAACACTCATCTTTTTGGTAAATATGATACACGGTTTTGGTAGGGGGGATTTTGGGAGCCAATTTGCTATAGCCTTTTTGCAAAATTGTGCATAAGAGGTAGTTTCTTTTTGAACATTTTTTTTTTTTGGTGTCACTTTTCCAATTTTTTTTCCCTTGGTCAAAACACTCAAATTATTTTGGTTATTTTTCCTTTGTTTTTCCGAATTACTCAAGACAATTTGGTCATCTTCTCCTTGGTGATTAGCCAAAACCCTCTAACACTATTTTTCCATCTTTCTTTCTTTTTCTCACCATTTCTTCAACCTCTCTTTTCTTCTTCTTAGTTGAAAACTTTGATTGGCCGAATCTTCCTTGCCCTTTTCTCTTTAATAGCCGAATCTTTAACATCTTCTCACTTCTCCATTCTTGCGTGTTGGACATTTTCTCCTTGGTTGAATTGGGTAAGGGTTTCATTTATACTTCTTCCATTTTCTTTTCTTCCTAGCCGAATGTGTGTCCATCACTATTCGGTTGTTCTACTTTGTTTCTAAATCGAAACATCACTCTCTCCTACACTCTCATATTGTGATCAATTCTTTTTCGTAGTGTTATAGTGGGTGGCCGAATACCACATCATTGCCGATTCATCTCTAGTCATAAGTCCAATCGGTGGGAATCGGGTTCATCGTCGATTAAGGTAAAGAGTCTCTTCATAGTCAATTCGATATCGCTACTCGGTTATTGTGTTAATCGGATTGAAAGTTTGACTAATCGATTATTATAGGGACTAGATCGTTTGTTCTTATCTACTCGTTGATCCTTCAGAAGTAGTGGTAAGTCGAAACCTTTTCCTTAGACAATCGTTTTCTATCATCGTAATATCATTCTGACTAGGACTTTTCCGATGGAGCCAAGTGGTAGCGATTTGAAAAGAAAATCAATAGGAGAGCAAAAAGGGAGTGGATTTGCGATTCCTACTCATAAGTTCAAGCGTAGGGCGGTATCGACGGTTCGGGATTTTCCACCGGGTTGTGGACCATCATCCGGTGAGAATAGGCAAATCGTGGTCATTCACGATACTAAGGGTAAGCATTTTAGATCGTCTGATTTAGTTTTGGATTAACAAAATCTCGTTTGTTGGTTAATCAAGTGTTATGGTGATTTAGGTGCTGACGATCAAGAAGGGTTAGTCCTCACCGTAATCAGGTGTGTAATCTCACACCGAAATTCCGTAGATTCGTGATTCACTACAATGATTGTATGAATAGATCGTTGTCATTTACAAGTCTAAAAAAAACGTAAAATAGCATAAAACGAGTAATTGGCTTAAACGACATTAATTCTAAGGTCTGTCAAAATCGGTGTTAATCGATACAATTTACCAAAATGCCCCTATGGGCCGAATTACCAAAATGCCCCTACGGGCTGATTTGCTAGAATGCCTTAGTGGGCCGAATTTCCAAAGAACTATAATGGGTCGATTCACTTTAATAAATAACTTGATTAATGGTTGATATTTATGTGTGGATGTTTTATGTTATATTATTATGTACGTAGCATTTTTACATATTGCATGGGACGGGAAAATTGTATGGAAAGCAGTGTAGCCTGGTGGCATTGCCACAATTTGTATATTATTGTGCTTAAATATGATTTCGATGGCTTGACCACAAAAATACTATATGATAGCGGTTTGATCGCAAATTTTGTGTGTGAGCGGGGTGGGTTGACTTGATCCCCACAGTGTGATTGGTGGTCGGGGTGTGATGGATGGATGGGTTGGGTTGCATACATATACTTCATTTTAATTATTACTATGTAAATGGGCTTAGGCCCAAGATTATGCTATGGGTTCAGAGCCCAGTGGATGACGGTAGGGGATTATACACGAGTTCTTGTGACTCACCCTTCTTTCTTAACCCTTGCGGGTAATGCTCGTAATGAGGACTTGGGCCCATGGATGACTCGGTGGAGGCCATACTTTGGAAATAATATTTTCAAATATTAGTAAACTACTTTCCGCTTTATTTTACTATTTTTACTATTTTGGGTTTTAAGTTGTAATAAGGCCTCTGGGATTATTTTTATTTTCCTTTTTGTTTAGTGGTACTTATTATCTTGCTTAATTGTTTTAAAATGGGGATTTTTCTAAAATCATAAATAACGGTTTCCAAAATTGATTAACAAATGGTTTTCATAATAAATATGCACTAATAATTTAACTCGGATTCTATTTCAAATTATCAACGTCATTTCCCAAAAGTCACAGTTTTAAAGTTCACTAGTTCGATTTTGGATTCATCAATCAACCTCTCGAATTTGGTAGTGTTTTATCAAATATTTATAACCAAACTTGTTTTCTTGACCATGACCAAATAACGCCTATTTTAGTAAGAATCACATGTTCTTTACACGTTTTCTTCATGTGACATGTCAGATCCAGTCATACTGCATGGGCCGGGTTTGGGGTGTTACATCACACAATCTCATCCATAGCCATAACTCATACTTTCACATTTTATTGAAATTTTCAATGCATGCCCTTAACTATAAAATAGTTTCAGTGAATGGAAATAATATTCCAATTTTCAAGTTACCAAAAAAATGGTATCATTCAATAATTCTCAATTTCAATTTCATTTATAACTTTTCTTTGTGTGCATGTATAACAGTCTTTTGAACATATCATAACAAATCACTTGTACGAATATATATTTCATCAACCTTATTTCATTCATAATCATGTTATACATACAACCAATCATGCTTCAAATTACCAAATATTCATGACAATGTCAAACATTCAATCATTTAGTCAAACTAGCAATATTGCTACCATGCCATGCCAAATAGTTAGGGCTCAAAACATACCTGATTCAACAACTTTTAAATTTAATTACTTAGCTAAATAGCCAAGCCTGATCAACAAGCTAAATCATTATTTATAACATTAAAATCTTTATTAATATTTAAGTTTTTGAGTTAGGACCCGACCTTATTTACGCTCTTTCACAGCACACTAGCGAATCTTGCAGTTTCTTCAATAAACTTTCAAACGGACCTAAATTAAATTAAATTAAATTAAATCACTATAGAAAACAATTAATACACCTCTTATACAGCCCTAAACACCAACGTATGGGTTCAATCCAATCGTCACAATTACAACTATTTTTCGAATCAAAACTAGTTAGATTTCTTACACTATTTTTATGCAAACTGTATGTAACACCCCAAACCCGACCTAGACGTTACGACCGGATCTAACGTGTCACATCGAAGTGTAATTTGAAAATTGGGCTTGTCGATAATAGTTCATTATTGAATTTTAAATCTTTTTTTTAAATGTTGGGGTTGTAAAATCTAAACTTGTTATTCACTTATTGGTCATATCATTTCTTAATCAGGATTAAATATCGCAGAAGCTTTCCCAAAAGTAAACTTTAAAATTTGAAAATGCGTGGTTTTCTTTGGAAACAGTTATTATTTTGAAAACCCGTGTTTCCTAGTCTAACATGTTAACGTAAAAAGTTAAAACCAAATAAAAGTTAAAAACCTCGAATGGCCTTATTACATAAATATCTTCCCAAAATAAATAACTTAAAGAAAACTATGTATCTTCCCAAAATAAATAACTTAAAGAAAACTATGTATACATCAAAATACTTGCGAACGTGTGGCCACCTCCGAGTCGCTCGCAGCTCAAAATCCTCTAAGGTTGGGATTACCTATACAGTTAAAAGAAAAAGGGTGAGTTACGAGAACTCAGTGTGTAATCAGAATACGTGGCGAAGCCACTAGAATGGTAAAAACGTGGCAAAGCCACAAGTAGAGTACTTCCTCCAAATCAGAAACCCAACCCCAATACAGAATGTCGTGACAAAAATATTACATTTATGCAGTACGTTATACTAATAACCAGTCATATAAATATCATACACACATCACTTAAACTACCACTAGGGGTATAATGGTCATTTTTTCGGTTAGGGGTAAAACGGTAATTTTCACCCCTCAGGGGTATTTTGGTAATTCTACTCTACAAGGGTATTTCGGTAATTTTACCTTTCAAGGGTATTTCAGTAATTTTACCCTTTGAGGGTATTTCAATAATTTTACCTTTTGAGGGTATTTTGGTAATTTTACCCTTCGAGGGTATTTCGGTACAGGTTACAACCTTTCCAATGGCCTACCGTCGTCTAGAACCACTCGAATAACTTATAGGGCCAAAATAGTGGAATGGGCCCAAAGCCCACTATTCGGCCCAAGTGGGCCCACACGCGCATGTGGCCCATTCAGCCCAATTTCAGTCACGGCTATGCGAACTTCGTAGCCCAATCCATTGTTTTTCACTGTCGTGAATTTTACCTATGCGGGCCCATGAGCCCATTGGGCTCACATGGCCCATCTCGACCCAACGAAGCCCATTACGGCCTAAGTCCACGGGTACGCTCGTGGTGGCTTATACTGTCTAGCGCCCTTGCTCATGGGCTCGGTTAACCACACGCATGCTTCCATGCTCGTGTGGCATCACAGCTATATTTCTGGCTTTTCGGCATTTAGCCGACTCTACAGTCTTAACAGTATAACCATTACGTACTTTTGGTTTTTCAGCCTATTATCGAATGCAGCATACGATTACACACCTTTTCGCAGAACTAGATAAGATCCACGCTCTTCGAATCCTACAATCCACCAACATATCGTATCAGATTACACCAATCAGGTTAGCATAAACACTTAATTCACCATTTTTATTAACTTAAACCACAATCACTCACATTGCTAGGACTAACAGATACTAGCGCCTCCCTGCTGATCAAGGGCGATCTCCCCCTCCTAACATGATTTGGTATAATAAAAGTTGTTAGAAACAATCAAACATTCGGCCCCTAGTAGAAAAATAAAAAGGGAAAGCCGAAACTTGTTAATAGAGTCAAAAGAAATCTTTGCTAATAACAGAATAATAAAGTGGTTGAAGCCACCCCCTTACCAATATCGATAACCAACGAATACCGGTAGTAGTCAGTCAAGAAGGTTCGGCCCTAACCACGGAGAACAAAGAGATTTGAGAAGAAGGGAGTATGAAGATTCGGCCTAATAGAGAAGGGGAAACAAAGTTTGAAAAAAGAAAAGAAAAGATGGAAGCAAAAGAGGGTCAACTATGGAAGAAGTGATTAGAGAAGAGATGAAAGAAAGACTTCAAAAGATTGATCAAAACTTGGCACTTGAATATTTATGTTCCGAAAAAAAATGGGCAGCAGTTGAGAATAGAGGTGAAGAGAACAAACACCCGAATGGTCAAAATTGTTCCAAGATGCGAAAATAACACCCCAAAAATACCAAAGAAAAATTCGGCACCTCCACACTCTCACAAAGCCAAAATTGCACCAAATGAATGCCTTAGCTGAATTTCCCCTTACTCATGCTCTCCCAACCGGCCAAGGCTCCCCTCACATTCCAACACCCTCAAACTCTCCACCAAATCCTCCTTGAATTGCTCCCAGCCTTCCATTCGAATTTGTTGACCAAGTCTCCAACTTCCTCTGCAGAGTTTGATTCAAACTCTACCTCTCACACTACCAAATCATAAAATAAAAACCCCCTATCGGCAAGCCATGGGATTCGAACCCCAATTCCCTTGCCATCATAGTGAAGCCACAACCATCAAGCTACATGCCCTTTTTGTGACATAGAATCACACATATTTAAACATAAGTCCTAACTGCAAACAGCCAATTTCACTTAAGAGCAACCATTTAAAAATTTTCCAAGGCTCAGACTCGAACCCAGGCTTCCTAAAAACCCCTAAATACACTCAAATACTTAGCCATTGAAGCACACATGGAATTTAAGCCAAAACATGAAAAATTACCATCCCTACATTATTGGGGCATTACAACTCTAGCCCCCTTAAAGAAATTTCGACCTCGAAATTTACCTGGTCAGAAAAGGTGAGGGTATTGTTGTCGCATCGCCACTTCAGGCTCCCACGTGGCTTCCTCTGAACCGTGAATACACCAAAGCACCTTGACCAACGGAACAATTTCCTCCTTAATACCTTAACATCACGATCCAGTATCTGTACTGGTTCTTCTTCAAAAGTCAGATCAGGTCTAACCTCGATCTCCTCCACCAGCACTATATGTGAGGGATCAGAGCGGTATCACCTTAGTATGGAGACGTGGAGCACATCATGTATCCGGTTTAAGTCAGGAGGCAGCTCAAGTTGATAGGCGACTGGTCCCACACACTTTAATATCTGATAAGGTCCAATGAATCTAGGGTTCAATTTGCCTTTCCATCCAAATATTAAAATCTTCTTCCATAGTGAGACCTTCAAGAAGACATAATCCCCCACAGAGTACTCTATCTCCTTACGCTTTAAATCGGCATATGACTTCTGCCTATCAGATGCTTCCTTTAACCGATCTCGAATCAACTTTACTTTTTCTTCAGTTTCAGAAACTAATTCTAGCCCCAAAACTCGCCGCTCACCAAGTTCTATCTAACAGGTAGGAGTACGATACCTACGACCATATAACGCCTCATACGGTGCCATCTGAATACTGGCTTGGTAGCTATTGTTATATGCAAACTCTGCTAACGGCAAGTAGTCTTCCCAACTACCTTTGAAATCAATTACACAGCTTCTCAGCATGTCCTCCAATATCTAAATCACCCTCTCCAACTGACCATCTGTCTGAGGGCGAAACGCAGTACTGAAATCCAATCTTGTACCCAATGCCTCGTGTAACTTCTTCCAGAATCGAGATGTGAATCTAGGATCTCTGTCAGATATGATAGAAATAGGTACACCATGCAGTCTTACAATCTCTGCCACATACAACTTAGCCAACTTCTGTAACGAATAATTCGTACGAACTGGTATAAAATGGGTAGATTTAGTCAGTCAGTCTACAATAACCCATGCCGAATCCTTTCTAGTAGGCGTTAAGGGTAGCCCACTCACAAAATCCATGGTTACTCTTTCCCACTTCCAAAGTGGAATTTTAACTTGTTGCAGTAACCCTGAAGGCAGTTGATGCTCAGCTTTGACTTGCTGGCATGTTAAGCACTTACTCACAAGATTAGTAACTTCGCATTTCAGCCTTGGCCACCAGTACAACTCACAAAGATCTCGGTATAACTTGTTTCCGCCTTAACTCAGAATCCTTCGGTACACAGACTCTCCCACGGAAGCATAGTACTCCCTCACTATTCAGCCCAAAATCCGCAGTCTCCCCCTTCTCAACCAGTCAGAAATGAGGGACCAACGATTCATCCAACAATTGCTTCTCCTTAATTTGATCAATCCAGGTCAGTCTCACTTGGAGTTCAGCCAATAGACTACCATCCTCAAATAGGCTGAGACGAGCAAACATTACTATCAGATCAGATACGACCTTACGGCTCAGTGCATCCGCTACTACATTAGCTTTACCCAGATGGTACTCAATCAAGCAATCACAATCCTTAAGAAACTCTATCCATCTTCGTTGCCTAAGATTTAACTCCTTCTGAGTAAGGAGGTACTTGAGGCTTTTATGGTCGGTGTAAATAATAAACTTCTCACCGTATAAATAATGCCTCCAAATCTTCAGTGCGAATACCACCGTAGCTAACTCCAAGTCGTGAGTGGGGTATTTCGTCTCGTGAGGCTTCAGTTGGCGAGACGCGTATGCAACCACCTTACCCTCTTGCATCAACACACAACCTAATCCAGTGTACGACGCATCACAGTAGACAATAAATTCCTTCCCAGACTCTGGCTATATTAACACTGGGGCTTTATTCAGAACTTTCTTCAGTCTCTCAAAACTCTCTTGTTGCTTATCGGTCCAATTAAACGATACCCCTTTATGCAATAACTTAGTTAGGGGTGCAGCAATCAGTGAAAACCCCTCCACAAAACGTCTGTAATACCCAGCAAGACCCAGAAAGCTTCGAATCTCAGATACAGTCTTTGGTGGTTTCCAATCCAATACGACTTCAATTTTTCGAGGATCAACTCTAATCCCTTTACGTGACCCAGAAATGTCACTTCTCGCAACCAGAACTCACACTTGCTGAACTTAGCATATAGCTGCTTTTCCCTCAGAATTTGCAAGACAATTCGAAGGTGTGCATCATGATCCTCCTCAGTTCTGGAATACACTAGGATATCATCTATAAACACCACTACAAATCGATCCAAATAGGGCTGGAATACTCGGTTCATCATATCCATGAAAGCAGCTGGTGCATTCGTTAGCCCAAACGGCATGACTAGAAACTCGTAATGCCCATGACGAGTCATGAACGCACTCTTATACACATCCGCTTCCTTAACCCTTAGCCGATGGTACCTAGATCAAAGATCTATCTTGGAGAAAACTGAAGCTCATTGCAGCTGGTTAAAAAGATCATCTATCCTCGGTAAAGGGTACTTGTTCTTAATCGTTAGTTTTTTCAGTTGACGATAATCGATGCACATGCGCATGGACCCATCCTTCTTTTTTATGAATAACACTGGTGCTCCCCATGGAGACACACTCGGCCGAATGAATCCTCGGTCCAGTAGCTCTTGAATTTGAGCCTTTAATTCCACCAGCTCATTCGGTGCCATCCTATAAGGGGCGATGGACACCAGAGCTGTTCTCGGTAGGAGCTCAATATCGAATTCGACCTCATGGTTTGGAGGTAGCCCAGGAAGCTCTTCTGGAAATACATCCAAAAACTCCTTAACAATTCTGACATCTTCCACAGAAGGACCTTTTGAATCAGGAATGCTGACATACGCTAAAAACGTCTAGCAACCCTTGCGAACCAACTTCTCAGCCTTTAATGCTGAGATTACATTAGACAGATAGTCTCTTCACTCCCCTAACACAACCACCTCCTCATCCTCAGAAGAATTCAGCACCATACGCTTAGCAGTGCAATCTAAATTTGCACGGTGTTTCACTAGCCAATCTATGCCCAAAATAAGATCGAATTCGCCAAACGGCAGTTCCATCAAATCCGCTGGAAAGACAACCCCTTGGACCTCTAGGCGCACGTTTCTGAACAATTTATTCACCCTAACCGACTGTCCCAGTGGACTTAACATAGTCATCTCACTACCAATAATTTCAAACTGAGAACCCAGTGTCCCAGACACAGTGCATGAAACATATGAGTGTGTAGACCCAATATTAATTAAAGCGATATATGGTACAGTATAAATTAAGAACGTACCAGTTATGACGTCAGGAGCGTCGCCATCCTCTCGGTGCCGAAAGCAAAGATAGACCAAAGTGGTCGTCTCACCTCGAAGATACAAAGACTTCGCGGTGCTCCATTACCCCGTCCCAAACCATTTCCTCATCTGGCCTGACCACGGCCTCTCGGTGGCTACTGACCACCTCTTCACGGCTGCACATAGCCCTGACCTACGACTTGCATCTGAATAGGCCTCTGTGTACAGTTCTTGACCTGGTGATCCATGGACACACATCGGAAACATGCCCCAATTCGTTTCCAACACTCTCTCTGGTGAACTCTCTCCCGCATCTGTGTAAGGTCGCAGCCTAGATCTAGCAGAAGACAACAGAGAGCCCACTGAGATCGCCCATCAAATATAGGCTTCTTCTTAGGCCTACCAAAAGAACTTGTGGGCCCAAAATCCCTCTTATTTCTGCCCTTATCTTTTTCACGGTTCTGGCGCTCTGAGCGCTTTACATCCTCGATAATTTTTGCCTTCTGAACAAGGGCAGCAAAGTCTCGTTCCCTCTACGGAGCTATCAGCACCCGCAACTTATCTTGGAGGCCATCCTCGAAATACACACAGCGTTCATACTCAGTTACGACTATGCCCCGAGCATACCAACTCAACCGCAAAAACTCTGCCTCATACTCTGCCACAGACCTATTCCCTTGGACCAGGCTCAGAAATTCCTTCCTCCGGGCATCCACATAACTCGCGCCAACATATTTTCCTTGGAAGGCTGCCTTAAAGAAGTCCCATGTCAAGCGGTCGACCTGCGTGCCTTCTCTCACAGTGAGCCACCATTGGTATGCCTCGTCCCGCAGTAAGGACATTGCTCCCTTTAGTTTCTGTTCCACAGTACAGTCGAGGTCATCCATTATCCGCTCGGTAGTCTCTAACCAATATTCTACCACATTCGAGGCTACACGTAAATGCCCTCAAGACTTACGCTCCATTAGACCGAGTCGCTCAGGAATTGACCTCTACCATCGACCCGAAGATTTGCTCCAAGAACCCTTTCAAGAACATGCAACATTGCTTGGGATCGAGCATCATCCCCAATCGCTTTCGGTCATGAGACCCGGTCTCGCATCTTGGTGAGGCGGGTGCCTCCTAATGTGCATGTGACCCGATGTCAAGATACGCCCTAGCACCTCGGCCTCTTCCGCGGCCTCGTATACCCCTTCCGCGAGTACCTCTTGTGCTCATATAGATATAGTGTTTTTATCTATTTTAAAAGTCTTATGAATCAGTTCAGAATTCCTATAATTAATAATGAATATTTTATGATAAACAGTAATTAGGGTTGTTTTCGCAGATCGAGTCCTCACTACAGTTTTCAGTCTTCTATAGTCTCAGTTTACTCTAACTAAAGAGTTTTAGTACAATACTACTATCTATAGTAGTTTACTCAGTATAACATTTAAATCTATAACAGTAAACAGTGTCAGAGAACTTACAGATTTGCGCCAGAGACTCGGTGTGCCACATTTTCAGTAACAACCTTTCTTTCCAAACCAAAATTCAGACAATTTTAAGAAAATTTTCAAAAACCCATTCCACAGCCAATTTTTGCAACCTGGCTCGATACCACTAAATGTAACACCCCAAACCTGGCCTAGATGTTATGACCGGATCTGAAGTGTCACATCAAAGTGTCATTTGAAAACTGGGCTTGTCGATAATAGTTCATTACTGAATTTTAAATCTTTTTTTTTAAATGTTGGGGTTGTAAAATCTAAACTTGTTATTCACTTATTGGTCATATCATTTATTAATCAGGATTAAATATCGTGGACGCTTTCCCAAAAGTAAACTTTAAAATTTTAAAATGCATGGTTTTCTTTGGAAACAGTTATTATTTAGAAAACCCGTGTTCCCTAGTCTAACAGGTTAACGTAAAAAGTTAAAACCAAATAAAAGTTAAAAAACTCGAATGGCCTTATTACATAAATATCTTCCCAAAATAAATAACTTAAAGAAAACTATGTATACATCAAAATACTTACGAACGTGTGGCCACCTCCGAGTCCCTCGCAGCTCCAAATTCTCTAAGGCTTCGGATTACCTGTACAGTTAAAAGAAAAGGGTGAGTTACAAGAACTTAGTGTGTAATCCCCTATCATGCAGTAACAATCTGGGCCCAAGCCCTATTCAAGAATGAGATCGACCAGGTTTTAGCCCTATACAAGATATGAGTGGGTCTAAGCCCAAAATCATAACAGTGTAGAATAGAGATGCAACCCAACCCAGTCCAGCCAACACACCACCCGTACCAACCAGCACACCATGTGGGGACCAAGTCAACCCACCCAGCCAACAAACCAATATCACAGCATAGCTGCTAATAATAACGCAACAAAGCCGCTAATAACAGTAAATGTGGCCAAGCCATTAAAATCAGAATACGTGTTGAAGCCACTAGAACGGTAAAAACGTGGCAGAGCCACTAGTACAGTTTTTCCTCCAAATCAGAAACCCAACCCCAATACAGAATGTCGTGACAAAAATATTACATGTATGTAGTACGTTATACTCATAATCAGTCATATAAATATCATACACACATCCCTTAAACTACCACTAGGGGTATAATGGTCATTTTGTCAGTTAGGGGTAAAACAATAATTTTCACCCCTCAGAGGTATTTTGGTAATTCTACTCTACGAGGGTATTTCAGTAATTTTACCCTTCGAGGGTATTTCGGTACAGGTTAAGACCTTTTCAATGGCCTATCGTCGTCTCGAACGACTCAAATAACTTATAGGGCCAAAATAGTGGAATTGGGCCCAAAGCCCACTATTCGGCCCAAGTGGGCCCACACGCGCGTGTGGCCCATTCAGCCTAATTTCAGTCACGGCTATGCGAACTTCGCAGCCCAATCCTTTTTTTGTCACTGCCGTGAATTTCACCTATGTAGGGCCCAAGAGCCCATTGGGCTCACATGGCCCATCTCGGTCCAACGAGGCCCATTACGGCCTAAGTCCACGGGTACGCTCGTGGTGGCTTCTACAGTCTAGCGCCCTTGTTCTTGGGCTCGATTAACCACACGCATGCTCGCACGCTCGAGTGGCATCACACGTCATATTTCTGGCTTTTCTGCATTTAGCCGACTCTACAGTCTTAGTAGTATAACCATTACGTACTTTCGGCTTTTCAGCCTATTATCGAATGCGGCATACAATTACACACCTGTTCGTGGAACTAGATAAGATCCACGCTCTCTGAATCCTATAATCCACCAACATATCGTATCAGATTACACCAATCAGGTTAACATAAACACTTAATCCACCACTGTTATTAACTTAAACTACAATCACTCACCCTGCTAGGACTAACAGATACTAGTGCCTCCCTACTGATCAAGGGCGATCTCCCCCTCCTAACATGATTTGGTATAATAAAAGTTGTTAGAAATAATCAAACATTCGGCCCCAGTAGAAAAATAAAAAGGGAAAGCCGAAGCTTGTTAATAGAGTCAAAAGAAATCTTTGCTAATAACAGAATAATAAAGTGGTTGAAGCAACCCCCTTACCAATATTGATAACCAACGAATACCGGCAGTAGTCAGTCAAGAAGGTTTGGCCCTAACCATGGGGAACAAAGAGATTTGAGAAGAAGGGAGTATGAAGATTTGGCCTAATAGAGAAGGGGAAACGGAGTTTGAAAAAAGAAAAGAAAATATGGAAGCAAAAGAGGGTCGGCTATGGAAGAAGTTATTAGAGAAGAGATGAAAGAAAGACTTCAAAAGATTGATCAAAACTGGGCACTCGATATTTATGTCCTGGCAAAAAGTGGGCAGTAGTTGAGAATAGAGATGAAGAGAATAAAGACCCAAATGGTCAAAAATGTGCCAAGATGCGAAAATAACACCCCAAAAATACCAGAGAAAAATTCGGCACCTCCACACTCTCACAAAGCCAAAATTGCACCAAATGAATGCCTTAGTCGAATTTCCCCTTACTCATGCTCTCCCAACCGGCCAAGGCTCCCCTCACATTACAACTCCCTCAAACTCTCCACCAAATCCTCCTTGAATTGCTCCCAGCCTCCCATTCAAATTTGTTGACCAAGTCTCTAACCTCCTCTGCAGAGTTTGATTCAAACTCTACCTCTCACACCACCAAATCAAAAAATAAAAGCCCCTTATCTGCAAGCCATGAGATTCGAACCCCAATTCCCTTGCCATCATAGTGACGGCCCAACCATCAAGCCACATGCCCTTTTTGTGACATAGAATCACACATATTTAAACATAAGTCCTAACTGCTAACAGCCAATTTCTCTTAAGAGCAACAATTAAAAAATTTTCCAAGGCTCAGACTCGAACCCAGGCTTCCTAAAAACCCTCAAATACACTCAAATACTTAGCCATTGAAGCACACATGGAATTTAAGCCAAAACATGCAAAATTACCAAACCTACATTATTGGGGCGTTACATCGTACGATCGAACATCTTTCGGCTTTACTATTGATTTGGAGTGTTCAGGTCAAAACATAACAGATTTAAATACTGGAAAATTAATAGCTAATCTTGATTAAAATCCTTCATTTAATAAATCCATAACCTTTTCCCACTATCTATGTCGAAACAACAAACTAGTTTACAGTTACCTACACTTACACTTCCTGACCTTTTTCCCACAATCTATGTCGAAACAACAAACTAGTTTGCAGTTACCTACACTTACACTTCCTGAATTGTCAGATCTGGATTGTCGATTGATTAAGAATGAATTTCTCTAATTATCATGTTATTAAAGGCTGATTAGGAGGGTTCAAGAACAAAAAATCTTGCTGGAAAAATATGGGAAAGAATTAAAGAAAAATAACCCCCTTTTCTTGCCTATATGCGTGCACACCACCATCAACGATGGCCAAATTGATGCTGATTTAAAACCACTTTCAAGATCAATTAAATAGATGGAAAAAATATCCATTAAATATTTAAAAATACCTCAAATTCAAGATCTAGAAATTTAGGTTTTTATTTAATAAGATTTATCAAGAAATTGAGAGAAAACAAGAACTTACACCAGATAGGTGAAAGGGGCGACAATAGAGGCCGATCTTGAGTGCTAAAATTTCATATTTAAAGCTGGAAATTTAATGATAAAATGACAGAAAAAAGATGAAAATAATGGTGCAAGAACCCATTGCAAAAATAAGAGAAATTGATGGTGAATCTTGGGGGCTTAAACGGCGGCTCACAAAGGAAGAAAAAAAGAAAATTGAAGAGAAAATAGGGGAGGAAGAGGGTGAACGGCTAGGGTAGGGAAAATTGAATTAAAGGCTTAATAATACAATAAAAAGTTGTATTTATACTTAGGGTTCAAGGGTATGGACGACACACACATTAAAAAAAAGAAGGGATTTTGCAAAACTTAATTATTGTGTAAGGGAAAAAAAATTAAACTTAGGACCTTAACTAATTTCCATACATTTCCATTTATCAACTAACCACTAGGTTATTTCATTATTTTTGAAAGAAAATTGCATTATTTATTCTAAAAACAAGGCGAGTCACATACAAGAGTTTGATGCAAAATTTCCAACTATTTTAGTCCTCGGTAACGGTGTCGAAAACTTAATGCAGTCGTAAACCAACTAAAAATTTGACAAAGGCAAGTGCACCTATCAATTAATAGTATAGCTACGGTGAGCAAAGATATCGTTACCACAAAGACTAAAAGTACTAGTAATTACCGCCTTTCTATTATTTAACCAAAAAATTGGAGTGATTGTTTAAAAATAAAATTAACTAAATTAATTAACTAAAGAACACAACAAAGAACAAATCATGAAAACAAACGATTAACAACCAAGAAGCGAGACAATACCCATGAAAGAATCCACCTAGATTTCATCTGTCATTATTGATCTGAATTAAACAATTTTTTCACTTAGTATCTTGATCCGTAGAAATCCCTAAATTATGCTAATATCTCTTTTCTTATATTTGGTATATATAAGTCTTATAATGCCCGAAAAACCTAAAAATTAAATTTTTTTGGCATTTCCAGAGTGCAGTTCGCGAAATCCACACGGTCTGGCACATGGTCGTGCGTCAGCCTGTAACACCCCACATCCATATTCAATGCCGGAATAGTGTTATGAAGTATTACCGGACTTATAACATAATTATACAATCATTTAACATACATTTTTAAATTCATATAATCATCGTTCAACAACATTCACATTGTCCCTAAAATGAGCCTACGAGGCCCAAATCATGCTTTAGGAGTGGTTCGGGACTAAACCGATAACTTAAGGAACTTTTGAAACACTTAGAATTTTTTCCAAAATGCAGGGGTCACACACCCGTGTGACCAGGTCATGTGCCACACACTGCCAAAGACACGCCCAAGTCATAGGCCGTGTTCAATCTCATGCCACTTACTAACTTGGGTCACATGGCCAACCACACGCTCGTGTGTCAAGCCCGTGTGCCCATTCGAATTGGCCTCACACGCCCGTGTGACAGGCCGTGTGCTAGGCCGTGCCAAACCTATAGGGTATACTAACTTATGTCACACGGCCAAGTCACACGCTTGAAGCACCCCAAACCCGGCCCACGAGCCCAGACTGGATCTGGTATGTTCCTCGAGTAAAACGTTTTAATTTCATGTCTAATACTTCAGAAAATTTGGGGTGGTTTTATAAAAATACCGAGTTGTTTGGGGGTTTAATCTTTAATTCGAAAATCGTTTGTGTTTAGGTGTCTAAACATTTACAATTTATTTTTTTAGAAAAGTTACTTAAACTTTAATTTGATAAGAATCGTGTCATAATGAAATAATTAAAAGTGCATGCATAAACAGTTTCATACTAGTGGCCTTATTACATCAAAACAAAACCCAAAATAAATTCGAAATACTAAAAACAATAAAAGGCCAAAATAAAATTAATCCTGTGCTGAGCATGGCCACCACGGAGCTCCTGCCGACCCGGTCCGTTACTGAGTGTCACCTAAAAAATATCCCACAACGGGGTGAGTCAAACAGACTCAGTGTGTATAACCAACACCAATCCCAACGATTTAGGCACATCGAATCATACACATATAATGAATATAAATAATGATGCAATCCCGAACCCAAACCTAGATAACCATCCGCTACACATCACCCGTACCAACCATCACACCGTGGGGATTACTAAATCGACACACCCATCCGCTACACATCATCAAAGGCAGTCGCTGCAGATGACGTGCTCATCGCCCTTATATATTGTGGCATAGCCACTGGATAATATATTTTGTGACATAAGTCACCACATTCAGTTATTGTGACATGAGTCACCACATTCGGATTATGTGACCGAAGTCACCACATTCAAATATTGTGGTATAAACCACCAGATCACTTCCCCTTTCCATATAACCCATATGCCCCATGTCATACAAATCATGCAATTATCAAGGCTTAGGCCTTATTTCACATTCTTATCAATATTCACATACATGCCATATTCCACATGTTCATAACATTTATTAACATGATGTTAAGATTACGTACCTGAGTACTTTGTACCATTGCATGGTACCTTAGCCCACTTTTCATATTATTATTAACGTATATATTAAAATAATACCGTAAATCAATCAAGATTCAGTGTGGGATACACACTGTTTACTTAACAAGTTCATTGAAATCCGAAAATCCCGATCTAATACTCTAGATCTTGGTTCCTACATTCGGCCATCCTTAGCAGCATGTTAGCAACAAGCCATTCGGCTAGATAATCAAATCCCGAAGGATTATTGCAACCAAAATCCTTACATTTTGTTGTCGATTTGATTACTAATCAAATCCTCAAACGTTGTAGTATTTCCTCCTTAAAATCGGCTAACACTAGATCAATTGACTTGGTTAGTTTTCGCTTTTGAATTAAGTAAGAAATAGATCTAAGTTGCTAAATAGGGCCTTGGCCGAATGTGTATGTGCACTTACCTTGCGATTTTGAATCCGAAATCCTTGTATACCACTTTCGATCGCCCCTAAATAACCATGGTCGATTAGGCTAACATAATAACCAATATGGCCGAATATTACACCTCCTTACCTTGCGAATCTTAAATCCGAAAGTGGTCTCGGCTATGAAGTTGTCGAAATCCCTATAAACATGGGTTAGATCAAATTTCCAATCACTTCAATGAACTTTAATAAATAGCCTTTGGCCTAAGATCATGCGTTTCTTACCTTAGCTAACCAAAACCCGAATGATCTTCTATTATTGTCGACTTAGAAGAAATCCTGAGATTCTCCTTCAATGATTCGGCCAAAGAGCATCACTGGGATTAGATTCAACTTCCGCCTAATAGGAGAAAGGATTGAAAATCGAATAACGACTGATCTTACCCTTAGTACTGAAATCGATTGCTCCCTTGCTTGAATCCACAGCAATATTCGATTATGGCTAGATGATGATCACACAAGTTTTGGCATTTGGGGTTTTAATGAACCAATCGGCTATGGTCTAAAAGGAGCCTGCTTTCGGCTTTTGGAAGATTGAGAGAAAAAGAAGAAGAAGATTTATGGTGGGGATTCGGCTTCAATGGAAGAGTATGGGACTTGGGAGGAATCAGCAATGGTGATCTTTAGGGAGAAGAAGATTTCGGCTAGCAAGAGTTGAGAGAATAAAAGAAAACAAAGGAAAAAGATGCATATCTACTGATAAATTCAGCTACACTAGCTTATCTTTGTTATTCTCCTATTTTTCTCTTCTCTTACCTATTCAAAATAATTCAAATAAAATCAATAATTATCTCCTAGCTTTGCCGAATTTAAAAATAATTTGACCCTATCTAAAGCTCCTCCCTCAGTCTCCTCATGCCGTCCACCTCTGCTTCTTATTGCCGCAAAATAAAAGCTTTTATTTAGCTTCCCATGCGACTCGAACCTTAGCCCATTCGCACCTGTTTGTGGCGTCATTTACAAAGGCCTTGAGTGGCACCTCCAAGCCACTTAACCAAGCCCATTTGTGTGTCATATTTCCCCTACAATTTCTCTTAAGGCTACTCTGCCTAGCTTCCTCTTTTGAATTTAAAATCTAATAATTTCTAAGGCATTTTCCTACATTCTAAGGTTCACACAATTCATACAACACAATCAGAACACACATAGGCATGCTACTTCATACAATTTAGCATTAATGCATAAGCTATAAATCCCGGATATTACAGTTCTACCCCCTTAAAATAATTTCGTCCTTGAAATTACCTGGCTGAAATAAGTGAGGGTATTGCTATCGCATTACTTCTTCTGGCTCCCACGAAGCTTCGTCCGATCCATGATTGCGCCATAACACTTTGACTAAAGGAACTGACTTCCTTCATAGCACTTTCACATCTCGTTCCAAAATATGAATCGGCTCCTCCTCGTAGGAAAAATCTGGTCTTAGCTCCACCTCCTCAACTGGTACTACATGAGATGGATCCAATCGATAACGACGTAACATAGAAACATTGAATACGTCATGCATCTGCTTCAATTTCGAAGGCAACTCTAACTGGTATGCCACTGGTCCAACTCGCTTCAATACCTGATATGGTCCTATAAACCTTGGACTTAGCTTCCCTTTGCGACCAAATCTCATCACCTTCTTCCAAGGCGATACCTTCAGAAACACTTGATCCCCCACATCAAATTCTATCTCCTTCCGTTTAAGATCTGCATACGACTTCTGCCTATCAGATGCTTCCTTCAACCGTGCCCGAATTACCTCAACCTTCTCCTCGGATTCTGCCACAATCTCTGGTACCAAAACTCGACGTTCCCCTAATTCCGTCCAACACATAGGTGTGCGACACTTTCGTCCATACAACGCTTCATACGGTGCCATCCGAATACTGGCTTGATAGCTGTTGTTGTATGCAAATTCCGCTAACGACAAATATTCTTCCCAACTTCCTCTGAAGTCTATCACACATCCCCTCAACATATCCTCTAGCACTTGGATTACTCGTTCGGACTATCCGTCCGACTGTGGATGAAAAGCCGTACTGAAGTCTAATCTGGTGCCTAAATCCTGATGTAGTGCTTTCCAAAACCGAGACGTAAACCTTGGATCCCTATCTGAAATGATTGAAACTGGCACTCCATGCAACCTTACAATCTCTGCCACATATAACTTTGCCAACTTCTGCAAAGAATAATCAACTCTTACTGGGATGAAATGCACGGACTTTGTCAATTGGTCCACTATCACCCATACCGAGTCCTTCTTAGTAGGCGTAAGGGGAAGCCCACTAACAAAGTCCATGGTGATTCTCTCCCACTTCCACTGCGGAATCTTTATCGGCTGAAGCAATCCTGACAGAACTTGGTGTTCAGCCTTAACTTGCTCACACGTCAAGCATTTCCCTATAAATTCGGTAACTTCTCGCTTAAGACCAGGCCACCAAAATTGTTCCCTTAGATCTCTATACAACTTAGTACCTCCATGATGCATAGCATAGGGGCTACCATGCGATTCCTGAAGAATTCTCTGCCTTAACTCCTTAGTTTTCGGCATACAAACCTTACCCTTGAAACACAATACTCCCTCATCATTAATACTATAATCTTCCAACTCTCCACTCTGCACTTGCCGTAGCTTAGCACTTAGATCCTCATCCATTAACTGACTTTCCTTCACCTCATTCAACCATGTCGGTTTGACTTGCAACTCTGCCAATAAACTTCCATCATCATACAAGCTAAGATGTGCAAACATTGCCCTCAGATCCGACACTACTTTCTGACTTAGGGCATCTGCCACTACATTCGCCTTGCCCGGATGATAATAACTCCACCCACCTTTGCTGTTTCAGGTTCAGCTCTTTCTGAGTCATCAGATACTTAAGGCTCTTGTGGTCCGTATAGATCACTGACTTTTATCCATATAGGTAGTGCCTCCATACCTTAAGAGCAAAGACCACCGCCGCCAATTCCAAGTCGTGCGTCAGATAGTTAACCTCGTGTGGCCTTAGTTGTCGAGATGCATAAGCAACAACCTTCCCGTCTTGCATCAGAACACATCCTAATCCCGTGTGAGAAGCGTCACAGTACACCACAAAGTCCTTTCCTGCCTACGATTGAATCAAGACCAGAGCTTCAGTCAAAACCCTCTTAAGCTTCTCAAAGCTCTCCTGTTGCTTATCTGACCAGACGAAAGGTACTTCCTTTCTCAACAACATCGTCAAAGGTGCGGCTATTGATGAAAATCCTTCCACAAACCTTCTGTAGTAGCCTGCCAATCCTAAGAAACTTCGAATCTCAGCCACAAAATTAGGTGGTTTCCAATCCAGCACGGCTTCGATCTTCCTAGGATCCACCCTTATCCCTTCTGCAGACACTACATGCCCTAAGAATGCAACCTCCTTAAGCCAAAACTCGCACTTGCTGAATTTGGCATATAGCTTCTTCTCCCTTAACACTTGCAACACAATCCGGAGATGCTCATCATGTTCCTCCTCAGACTTGGAGTATACTAGGATGTCGTCTATGAACACAACGACGAACCTATCCAAGTAAGGTTGAAAAACCCTGTTCATCATATCCATGAACGTGGCTGGGGCGTTCGTCAACCCAAACGGCATTACTACAAACTCATAATACCCGTACCTTGTCCGGAAAGTTGTCTTATGGATATCTGCTTCCTTCACCTTAAGCTGATGATATCTAGACCTTAGGTCTATCTTTGAGAATACCGCTGCCCCCTTAAGCTGATCGAACAAGTCGTCTATCCTTGGCAAAGGGTACTTGTTCTTGATGGTCAGCTTATTCAGCTGACGATAATCTATGCACATGCGCATAGTTCCGTCCTTCTTCTTCACGAACAGGACCGGTGCTCCCCATAGAGACACACTGGGTCGAATAAACCCACGATCAAGCAACTCTTGAATTTGAGCCTTGAGCTCAACCAATTCCTTTGGTGCCATTCTATACGGAGTGATTGACACAGGAGCTGTTCCCGGTAGCAAGTCAATTACAAACTCCACCTCCCTATCCGGGGGTATTCCAGGTAATTCCTCCAGAAAGACATCCACAAATTCCCTTACTGTTCTAACCCCTTCTACACTTGTTTCCTTAGTGTCCAAGGCACTGATCCACATCAGAAAAGCCGAACATCCTTTCCTTACCATCTTCTCTGCCTTAAGAGCAGATACTACATTCGACAAATAGTTCTATCTTTCGCCCATCACCACAACTTCCTTATCGTCGAGAGTTCTCAACGACATGCGTTTAGCGGCGCAATCCACATTCACACGATACTTCACTAACCAATCCATGCCTAAGATTAGATCAAATTCCCCGAATGGTAGTTCCACTAAGTCATTTGGGAGCTGCGTCCCCGAACTTCTAAAGGCACTTCCTTAAAGAGTTTATCTACTATCACGATGCCCCTAAAAGACTAAGTATGCGACCATCTTCCTAGGTGCAATCTCAAAGTTCACATGCAAAGTTTCGAATACTTTACTAGCAACATAGGAATGAGTTGACCCTATGTCTATCAAAGCAATAAAGGGTAACTCCGAAATAAGGAACGCACTGTTATAACGCCAGTGCATCGCCGTCTTCCTCTCCGACGAACCGCATATACCGATCCACGGCTATCTAGCCTCAGATACCAACACCTCTACCGGTGTTCCATGTCCTCTTCCAAAGACCATTTCTTACGCCATTCGGACCACGACCACCGAGGTCTGCTGTCCCCTCTTCCACTGATTAGAACCTTGACCGTTGGTGGCCCCATCTATTTTTATAGGGACGTCCTTAATCATGTGGTCCTTGGACCCACACTTGAAACATCCCCTGTCTTCTTCCAACACTCTCCTAGGTGCCTCTTTCCACACTGATCACAAGTACGATATTGCCCTCCTGTCACAACTTGCTGACCTCACGGCCCATCAACTCTAGGCCTCTTCTGCGCATTCCTAGATGACCCTGACGACCCAAAACCTTTCTTTTGCCTTTTCCAGTCAGTATTCTGCCTTACAGAGTCCTTAACTCTTTCGGCTACTTTAGCCTTTTCCACCAACACTGCAAACTCTCGCTCCTGCTGTGGAGCTATCAACAGCCTCAGGTCATCCCTCAGACCGTCTTCAAACCAAACACATCGCTCATGCTCCGTAGCCACGATACCTCGAGCATACCGGCTCAACCTTAAGAATTCACCAGATTCGCTCTGCACTTGTTCCTTGAACCAGACCACCCCGAAATGCCTTCCTCTGTGCATCAAGTATAACTAATTCCAACATACTTCTTTCCGTACGCCACTTTAACATACTCCCAAGTGAGATCCTCAGCTGTGGCACCATCCCGAACTGTGAGCCACCATTGATATGCCTCATCGTGAAGTAGCGACACCATTCCTTTCAGTTTCTCCTTAGCGGTTAAATCGAGCTCATCCATGATTCGCTCTGTCGCTCCAACCAATACTCAACCTGCATCTTTGGGTGCCACACCGGATAAACCACGAAACACCTCACCCCATCACCGAGTCGCCGGTGCAGATTTTACGAGCTCCCATACCTCCACCGCCCCGGCTACCATCTCAAGAACTCGCGGCATTGCTCGCGAGCATCGCATCATCCCCGTCTGATCTTGCTGCTCAACACCAACAGCTGGTGGTGGAGGTGGTGGTACCTCATTTTCGGACCCTTGTCCAGACCTAACGGGTTCCGATACGGCCATTCTGCCTCTACCACATCCTCGTACATTACGACCGCGCCCCCTAGAACTCATTCCTACGATCGCGCTTTAATCTATTTTAAGGAATTTTATGCATTAGTCTTTGTTCCACTGATTATCCGCGAAGAAATTTTATGAAAAGAAGTTTAGAGGTAGTTCTTTCGATCGATCAAAGTTTCAAGTCTTCCACCCTAATTTAGAGGAGCACATTCATTCAACACACATTCATCATTCAAACATTTTTGTCTTATTCCTATCCCAGGGGTATTTTTGTCATTTCACCTACAGGGGTATTTTGGTAATAAATCGGGGTCAATTTAAAAATTTTGTAAATCAGGGGTAATTTCGTAAATTTTCCAATTCAGGGTTCCTTGGTGATTTTATGAAATAAGGGTATTTCAGTAATTTTGAAATCTGGGGGTACTTCGGTAAATTTTTTTTTCAAACTAGGGTGGCTGGTCCCTTTTGGGTTTTAATTATAGGGTTTAGTGCATCAATGAGTCCTCAGAACTAGGGTGAATAGTCACCACGCACTGTAGGATTCCACAAGAGGAGGTGAGTCACTAGGGATCGCTTAAATACCAAGCTCTCCCGAATCCACTCCTAGGCATGCGTCGCCTATTGCTACACCCTAACTCGACTAAGGTGAGCATAAATACTACGCACTAGGTAGGATTCAGCAAGAGGAGGTGAGTCACTAGGACCGCTTAAAAACCAAGCTCTTAGGATCCAATCCTAGACATGCGTATGACTGGCCGGTACACACCCTAGTCTTGCGGCTCGTTAACGGGTTTGTTTAGTGAAATTAAGTCTTATGAAAATTTAAGAAGTGGTTTAAACTAAGCCTATAGTCCATCAGAGTCTATTTAAACTAGTCTACGTCCCATAAAGCCCATAAAGCCCACATGTATATCACACAATGGTTTAGGGTACTTACCTGGCGGACTTGGGCCAGAGACGTAGGTGCCATGCTGAGCTAACAGACCTGTTATCATTTAAAAACATGCATGTTCCAAAAGCCCATTTTTAGAAAACGTTTTGAGCCCAAAAACCCCAGAGCCAAGTTTTGAACCGGGCTCTGATACCAAGTTGAAACACCCTATACCCGGCCCACGAGCCCAGACCGGATCTGGTATGTTCCTCGAGTAAAACATTTTAATTTCATGTCTAATACTTCGAAAAATTTGGGGTGGTTTTATAAAAATACCGAGTTGTTTGGGGGTTTAATCTTTAATTCGAAAATCGTTTGTGTTTATGTGTCTAAACATTTACAATTTATTTTTTTAGAAAAGTTACTTAAACTTTAATTTGATAAGAATCGTGTCATAATGAAATAATTAAAAGTGCATGCATAAACAGTTTCATACTAGTGGCCTTATTACATCAAAACAAAACCCAAAATAAATTCGAAATACTAAAAACAATAAAAGTCCAAAATAAAATTAATCCCTGTCTGTGAGCATGGCCACCACGAGCTCCTGCCGACCCGGTCCGTTCTTGAGTGTCACCTAAAAATATCCCACAACGGGGTGAGTCAAACAGACTCAGTGTGTATAACCAACACCAATCCCAACGATTTAGGCACATCGAATCATACACATATAATGAATATAAATAATGATGCAATCCCGAACCCAAACCTAGATAACCATCCGCTACACATCACCCGTACCAACCATCACACCGTGGGGATTACTAAATCGACCCACCCATCCGCTACACATCATCAAAGGCAGTCGCTGCAGACGACGTGCTCATCGCCCTTATATATTGTGGCATAGCCACTGGATAATATATTTTGTGACATAAGTCACCACATTCAGTTATTGTGACATGAGTCACCACATTCGGATTATGTGACCGAAGTCACCACATTCAGATATTGTGGTATAAACCACCAGATCACTTCCCCTTTCCATATAACCCATATGCCCCATGTCATGCAAATCATGCAATTATCAAGGCTTAGGCCTTATTTCACATTCTTATCAATATTCACATACATGCCATATTCCACATGTTCATAACATTTATTAACATGATGTTAAGATTACGTACCTGAGTACTTTGTACCATTGCATGGTACCTTAGCCCACTTTTCATATTATTATTAACGTATATATTAAAATAATACCGTAAATCAATCAAGATTCAGTGTGGGATACACACCTGGTTTACTTAACAAGTTCACTGAAATCCCGAAAATCCCGATCTAATACTCTAGATCTTCAGTTCCTACATTCGGCCATCCTTAAGCATGTTAGCAACAAGCCATTCGGCTAGATAATCAAATCCCGAAGGATTATTGCAACCAAAATCCTTATTTTGTCATCGATTTGATTACTAATCAAATCCCGAAACGTTGTATATTTCCTCCTTAAAATCGGCTAACACTAGATCAATTGACTTGGTTAGTTTTCGGCTTTTGAATTAAGTAAGAAATAGATCTAAGTTGCTAAATAGGGCCTTGGCCGAATGTGTATGTGCACTTACCTTGCGATTTTGAATCCCGAAATCCTTGTATACCACTATCGACTGCCCCTAAATAACCATGGTCAGATTCGGCTAACATAATAACCAATATGGCCGAATATTACACCTCCTTACCTTGCGAATCTTAAATCCCGAAAGTGGTCTCTGGCTATGAAGTTGTCAAAATCCCTATAAACATGGGTTAGATCCAATTTCCAATCACTTCAATGAACTTTAATAAATAGCCTTTGGCCTAAGATCATCCGTTTCTTACCTTAGCTAACCAAAACCCGAATGATCTTCTATTGTTGTCGACTTAGAAGAAATCCCGAGATTCTCCTTCAATGATTCAGCCAAAGAGCATCACTGGGATTAGATTCAACTTTCGGCTAATAGGAGAAAGGATTAAAAATCGAATAATGACTGATTTTACCCTTAGTACTAAAATCGATTGCTCCCTTATTTGAATCCACAACAATATTCGGTTATGGCTAGATGATGATCACACAAGTTTCGGCATTTGGGGTTTTAATGAACCAATCAGCTATGGTCTAAAAAGAACCTACTTTCGGCTTTTGGAAGATTGAGAGAAAAAGAAGAAAAAGATTTATGGTGGGGATTCGGCTTCAATGGAAGAGTATGGGACTTGGGAGGAATCAGCAATGGTGATCTTTCGGGAGAAGAAGATTTCGGCTAGCAAGAGTTGAGAGAATAAAAGAAAACAAAGGAAAAAGATGCATATCTACTGATAAATTCGGCTACACTAGCTTATCTTTGTTATTCTCCTATTTTTCCTCTTCTCTTACCTATTCAAAATAATTCAAATAAAATCAATAATTATCTCCTAGCTTTGCCGAATTTAAAAAGAATTTTACCCTATCTAAAGCTTCTCCCTCTAGCTTTGCCGAATTTAAAAAGAATTTGACCCTATCTAAAGCTCCTCCCTCAGTCTCCTCATGCCGTCCACCTCTGCTTCTTGTTGCCACAAAATAAAAGCTTTTATTTAGCTTCCCATGCGACTCGAACCTTAGCCCATTCGCACCTGTTTGTGGCGTCATTTACTGAGGCCTTGAGTGGCGCCTCCAAGCCACTTAACCAAGGCCATTTGTGTGTCATATTTCCCCTACAATTTCTCTTAAGGCTACTCTGCCTAGCTTCCTCTTTTGAATTTAAAATCTAATAATTTCTAAGGCATTTTCCTACATTCTAAGGTTCACACAATTCATACAATACAATCATAACACACATAGGCATGCTACTTCATACAATTTATCATTAATGCATAAGCTATAAATCCCGGATATTACAACGCTCGTGTGCTAGTCCGTGTCAAAATTGTAGGGTTTACTGACTTATGCCACACGACCAATCACACGCCCGTGTGCTAGGCCGTGTGGAGTATACTGACTTGGGTATTAATTCAACACCAGGGGACACACAACCGTGTAATATGATCGTGTGTCATACACAGCTGAGACACACACCCGTGTCTCTACCCGTGTGGACAAAAATAGGCTATTTACCAAGCCAATTTGCCACTTAAATTTGTATACACCTACATCAAACCAAATGGTGCCAAAACATAACACTTATAGGCATTTAAATCAACTTCAACCAACCTTCATTTATACCATTTTAATACCAACCAATATCAAAGATATCAATATCATAATGTGCCATTCAATTTACACCAAAAACTTATAATTTCAAATCATTAATATAACCATTTTCAATCATGCTTCATTTAGCCTAATCTCACAAACATACCAAACTCAATTCACAACTAATTAGTACCTTTAATTTCCAAATACCAACTAGCATCACATATTCAATAATCAAGCACATAACAAGAGCCATTTACACAAGTACATACACAACCAAATCAACCAAAACAAGGCAACTCTCATGGCTATAATTACAAACCAAACACTTAACATTTACAAGCCATTTCAAATGACCAAAGTCATTAACAACACATATATCAAAATGACAAGATCCTATACATGCCATACACCAAAATACCAAAGTTCAAAAGTACCAAGTGATAGTAGGATAGTGTGACGTAGTCTCCAACGATCCCCGAATTTGAGCTAGCTTTGAAGTCACTATAAAACACAGTAAAGTAAACAAAGTAAGCTTTATAGCTTAGTAAGCTCGTATGAAATAAAGTTAATGTAATTATAAATACACAATTCAACAAATTGAATATATCAATATGTAGCTCATATTAACTAACAAACCTTTCCATCCTTAAATCATAAGATTATATGCAAACTTCACAATTTCTTTGTAACAGCGCAATTTTGACCCTAATCAGAATAGTGGTTTCGGGGCCACAAATTCGAGTCTGAGAAATATTTTTAAAATTATTTTCAGTGTTTATTATGTGTGAATTTGCTTGTTTTAAATTTTCATATTTTAATTTCGTTGTTTGAGTGTCCGATTAAATAAAGGGGCTTAATCACGTAAAATGAAAATTTGATGGTTTAATAAGAAAGTGCCTAATTGTTGTTGTCTTTATAATTCAGAGGCTTAATGTTGTAATTAGCGTATTATACAAGTGAGTGGACGACATTAAGTATTTAAAATTTATATTAATATATTATAAGTTATTATAATAAAACAAAACATAAAATAAAAAGCCATTATCATCCACTTTTGACCGGAACAAAGAAAAGAAAAGAAAGAAACTAAGGCTAGGGTATTCGGCCATTGTCAAGCTTGATTAAGGTATGTAACTAGCTTGGTTTTTGATAATTTTTACGTTTTTTAGATCGTTGCTAAGTTATCTTCAAGACCCATGCTTGAACTTTTGAAATTTATGATGATTTTGAGTTTTTCCATTGACGATAATTTGTGATTTTTGATGTTTGATGATGAAATATTAAAGATATGTGAAAGATTAACATGTTTTGTCTTTGGATTTTTGATAATATTGAGTAATTTGGACTAAATTGTGAAAATAAATTTTTGAGGGACTAAAATGTGAAATAAATGAAATATATGGACTTGTATGGAGCTAATGAATATTCGGCCCTAGCATGAGATAGGCAAATTTTGTGTATTTTGTGTTTTATGCAATAGAGACTAAATTGCAAAAGTGTAAAATGTCAGGGGCAAAATGGTAATTTGCCCATTTATGTGTTTTTGGATTAAATTGAATGAATGTTTGATTAAATTAGTTAAATTTGAATTTATTTAGATGAAGAATGAAAGAAAACGGAATTAGATCGGGGGAAGTCAAAAGTAGTCGAGCAGTTGATTTCGTCCATCGATATCTGAGGTAAGTCTATAAGCATTTAAATGTTGTTATATTCACGAATATATATATGTGATGTGATAAATTGAGTTGTTTGAATATATATATAAGCCTTGGCCGAATGTGAATATGAGATAGGGAACTATGTTACGAGTTCGATTCGATCGAGATTCAACGTCTGAAAGTCTCGTACGAACCCTAGGAATAGATAGGATACATATGTCATGACATAGGATTTCCGATATGTGTTATCATGTAAGACCACATCTGGGACATTGGCATCAACTTGTGTTTACGTGTAAGACCATGTCTGGGACATTGGCATTCTATTTGATTCGTGTAAGACCCTGACTGGGACAGTGGCATCAATATGTGATTACATGTAAGACCATGTCTGGGACGTTGGCATTGTACGAGCTTTTCGATTATTCGCGTATCCTTTTTAATTCTGAACGATTCAACGGGCAATGTGAAGTAAAGGAAGAATGTGAAATTGAACTACAGGTTCATGTATGTGTTAGTTATTTGTTTATACGAAAACAAGGTAAGTTGGTTAATTGAAATGATAAAAGGTTATGTGAATAAGAATTATGTGTTAACATATTTGAACATATATGTGGTTCGGCCTATTGATGTGTTTATAAAAATAAAAGTTAAAATTTACATATGTATATGATTGATTATATTGGCCTTAAGATATATGTATGTGAGGTTAAAATGTTATCTAGTAGAAAATGATAATTTATATTTGTTATTTTGCTAATTTGGCCTTGTTAACAAAATGTTAATATGTAATTGTTGTTATATATGTTTTTGCTTATGACTTACTAAGCTCAAGTAGCTTACTGTGTGTGTTTTGTTTACCTCTGTTTTATAGATTTTTGAGTCGTTATGAGCTCGAGGATCGTTAGCAAAGCCTATCACACTATCAACTGTTTCTTTTGGTACTTTGCTAAAGTGAATGTGGGTATATGACATGTATAGCATAGATAGAATGTTTGATTTTGTAACGTGTATAAATATAGCCATGCGAAAATGGCTAAATATGATGTTTATGTTTAATAAGTTTTGGTCATGATATATATGTGTGTGTGATATGCTTGAAATGATTTGCTATGGTGGTTTGATATAATTTGGTTCAAGAGAATTAGGTGTAGATAAAGAATGAGTGTTATGTATATAGCTATGTGATAATGTTAGATAAATGGTTGTGATATGAATGAATAGTTATATCTTAGGATGCTTAGTTTTGGTATAGTTTGATGGCTAGTTCATTGGTCAAAATTATGGTAAGTTTATTGATGCAAGGTAAGTATATATATATTTGTTGAATGGATGTTATAATAAAATGGTAACTTGTGAATGAATTATGATTTGATTTTCTTGTGAATTAGTTGGGCTAAATGGTCAACAAGATGTTGAGATGAATAGTTCTTTAATAAGTAAAATAGATGGTCAATTTGGTATGTTTTTGGTTGCCAAAAATGTTGGTTTGATGCTTGTATGTGTTTGTAGAGATAACCCATAGTGTGGGTGGCATTTTGGCCTTACAAATGGCCTATAATTTCCCACACGGTTGAGCACACGGGAATGTGGCTCGATCGTGTCCCTCGTGGTTGTATTTCAAAACAAGTCAGTGTCGACCACGGGTGAGGCACACTGGCGTGTCTCAGGCCGTGTGGACAAGTCAGTATGTATGCCCTATTTTGACACGGCTTCGACACACGGGCATGTCTAAGGCCGTGGGAGGCACACGGCCTGCCCACACGGGCGTGTGACCTCTGTAACTTGGAAAAAAAATTAAATTTTCAAGAACTTCCGTATGTGTTCGGTTTAGTCCCAGCCCATTTCTAAAGCATGCTTAAGGTCTCGTAGACCTATTTAAGGGACACTTTGATTTGATTTGTTGAATTATGATATGAAATGTCTGTGAATGTTTCCGTTTGTCCGGTAATACCTCTTAACCCTATTCCGGCGACGGTTACAGGTTAGGGGTGTTACAATTTGATTGGTATCAGAGCTACGGTTTAGTCAATTCTAGGACTAACGTAGCGCGTGTGAGTCTAGCTATACATGCCATATTTTATACTTCGATAGTGTGATGACTTCTGACATTTGAAAATGTGTTTCGTATAGTAATGGATCCCGATCAAGCCATAGCTGATGATGTCGAGAGTATAGTACCTGCTCCCGCGTAAGGGACAGCACCGGTTGATTCTCGACCGACTTTGAGTAATCAGGAGGGAGAGCCTAGACAAGACTTTTACCAAATGATGAACGACTGGTTTACTCAATATATCTGGACTAATCCGGCTGCACAACAACCTCTACCCCTGACTAATCCAACTTTGATACCTGTTATACCTCAAGTGAGTGATCAGTTGAGATTGCCTAAGCCTCCTGTTGATAAAATAAAAAAACACGGAGCCGAAGAGTTAAGAGCTACTGATGATGATGATGTTGAGCGAGCTGAATTCTAGCTCGATAATACTATACGAGTGTTTGATGAGTTATCTTGCACCCCTGATGAGTGCTTAAAATGTGCCATATCATTGCTACGAGACACTGCATATCACTAGTGGAATAAACTAGTACCAGTGGTTCTGAAAGAACGAGTGACTTGGGAATTCTTTCAGACTGAGTTCCATAACAAATACATCAGTCAGAGATTTATCGACCAGAAATGCAAAGAATTTCTTGAATTGAAACAGGGTCGGATGACAGTGACGGAGTATGAACGAAAATTTGTGAGACTCAGTCGGTATGCCCGAGAGTGTGTTTCAACCGAGGCTATTATGTGTAAAAGATCTGAAGATGGGCTGAACAAAGACATTCAACTATTAGTTGGCATACTTGAGATAAAAGAGTTCGTGGTACTTGTTGAGCGAGCTTGCAAAGCTGAAGAGCTCGGGAAAGAGAAAAGAAAAGATGACTCTGAAGCTAGAGATGCACGTAAGAGACCATTCAGTAAGTCATTCCAATCGATATCAAAGAAGTTCTGAGATAATGCTAGCTATTCAAAGACTACTGCGGGTTATTCTGGACGTAATCGGGATAGACCACCTGTGAGCTCGAGAGCTACCTCAGTAGCTAGTGTGGGTAATGTCAGATCAAATCAACCCGAGTGTGAACATTGTGGTAAATGACATCTCGACAGTTGTAGATTGCATGATCGGGCCTGTTTTAAATGTGGATCGATGGATCATTTTATTTGTGAGTGCCCAAAGTTAGCGGAGCAAAATCTGGTACAGAATACGAGATCCGGTAACACTTCAGTTCGAGGTAGACCACCTAGAAATACGGGTAATGTGAGTGGCAGTCAAAAAGGGACCAAAGATACAGCTGTTAGATCTGAGGCTCGTGCACCTGCCAGAGCCTATGCTATTCGCGCACTCGAGGAGGCCTCATCCCCAGATGTTATTACTGGTATTTTCACTCTCTATGATACTAGTGTTGTTCCATTAATTTATCCTGGTTCAAATCATTCTTATGTGTGTGACTTTAGTATTAAGTAAGACTTTGCCTGTAGAGTCTACTGAGTTTGTGATTAAAGTATCGTACCCCTTAGGCCGGTGTGTTTTGGTTGATAAAGTGTGCAAGAATTGTCCGTTGACGATTCGAGATTCATGTTTTCTGGCAGATTTGATGTTGTTTCCATTCGACGAGTTTGATATAATTCTGGGTATGGATTGGTTAACTCTGCATGATGCTATTGTGAACTGCAAACGGAAGACTATTAATTTGCGGTGTCAGAATGATGAGATTATTCGGATTGAATCTAATGATCTGAATGGTTTACCAGCAGTGATATCTTCGATGTTAGCTTAGAAATACATAAGAAAAGGTTACGAATCTTACTTTGCATATGTGCTTGATAGTAAAGTAATCGAAAGAAAGATTGAATCAGTACCTGTTGTGTGCGAGTATCCGGATGTGTTTCCTGAAGAATTACCGGGTTTGCCACCTATTCGAGAAGTTGAATTTGGTATTGAATTAGTGCCGGGACGACTCCGATATCAATAGCTCCGTACAGAATGGCACCTACAGAATTAAAAGAATTGAAAGCTCAGTTGCAAGAGTTGACAGATAGAGGTTTTGCGCGATCGAGTTTCTCTCCTTGGGGTGCACCAGTTTTATTTGTGAAAAAGAAAGATGGAACTATGAGAATGTGTATCAACTACATACAACTCAATAAATTGACTATAAAGAATAAGTATCCGTTGCCACGGATTGACGATATGTTCGATCAGTTGAAAGGGGCTACAGTGTTTTCAAAAATATATTTGAGATAAGGCTACTATCAGTTGCGAGTTAAAGACTCTGATGTGCCAAAGACTACTTTCTGAACGAGGTATGGACACTATGAGTTTCTTATTATGCCTTTCGGTCTTACTAATGCACCTGCTATTTTTATGGATTCGATGAATCGAATCTCCAGACAGTATCTGGATCGGTTTGTGGTAGTATTCATAGATGACATTTTGATTTACTCTCGTAATGAAACCGAGCATGCCGAACATCTGAGACTTGTGTTACAGACTTTGCGAGATAAACAGATGTATGCAAAGTTCAGTAAATGTGAGTTCTGGTTACACGAAGTCAGTTTTCTGGGCCATGTTGTGTCAGCATCGGGTATCCGGGTTGATTTGAGTAAAATTTCAGCTATACTTGATTGGAAACCTCCGAGAAATGTCTCTGAAGTTTAGAGTTTTCTAGGACTTGCTGGTTACTATAGACGGTTCGTGAAAGGTTTCTCTATGATCGCAACACCGATGACGAAGCTATTATAGAAAGATGTTAAGTTTGAGTGGTCAGAAAAGTGCCAGAAAAGTTTTGATCAGTTGAAAGCTCTTTCGACAGAAGCTCCAGTGTTAGTTCAGTCGAAATCGGGTAAAGAATTTGTCATTTACAGTGATGCATCTGTGAGTGGTTTTGGTTGTGTTTTGATGCAGGAAGGCAAAGTCATAGCTTATGCCTCGAGACAATTAAAGCCGCATGAAAAGAACTATCCGATGCAGGATCTGGAATTGGCAGCTAATGTGTTTGCATTGAAGATTTGGCGTCACTATCTGTTCGGTGAAAGATGTCATGTTTATTCTGATCATAAATGCTTAAAGTATTTGATGACTCAGAATTTGAGACAACGTCGATGGTTAGAGTTGTTAAAATACCACGAGCTTGTGATTGACTATCATCCGGGAAAAGCTAATGTTGTTGCTGATACATTAAGTAGAAAATCATTAATTGCTTTGCGTGCAATGAATGGACATATGGTTATATCTGATGATGGTTCGATAATAGCCGAATTAAAAGCAAGACCGTTATTTGTTCAACAAATTTGTGATGCTCAGAAAGTTAATAATGATTTGTTAGCAAAACGAGCTCAATGTGAATCGAATGTTGAATCTGAGTTTCGAGTTGATACTGATGATTGTTTGAGGTTCAAAAACCGAATATGTGTTCTGAGAAATTCAGAGTTGATCCAGATGATTTTGAACGAAGCTCATAGTAGTCGGTTATCTGTTCACTCGGGTAGTACGAAAATGTATAATGATCTAAAACAGTTTTATTGGTGGCATGGTATGAAATGAGACATTTCTGACTTTGTTTCGAAATGTTTAGTTTGTCAGCAAGTAAAAGCCGAACATTAGGTACCTTCTGGGTTGCTTAAGCCGATTATGATACCCGAGTGGAAGTGGGACAGAGTCACGATGGACTTTGTATCTGGTTTACCGTTGACACCGAATAAGAAAGATGCAATATGGGTTATTGTGGATAGATTGACTAAATCAACTCACTTTATTCCGGTTCGTACGGATTATTCGCTTGATAAACTGGCTGAATTATATGTTTCTCAAATTGTGAGATTGCACGGAGTGCCTATTTCTATTGTTTCAGATAGAGATCCGAGGTTCACATCGCGGTTTTGGAAGAAATTGCAAGATGCTTTAGGTATGAAACTACACTTTAGCACAGCCTTCCATCCGCAAATAGATGGCCAGTCTGAACGAATCATTCAGATACTTGAGGATATGTTGAGATGTTGCATTCTCGAGTTTGAAGGTACGTGGGAACAATATTTACCTTTGATTGAATTTGTGTATAATAATAGCTTTCAATCTAGTATCAAAATGGCACCTTACGAGGTTTTGTACGATCGTAAATGTCGTACACCATTGTATTGGACTGAGCTCAGTGAAAATAAGATACACGGGGTCGATTTGATCAAAGAGACTGAACAGAAAGTGAAAGTGATTCACGATAGTCTGAAAACAGCACCAGATCTTTAGAAATCGTATGCAGACTTGAAAAGAAAAGATATAGATTTTTAGATTGGAGATAAAGTCTTTTTAAAGGTATCATCGTGGAAAAAAATACTCAGATTCGATCGTAAAGGCAAATTGAGTCCGAGATTTATTGGACCGTATGAGATTATAGAGCATATCGGGTCAGTTGCTTATAGACTGTTGTTGCCACCTGAGTTAGAAAAGATACACAATGTATTCCATGTTTCGATGCTCCGTAGATACCGATCCGATCCTTCACATGTTATTAGTCTGACAGAAGTTGAGATTAAGTCTGATATGACATATGAAGAAGAACCGATTCGTATTCTGGCTCGTTAGATTAAAGAATTGCGAAATAAGAAAATTTCGTTAGTTAAGGTAATGTGGCATAAGCACGGAGTTGAGGAAGCAACTTGGGAGTTAGAGGATACAATGAAAGAGCGTTATCCAAATCTATTCACCGGTAAGATTTTCGGGGACAAAAATCCCTAAGGAGGAGAGTTGTAACAGCCCGATTCTGACCCTAATCAGAATAGTGGTTTTGGGACCACAAATTCGAGTCCGAGAAATATTTTTAAAATTATTTTCAGTTTTTATTATGTGTGAATTTGCTTGTGTTAGATTTTTTTATTTTAATTTCGTTGTTTGAGTGTCCGATTAAATAAAAGGGCTTAATCGCGTAAAATGAAAATTTGATGGTTTAATAAGAAAGTGCCTAATTGTTGTTGTCTTTATAATTCAGAGGCTTAATGTTGTAATTAGCCTATTATACAAGTGAGTGGACGGCATTAAGTGTTTATATATATATATATATATATATATATGTTTTTATATGTTAATTTTATAAGTTAAAATTTATATAAATATATTATAAGTTATAATAATAAAACAAAACATAAAATAAAAATCCATTATCATCCATTTTTGACCAAAACAAAGAAAAGAAAAGAAAGAAACTAAGGCTAGGGTATTCGGCCATTGTCAAGCTTGATTAAGGTATGTAACTAGCTTAGTTTTTGATAATTTTTACGTTTTTGAGATCGTTGCTAAGTTATATTCAAGACCCATGATTGAATTTTTGAAATTTATGATGATTTTGAGTTTTCCCATTGATGATAGTTTGTGATTTTTTATGTTTGATGATGAAATATTAAAGATATGTGAAAGATTAACATATTTTGTCTTTGGATTTTTGATAATTTTGAGTAATTTGGACTAAATTTTGAAAATAAATTTTTGAGGGACTAAAATGTGAAATAAATGAAATATATGGACTTGTATAGATCTTATGAATATTCGGCCCTAGCATGAGATAGCTAAATTTTGTGTATTTTGTGTTTTATGCAATAGGGACTAAATTGCAAAAAGTGTAAAATGTCAGGGGCAAAATGGTAATTTTCCCATTTATGTGTTTTTGGATTAAATTGAATGAATGTGTGATTAATTAGTTAAATTTGAATTTATTTAGATCAAGAACGAAAGAAAACAGAATTATATCGAGGGAAGTCACAAGTAGTCGAGTAGTTGATTTTGTCCATCGATATCCGAGGTAAGTCTATAAGCATTTAAATGTTGTTATATTCACGAATATATATATATGTGATGTGATAAATTGAGTTGTTGGAATATATATATAAGCCTTGGCCGAATGTAAATATGAGATAGGGAACTATGTTACGAGTTCGATTCGATCGAGATTCAACGTCTGAAAGTCCCGTACGAACCCTAGGAATAAATAGGATACATATGTCATGACATAGGATTTCCGATATGTGTTATCATGTAAGACCATGTCTGGGACGTTGGCATCAACTTGTGTTTACGTGTAAGACCATGTCTGGGACATTGGCATCGTATTTGATTCGTGTAAGACCCTATCTGGGACAGTGGTATTGATATGTGATTACATGTAAGACCACATCGGGGACGTTGGCATTGTACGAGCATTCCGATTATCCGCCTATCCTTTTTAATTTTGAACGATTCAACGGGCAATGTGAAGTAAAGGCAGAATGTGAAATTGAACTACAGGTTCAGGTATGTGTTAGTTATTTGTTTATACGAAAACAAGGTAAGTTGGTTAATTGAAATGGTAAAAGGTTATGTGAATAAGAATTATTTGTTAACATATTTGAACATATATGTGGTTCGGCCTATTAATGTGTTTGTAATAATAAAAGTTAAAATTTACATATATATATGAATGATTATATTGGCCTTAAGATATATGTATGTTAGGTTAAAATGTGATCTAGTAGAAAATGATAATTTATATTTGTTATTTTGCTAATTTGGCCTTGTTAACAAAATGTTAATATGTAATTGTTGTTATATATGTTTTTTCTTATGACTTACTAAGCTCAAGTAGCTTACTATGTGTGTTTTGTTTACCTCTGTTTTATAGATTTTTGAGTCGTTACGAGCTCGGGGATCATTAGCAAAGCCTATCACACTATCGACTGTTTCTTTTGGTACTTTACTAAATTGAATGTGGGTATATGGCATGTATAGCATAGATAGAATGTTTGATTTTGTAACGTGCATAAATATAACCATGCGAAAATGGCTAAATATGGTGTTTAAGTTTAATAAGTTTTGGTCATGATATATGTAACACCCTGAATTTGGGCCTTGTAGAATTGGGCCTTGGGCATGGAAGCGTTTAAAACTTTTGAGAACAAGAGAACGGCACAATTGCATGATGGATCCATTGGGTGAGTGATTTTGGAAGGTTTTGGGGCTTCTATGAAGTCCTGGGTTCAAGCCATGTCATATGGAAAATTTTTATTTTTAGCATTAGGGGAACCCTGACTCCTGGTATTAAGCCTTTTAAGTAATGGTGATTAAAAAAGAGACACAAAGAGAGCCTATGGTGGAGTAGTTGTGGCGTCACAAGTGTGGCAAGGAGGACAGAGGTTCAAGTCTCACTGCATGCAAAGGGGACTATTTATTTTACTCATGTGTGGGCAAGAGTTTGTGCTGGATTTGAACTCTGTGTTTGAGAGTTTGAATTGGTCAAGTGAGTGATTTAAGGAGTAGATTGTGGATAGATAAGGGGGAGAAAATCATAGACTTTGGGTGGAAAGAGTTGTGCCGTATAGGGACTTTGGGCACTCAGAAATTCGGAATTTTAGTGTGGTGGGGGAGTGAGTGTCGATTCTTTCTCTCCATCTCGGGTTTTAGCACTTTTTGGAGTCGATTTTGCTAAGGGACTCTGGGGTTCTCTCGTTTCCTCTTTCGATTGCTTATTCTAAGTCTATTTTCCCCTTTTCATCTTGCTTCTTTAGTCGAATATCTTTTTCTCTCAAGTCTGTCGGTTTTAGCATTTTCCTCTCCCTGCATCTTGATTCTTCTTTTAGCCTAATGCACTTTCTTCCCTCCTTCAATTCTTTTTGTTAACGGATTTCCTTTCTCTACATCTTTCTATTAGGACCGAATACTGCATCTTCTTCTCTCTATTCACCCTCAAACCATTTCGCCTATCATCTCTTCTTTTTGATAACCAGGCCGAACTCTTCACCTCTCTCAAACTTTGTTCAGGTAGAGCAACTGTTTCTGGCAAATCAGTGAGTAGTTTGTTCAACTTCTGTTTGTTCTTTTTATTCTTTAAAGAGTATTACGTCTCTTCTCTTCTGCGCTCTTCTAAGCCGATTCATTCCTTCCTTTTATGGCTGAATTCTCCCTTCTCTTTGTATGGTATGTTGATTCATTTGATTCTTAGGTTTTCTCGTGGAATGAAGGAGTTGCGAGTGTTCTGAGATAAACGAAGCTTTTCTCTCATCACTCGATCAAGATAACCTTCAAGGGTTGGTTATCAATCTCCGTCAACGGTTTAAGTGGGCTAAACCGCGCTTGTTTAATCAAAGAAGGTATCGACATTTTTCGGTTTAAGTATTAGAAGAGGGTGTTTGACTCTGTCATTAAGTGATTAATAGAATATCGTCATTAATTGTAGGTTCGGTGCTCGTGGATTATTAACTCGATTTTGGTAAACAGGTTTGTAGTAATACCCTGTGACCGATAGTCGGCAAAAGAGCTGAAAAGTGTTTACACGCACACAACTCGAAGTAGATCGGCAAATGCCAAAAAGCCGAAATACCGACGAATGATGCCACACAAGCGTATGATTGCACGTGTGGTGGACCGAGCCCACGAATGTGGGCGTAAGATGGGTTGAGCCCACCATGACCGTCCTCATGGGCTTAGGCTGTTTTTGGGCCAAATGGACCAGAATGGGCCCGTGGACCCTTCGCGAGTAAATTTTGTGGATGGATAGGAAATAATGAGCTGGCCATGACGATCACGTGGCCAAAGGGCAGTTTTGGGCTAAATGGGCCACACGAGCGTGTGGGCCCACTTGGGTTGAATAGCGGGCTCTGGGCCCAAATACTCCGTGTTGATCACATATGTTATCTGTGTCGCTCGAGGCGACTGTAGACCTTCGGGAAGGTTATTAAATGACCGAAATACCCCTGGAGGGTAAAATGATCGAAAAACCCCTGTAGGGTAAATTGACCGTAAAATCCCTATAGGGTAAAATGACTGTTATGCCCTCGAAGGGCAAAATGACCAAAATGCCCCTATATGTAATATGATTGTTATTATATGCTATTTATAGTATGTCTGAATTCATGTGATATTATGCTGCATGGGGGATTGGATTATTGATTTGGAGGAAGTGTATGATTTATCAGGGTCGCATGGTCGCTTGACGACTTTGGATCCACCGATGGCTTTAAGCCGATTATGTGATTGGCTGTAATAGCCTGATTTAGGGGCTAGTCAGAACAGTGATCTCAAGATCACTAATCCGAGATTAGAGAAATTTATTTTCATGTCATTTTATGAGTCAGAGCATGATGGTATATGTACATAAGAATTTTGGTACTTTAATTTTAGCGATTCCATGTTTAATCGCGAAACAGGACTAAATCGCATAAAGTGTGAAAGTTCCATCCTATAAGATAAAGGTACCAAATAGCCATAGATTATAAATTTGAGGTCTTTAAAAGACAATTTAGCCCTTTAAAAAGAGTTGATCGGCCATAGACTATCATAGGAGACAAAGATGGACAAAAAATTGGTCAAAATAGTTTATAGTTGGTGACTAATTTGACTAGTATTAATAAAATAAGGAAATAAAAGATATCATCTTTTCTCCTTCACTCTTCCACCGAAAATTAGTAGCAAATAGAGAGTAGAAAGCTTTAAAAATTTCAGCACACTCATCTCTTTACAAGTAAGTGTTCCAGTGATCTTTTCTTGAAAATAGTTGTACTTTTGAGACCCCTAAAGCTTAAGCTTTCAAATGAGGGGACTATTCTGTAATATGGTGAAAAGTTTAGAGTTTTTCCATGGGAGCTATCATTGATATTTACGGCATTTTCATGGAAGAAATTGAGTCTTATTTTTTAGATGAACAACTTTTGTGAAAGGTATTGTCTTGAAAACACCAAATTGGACCTTGATGGAAAGGTTACAAATTGTAGTAATTATGTGAAATGTTTAGTTTTGATGATAGCTATAAGAGTATTAAATATTCACCTAGGCTTGTTGAAGGTAGAAATGTGATTAGAATTAATTTTTGAGCCTAGGGGCAAAATGGTCATTTTACCAAAGTCTAGGGGTAAAATAGTAATTTTTCCTAAGCATGATTATTGAAATGCTTTTATTAATGTGGTGATTAGAATGAGCTAAATTGCTATTATAGAGCAAGAAGAACTGAGAATTTGCCTCGATCGGGGAAAGAACAAAGTCTCGGACTAGACCGACAAGTTAGCTCATTTTGAAATCGAGGTAAGTTTGTATGTGATTAATGCAACATTTATGTTAGCATAATTGAGAATGCTTTGTATCATATTGATGCATGATGCTCTACTAAATTGAGTAGTTAATGTTGGATGAGATGTTGAGGTCCTAGTAGACTATAATGAATATGATAATGCTATCATCGAGATGAGAAATGAGTAAGGTCCCGTATAAGACCATGTCCGAGGCATGGCCTCGGCACCAAATTGTGATATCCGTATAAGACCATATTCAGAATATGGCTTCGGTAATGAATATGAGAATCGTATAAGACCATATCTGGGATATGGCATCGATACTTGATGTAAAAGTCCATATAAGACCATATTCGGGTTATGGCATTGGCATTGAGAAGTGACTCCATATAAGACCACCTTGGGGATGTGGCATTGGCTTCGTACCTACATGAATGACGTTGAATATGTGTCTTTGACTATCCCTAGTGATTAATGGGATAAGTAGATGAGTTTAGAAGTAGAAATGAGAATTGTACTAAAGTCATGTGAATGAGTGAATACAGGTACTCATGAACGAGTCACGAAGAAACGATTACGATGTGTAGCACGGTATGTGCTAAATAAGGGCAATTGTAAGTAAGTATGGCAAGAAGCCTATGACTTGTGCATGGTTAGTTAATGCCTTGGAAGGATTATATATATCGAGCTTATTGTTGCTATTTATTTTCATGCAAACTTACTAAGCTTTATGCTTACCCCTTTCATCTCCCTTTCTCCTTGTAGTATTGCCAAGATAACTCGAGGAACGTGGACGTAAGAGTTCGGGAATCACACTATTGACATCACTTTGGTATAACAATTTAGACTTATTTTGAGTATGGCATGTATAGGACTCTAGTATTTTTATTAAGTTATATTTGTTAGCCAAAGTGTTGGCTATGTATGGTATTAAAGTCATTTTGTAAATGGCCTTATAAGTTAGGAAAATACTTGGCAAATCCTATAACTTAAATGAAGATGATTTTCATGAAGTGTATGCCCTTGTGTATGTCTTGATGTTTTGATTTGAGTTCTTGGATGTGCCTTTAGGTCTTAAGTTATGTTGACTTGAATTGGAGTATGTATGTATGCAACTTAGGGTGGCAAAAGGGCTTGTTAGATAGCCATCAAATTGTCCACACGGGTAGATACACGGGCGTGTGTGACACAAGGTCAGCCCTATGGGCGTGTGGATCGACCGTGTGTCCCCTTGCATGCTAGAATTGCAAGTCAGTATGCCTTGTAGTAAACACACGGGCAGAGACACGGCCGTGTGTCTCAGTCGTGTGGGAGACACAGCCTAAGACATGGGCATGTGCCCAGGCCGTGTGAAGTCTGCACATTAATTATGAAATTTAATTCGAGACACGGGCTATGGACACGGGCGTGGGCCTTGGCCGTGTGACCATTGTGAGTTGATGATGTCATTGTCAGAATGCCAAGGTTTTGCCACACAGGCTAAGACACGGGCGTTTCAAGGCCGTGTGAGAGGCATGGGCCAGGGACACGGGCGTGTGTTTGGTCGTGTGAAATTGGTCAGGATCGATCACGGGTGGAAGACACGGGCATGTCTTAGGGGCACACGGGCGTGTCTCTAGACCAACACGGGCGTGTGGCCCCTATTTTGAAAAAAGTTTTCTAAGCTCGTAAAAGTTCTCGGATAGATTTCGAAACCTCTCAGAGGTATGTTTAGGGCCTTGTGGGCCAAGAATGAGCTAGTGATGGGCTTAAATGAAATTTTATAGCCCTATTTTAGACGTTTAAGTGAGATAAGTTAGGTAATGCCTTAAACCCGATTTCGGCTTTGAACACGGGTAAGGGGTGTTACATTTATTGGTATCAGAGCTACGGTTTAGTCGATTCTAGGACTAACATAGCATAAGTACAAGTCTAGCTATACATGCTATATGTAAGAGTCTCTGGGTAATGATAGTGTGACAGCTCTTGATGTTTAAAAATCATGCTTTATGTAGTATATGGATTCTGATCCAGACCAAACTACAGCCGATGGTGCTACGAGTAATGCACCGACTCCTGCTCAAGGGACCGCGCCAGCTAATAGTAGACCCTAGACCTTAGGTCTGGGAGAAGAGGCCCGAGAAGCCTTCCTCCACATGATGAACAACTGGTATACTGAGTATACCCGAGCAAATCCTAATGCTCAACCCCCTCCACCCCCACCAATTCCTCAACCTGCTCCAGTAGCTCCTCAAGTAGTTGGGGTGGTGAGAAGAGAAAGGCCTCCGGTTGATAAGATCTGGAAGCAAGGAGTCGAAGAATTCTGGGCTAGTAAGGATGATGATCCAGAGAGAGCGGAATTCTGGCTCGAGAATACCATCAGGGTATTCGATGAATTGTCGTGCACGCCTGAAGAGTGCCTAAAGTGTGCAGTATCTCTTTTGAGAGATTCAGCCTACCGATGGTGGAACACCCTGGTGTCGGTGGTACCAAGGGAGAGAGTTAGCTGGGAATTCTTCCAATAGGAATACCGGAAGAAGTACATCAGCTAGAGGTTCATCGACCATAAGAGGAAGGAGTTCTTAGAACTGAAGCAAGGCCGTATGTCAGTGACCGACTACGAACGAGAGTTCGTAAGGCTTAGCAAGTATGCCCGGGAGTGCCTGTCTACCGAGGCCGTCATGTGCAAGAGATTCGAGGACAGATTAAATGAAGATATTTGTTTATACGTAGGAGTCCTTGAACTAAAAGAGTTTGTAGTTTTGGTAGATAGAGCCTGTAAAGCTGAAGAGTTGGCTAAAAAGAAGAGAAGAGCTGAGAATGAGTCACGTGACTCGAGAAAAAGGCAGTTGAATAAGTCCTACCAATCCTCATCTAAGAAATCGAGGGATTTTACTACTCGATCAGTCACTTCAGCGGGGTTTTCAACCTAAAGTAAGGGCAAGCAATTTTTAGGGTCGAAAGGGCAGACCACATCAGTTGCTAGTGTGGGCAACATCTCGCCAAGTAGACTGAAATGCCCTCAGTGTGGCAGGCACCATTCTGGTGAGTGTCGAGCTAATGAGAAAGCTTGTTTCAGATGTGGGTTCTTATGCCACTTTATCAGAGACTGCCCCGAGGTGGGCAAGAAAAAAAAGCCTCAGAATGCAAGATTGGGAAGTACTGCTAGGGGAAGACCACTAAGAAACCCGAGAAATGAGATGGGTAATAAGAACCCATCCAGAGAGCAACCCGCTAGAGTCGAGGGTAGAGCACCGGCGAGAACTTATGCCATCCATGCTCGTGAAGAGGCATCTTCCCCTGACGTAATCAAGGGTACCTTTTCTCTCCATAATACTCATGTTATAGCTTTAATTGATCCTGGATCTACCCACTCATACATATGCATGAAATTAGTCTCTAGCATGAGCATGCCTATAGAGTCTACTGAATTCATCATAAGAGTGTCTAATCCTCTAGGAAAGTGTGTGTTGGTTGATAGATTTTACAAAGGTTGCCCTTTGATGATTAAGGGTCATTATTTCCCGGTTGATCTTATGCTATTGCCATTTGATGAGTTTGATGTCATCCTTAGGATTGATTGGTTAGTTACTCATGGAGTAATTGTCAATTGTGGGATGAAGCATATTGAGTTGAAAAATGAAAATGGGAATCTTATTCGTGTTGAATCAGATAAGCAAGATAGATCACCAGTAGTGATATCGACTTTGTCGACTCAGAGGTATTTAAGAAAGGGGTATGAGTTTTACCTAGCCTTTGTGTGGAATGCTAAAGAGACTGAATTGAGATTTGAGTCGGCAATCAATAGTATGCGAGTACCTAGATGTTTTCCCGGAAGAGTTGCCAGGGCTACCTCCGATTAGAGAGATTGAATTTGGAATTGAGTTAGCTTTGGGTACTGCCCCTATTTCTATTACTCCCTATAGAATGGCTCCAACCGAGCTAAAAGAGCTAAAAGAACAGTTACAAGAGCTAACGGATAAAGGATTCGCAAGGCCGAGTTTTTCTACTTGGGGTGCTCTCATTTTATTTGTGGAGAAGAAAGATGGTTCTATGAGGTTATGCATAGACTATCGACAACTTAACAAGGTAGCTGTGAAGAACAAGTACCCGTTGCCGAGGATCGATGATCTATTCGATCAATTGAAGGGAGCCACGGTATTTTCCAAGATAGATTTGAGTTCAGGGTACTACTAGGTTAGAGTCAAGGACTCGGATGTGCCAAAAACTGCATTTAGGACTAGGTATGGCCACAATGTATTTTTGGTCATGCCTTTTGGTCTGACAAATGCCCCTGCGATCTTCATGGATTTGATGAATCGCATTTTTCGGCCATACTTGGATAAATTTGTCGTAGTCTTCATCGACAACATATTGATCTACTCTTGAGATGAGAATGAACATGTCGAGCATTTGAGTATGGTTCTGCAAGTTTTAAGAGAAAAATAATTGTATGCCAAGTTCAGTAAGAGTGAATTTTGGCTCAAGAAAGTGGGATTTTTTGGGCACATTGTCTCGGGAGATGGAATTAGAGTAGATCCGAGTAAAATCTCAGCAATTGTTGAATGGAAACCGCCAAGGAGCGCAACTGAAGTAAGGAGTTTTCTGGGCCTAGCCGGCTATTATAGGCATTTTGTCAAGGGTTTTCCATGATAGCTACCCCGATGACGAAAATTTTGCAAAAATATGTGAAGTTCGATTGGACAGTAAAGTGTCAACAGAGTTTCGAGAAACTAAAGACGCTATTGACTGAGGCTCCGGTTTTGGTGCAACCTGAATCGGAAAGAGAATTTGTGGTTTATAGTGATGCATCCCTGAATGGATTGGGTTGTGTACTTATGCAAGAGGGTAAGGTGATTGCATATGCCTCTAGGAAATTGCATACGCCTCTAGGCAATTGAAGCCGAACGAGAAGAATTACCCGACTCATGATTTAGAATTGGCTGTAATTGTGTTTGCATCAAAGATTTGGAGACATCATTTATATGGTGAATGGTGTCGGATTTTCACCGACCATAAAAGCCTAAAATATTTGATGACTCAAAGGGAATTGAATTTGAGGCAACGAAGGTGGTTAGAGCTGACTAAGGATTATGAGTTGGTAATTGACTACCATCTGGGAAAGGCGAACGTAGTTGCAGATGATTTAAGCAAGAAATCATTGTTCGCATTGAGAGCCATGAGTACTTGGATGGATTTGTTGGATGATGGTGCCATTCTAGCCGAGTTGAAGGTTAGACCATTGTTCCTTCAAGAGATTTGTGAAGCTCAGATAGAAGATAACAGCTTGCAAGCCAAAAGAGTTTTATGTGAGTCAAATATTGAGTCAGACTTTCGAGTAAGTCCTGATGGATATTTGACGTCTGGAGATAGGGTCTGTGTACCCAGAAATGATGAGCTTATTCGTAAAATCTTGCATGAAGCGCATAAATGATGCTTAACTGTGCACCTTGGGAGCACGAAGATGTACAATGATTTGAGGAAATGGTATTGGTCGCCTGGTATGAAGAAAGACATTTCTGAGTTTGTATCGAGATGCATGATTTGTCAACAAGTGAAGGCTGTACATCAAGTACCTTCGGGTTTACTTCAGCCCATTATGGTTCCTGAGTGGAAATGGGACTGTATTACTATGGACTTCTTGACAGGCTTACCATTGACTCCAAAGAAGAAAGACGCGGTGTGGGTTGTGGTTGTTAGACTCACAAAGTCAGCCCATTTTATACCAGTGCGAGTCGATTATTCGCTTGATAAATTAGCGGACTTGTATATGTTAGAGATAGTAAGACTTCATGGTGTACCGTTGTCGATCATTTCGGATAAAGATCCGAGATTCACGTCACAGTTTTGGAAAAAGTTGCAAGAGGCCTTGGGCACGAGATTAAGTTTCAGTACAGCCTTCCATCCACAGACTGACGGGTAGTCAGAAAGAGTAATTCAGATACTCAAAGACATGCTTCGATGTTGTGTTTTGGAATTACAAGGTAATTGGGAGAAATACTTATCGTTGGTGGAATTCGCCTACAATAATAGTTTTCAGTCAAGTTTAAAAATGGCGCCTTAAGAAGCATTATATGGGCGTAAGTGTCGAACGCCCTTGTATTGTTCAGAATCAGAGAGAAACAGATACATTGGGTCGATTTGGTTAAGGAAATTGAAGAGAAAGTAAAGGTGATACGTGAGTGTCTGAAAGTCGCCTCAGATAGACAAAAGTCCTATTCAGATTTGAAAAGGAAAGAGATTGAATTCAAATTCGGTGATAAAGTGTTCTTGAAAGTGTCACCTTGGAGGAAAGTCCTCAGATTTGGCCGGAAGGGCAAATTGAGTCCGCGCTTTATCGGACCTTATGAAATTACCGAGAGGATAGGATCGGTAGCTTATCGGTTGGCCTTTCCACCTGAGCTAGAAAAGATTCATGACATCTTTCACATATCCTTGTTACGCCGATACCATTCCGACCCTTCACATGTCATAGTAGCGACAGAGGTAGAGATACAACCGAACCTGACTTATGGTGAAGATCCGGTTAGAATTTTGGCGCAAGAGGTCAAGCAGTTAAGAAAAAAAACCATAGCCCTAGTGAAAGTTTCATGGAAAAGGCATGGAATAGAAGAGGCTACATGGGAGCCCGAGGAAACGATGAGAAACCAATATCCCAACCTTTTCACTGGTAAGATTTTTGGGGACGAAAATCCTTAAGGGGGAGAATTGTAACAGCCCGATTTAGGGGCTAGTCGGAACAGTGATCTGGGGATCACTAATCCGAGATTAGATAAATTTATTTTCATGTCATTTTATGAGTCAGAGCATGATGGTATATGTACATGAGAATTTTGGTACTTTAATTTTAGCGATTTCATATTTAATCGCGAAAAAGGACTAAATCGCATAAAGCGCGAAAGTTCCATCCTATAAGCTAAAGGTACCAAATAGCCATAGATTGTAAATTTGAGGTCTTTAAAAGGCAATTTAGCCCTTGAAAAAGGCTTGGCCGGCCATAGACTATCATAGGAGACAAAGATGGACAAAAAATTGGTCAAAGTAGTTGATAGTTGGTGATTAATTTGACTAGTATTAATAAAATAAGGAAATAAAAGATATCATATTTTCTCCTTCACTCTTCCACCGAAAATTAGCAGCAAATAGAGAGTAGAAAGCTTCAAAAATTTCAGCACACTCATCTCTTTACAAGTAAGTGTTCTAGTGATCTTTTCTTGAAAATAGTTGTACTTTTGAGACCCCTAAAGCTTAAGCTTTCAAATGAGGGGACTATTGTGCAATATGGTGAAAAGTTTAAAGTTTTTCCATGAGAGCTATCATTGACATTTTATGCATTTTCATGGAAGAAATTGAGTCTTAGTTGGTAGATGAACAACTTTTGTGAAAAGTGTTGTCTTGAAAACACCTAATTGGACCTTGATGGAAATGTTACAAATTGTAGTAATTATGTGAAATGTTGAGTTTTGATGATATTTATAAGAGTATTAAATATTCACCTAGGCTTGTTGAAGGTAGAAATGTGATTAGAATTAATTTCCGAGCCTAGGGGCAAAATGGTCATTTTACCAAAGTCTAGGGGCAAAATAGTAATTTTGCCTAAGCATGATTATTGAAATGCTTTTATTAATGTGGTGATTAAAATGAGCTAAATTGCTATTATAGAGCAAGAAGAATCGAGAATTTGCCTCGATCGGGGAAAGAATAAAGTCTCGGACTAGACCGACAAGTTAGCTTATTTTGAAATCGAGGTAAGTTTGTATGTGATTAATGCAACATTTATGTTAGCATAATTGAGAATGCTTTGTATCATATTGATGCATGATGCTCTACTAAATTGAGTAGTTAAAGTTGGATGAGATGTTGAGGTCCTAGTGGACTATAATGAACATGATAATGCTATCATCGAGATGAAAAATGAGTAAGGTCCCGTATAAGACCATGTCTGAGGCATGGCCTCGACACCAAATTGAGATTTCTGTATAAGACCATATTCGGAATATGGCTTCGGTAATGAATATGAGAATCATATAAGACCATATTCGAGATATGGCATCGATACTTGATGTGAATGTCCATATAAGACCATATCCGGGATATGGCATTGGCATTTAGAAGTGACTCCATATAAGACCACCTCGGGGATGTGGCATTGGCTTTGTACCTACATGAATGACGATGAATATGCATCTTTGACTATCCCTAGTGATTAATGGGATAAGTAGATGAGTTTAGAAGTAGAAATGAGAATTGTACTAAAGTCATGTGAATGAGTGAATACAGGTACTCGTGAATGAGTCACGAAGAAACGATTACGATGTGTAGCACGGTATGTGCTAAATAAGGGAAATTGTAAGTAAGTATGGCAAGAAGCCTATGACTTGTGTATGGTTAGTTAATGCCTTGGATGGATTATATATATCGAGCTTATTGTTGCTATTTATTTCCATGCAAACTTACTAAGCTTTATGCTTACCCCTTTCATTTCCCTTTCTCCTTGTAGTATTGCCAAGATAACTCGAGGAACGTGGACGTAGGAGTTCGGGAATCACACTATCGACATCACTTTGGTATAACAATTTAGACTTATTTTGAGTATGGCATGTATAGGACTCTAGTACTTTTGTTAAGTTGTAATTGTTAGCCAAAGTGTTGGCTATGAATGGTATTAAAGTCATTTTGTAAATGGCCTTATAAGTTAGGCAAGTACTTGGCAAATCCTATTGCTTAAATGAAGATGATTTTCATGAAGTGTATGCCCTTGTGTATGTCTTGATGTTTTGATTTGAGTTCTTGGATGTGCCTTTGGGTCTTAAGTTATGTTGACTTGAATTGGAGTATGTATGTATGCAACTTAGGGTGGCAAAAGGGCTTGTTAGATAGCCATCAAATTGTCCACATGGGTAGATACACAGGCGTGTGTCTAGGCCGTGTGTGACACACGGTCAGCCCTATGGGCCTGTGGATCGACCGTGTGTCCCTTTGCATTCTAGAATTGCAAGTTAGTATGCCTTGTAGTAAACACACGGGGAGAGACACGGCCATGTGTCTCAGCCGTGTAGGAGACACGGCCTAGGACATGGGCTTGTGCCCATGCCGTGTGAAGTCTGCACATTAATTGTGAAATTTAATTTGGCACACGTGCTAAGGGCACGAGCGTGTGCCTTGGTCGTGTGACCATAGTGAGTTGATGTTGTCATAGTCAGAATGCCAAGGTTTTGGCACACGGGCGTGTCAAGGCCGTGTGAGAGGCACGGGTCAGGGACACGGGCGTGTGTCCGGCCGTGTGAAATTGGTCAGGATCGACCACGGGTGGAAGACACGGGCATGTCTTAGGGGCACACGGGCGTGTCTCTAAACCAACACGGGCGTGTGGCCCCCGTTTTGAAGAAAAGTTTTCTAAGCTCGTAAAAGTTCCCGGATAGATTCTGAAACCTCTCCTAGGTATGTTTAGGGCCTCGTGGGCCAAGAATGAGCTAGTGATGGGCTTAAATGAAATTTTATAGCCTTATTTTAGACGTTTAAGCGAGATAAGTTAGGTAATGCCTTAAACCCGGTTCCGGATTTGAACACGGTAAGGGGTGTTACATTGGCAGCTCTGCTGCAACATTGGTTAGTGCCGCAACCGGTGCTACATAAGGAGTACAGGGATGGGTGGGTCGATTAAATCCCCACAGGAGTGCAGGGTTGGACAAGAGACGGAGTGTAGGGTTGGTATGGGCATTAATGCATTGCATACACTTGTTCTGTTATTGAGATGGGCTTAGGCCCAGATAGATGTGATCTGTGACATTGGATATGGGCTAAGGCCCAACTGAGGCTATTATGGGCTAAGGCCCAAATGCCACCGTTACTGTAATGGGCTTAGGCCCGGATTGATGTGATGCATGCTTTATGATCGATGAGGGTTGTGCACATTGAGTTTTCGTAAACTCACCCCCTCTTTTTAATTTTTCAGGTAATCCTCAGTAAGCGGTTTAACATACTGGAGGACTCAGAGGTGGCCACACTACGAACAACTTTAAATTTTAGTAGTCTAGTTCACCTTTCTTAAACCGCTTTCTTATTGGGTTGTAATAAGGCCTCTCTTAATTGCTGGTTTTTAATTTGGGATTTTTAGTTATTATGTTTCCTATCTGTTAAAAGTAGATCACGGTTTTCCAAAACAATAACTGTTTTCAAAACACTACGCCTTCGCCACTCAACTTTTAAATATCACGTTTTCGCAAATCGTTTGTTTTAAATTAATCTTCCACAACAAACATGGTTTTGAAGGTAATAACTTTTTAATAAACCTCGAAAAAAAATTAAACTGATGTAACTGGGATTTTTCTCAAGCTTTTAATTGTGAAGGGTTTTTAATGGAAATATGGTTTTCGAAAAACACTTCAATGTGGCATGCCAAATTCGGGCCTAATTCTAGGTCGGGTTTGGGGTGTTACAATATATATATGTGTGTGATATGCTTGAAATGATTTGCTATGGTGGTTTGATATAATTTGGTTCAAGAGAATTACGTATAGATAAAGAATGAGTGTTATGTATATAGCTATGTGATAATGTTAGATAAATGGTTATGATATGAATGAATAGTTATATCTTAGGATGCTTAGTTTTGGTATAGTTTGATGGTTAGTGGAATGGTCAAAATTATGGTAAGTTTATTGATGCAAGGTAAGTATATATATTTGTTGAATGGATGTTATATTAAAATGGTAACTTGTAAATGAATTATGATTGGATTTGCTTGTGAATTAGTTGGGCTAAATGGTGAACAAGATGTTGAGATGAAATGTTCTTGAATGAGTAAAATAGATGGTCAATTTGGTATGTTTTTTGTTGCCAAAAATGTTGGCTTGATGCTTGTATGTGCTTGTAGAGATAACCCATAGTGTGGGTGGCATTTGGGCCTTGCAAATAGCCTATGATTGCATACACGGTTGAGCACATGGCCGTGTGGCTCGACCATGTCCCTCGTGGTTGTATTTCAAAACAAGTCAGTGTCGACCACGGGTGAGGCACACGGGCGTGTCTCAGGCCGTGTGGACAAGTTAGTATGTATGCCCTGTTTTGACACGGCTTAGACACACGGGCATGTCTAAGGCCGTGGGAGGCACACGGCCTACCCACACGGACGTGTGACCTCTGTAACTTGGAAAAACTTTTTAAATTTTCAAGAACTTCCATATGTGTTCAATTTAGTCCCAACCCATTTCTAAAGCATGCTTAAGGTCTCGTAGACCTATTTAAGGGACACATTGATTTGATTTGTTGAATTATGATATGAAATGTCTGTGAATGTTTCCGTTTGTCCGGTAATACCTCTTAACCCTATTTCAGTGACGGTTACGGGTTAGGGGTGTTACATTCTTCGATTCAAAGCTTATACGGTTCATGTACATACCTGTACCATCTTGTATCAATCTCATACTCAACCATGTCTTTCATTTACCCGTTGAACCATTTGGAATACTATCGAATACTCGGGAAACTCGCACCGAAGTGCCACATACATAGCCAATGCTATCTCAATCTCATATCACATATATGCTTACTCTCGAGCTATGTAACACCCCTAACCCGTAACCGTCACCGGACAGGTATTACTAATCATTTCTGAACATTTCATATCATTTTACAAAAAAACGTTAATCATCATTGAAACATAACAATATATAAACTTATAGTCCCTTAATGAGGTCTACGAGACCTTAAACACGTGTTAGAAAGAGGTCGGGACCAAACCGAACACATACGAAAAATGTCAAAAATTTAAAGATTTTTCAAAACTACAGACGCCACACGCCCGTGTGGATAGGCCGTCTGCCTCACACGGCCTCAGACACACTCGTGCGTCCAAGCCGTGGCAAAATAGGGCATACATACTGACTTGTCCACACGGCCTGAGACATGCCCGTGTGTGTCACCCGTGGTCGACACTGACTTGCACCACACGACCAGTCACACGCCCATGTGTTCAGCCCGTGGTCGATCCTGACTTGTTTCAATTTGCAAATTCGAAAGTCACGGTCGAGCCACATGCCTGTGTGCTCAACCCTGTGGGAAATTATAGGCCTTTTTCAAGGCCAAATTACCATCCACACTTTGAAATCACATATAAGCTTCAAATCTCATACATTTATACCTCAATTGGCAACCAAAACATGCCAATATATGCACCAAATAATCATCATTTATATCATCTATTTCCGTACTCAATATCATCTCAAATAAGTCTATCCAAAGTATCAAATTCACATCCCAAAACATATAAATCAAGCATCATGTAATCCACACCATAAGTTCACATTTAAACCACAATTCTCATAAACCAATTCAAGCATGAAATATATCATTTCCATTCTCACTAATTCATACCACATTCATCATTTTCATAGCCTACATATAAAAGCCTATATCATTCAACTTCCAAGCCATATCACATGGAAAGGTCCAAACATCCAAAAATCACTAGCCTATACATGCCATATACCAAATATATACAATTTCTAAAAGTACCAAAACAGTTAGTCGATAGTGTGATAGAGTCACTGACGATCCGCGGATCTGAGCTAGCTTTAAAGACACTGTAAAACAAAAAAAACTTCACACAGTAAGCTTAAGAGCTTAGTAAGTTCGTAATATAATACATATTACTCAAAAATACAATATCACTACATAAATAAACCATCATTCACAACTAAGCACAATATCATCCTCAACCATATACTCATACATCCATCTATTCAACCTTAAACATTATCATCAACCACATAGGTCTGAAACATACTGTAACACCCCTCACACGTGCCCGACGCCAGAACCAGATATGAGGTATTACTATGCTTGACCTTGCTTGATCATGTAATTACAGACTATAAAATTTCATTCCAACTTAAAACTTTTTTTTCTTAATCATAATATACATATTGTGGGCCTACGAGGCTTTAAACATGCATATCCGGAAGATTTTGGAGTTCGACCGGAAACTTTTGCACTCTATGAAAATTTATGCTTAAACAGGGGTCACACGCCTGTGTGACTTGGAACACGCCCGTGTGGGCAGGCCGTGTGGTCACACACACCCATGTCCCTAGCCCGTGTAGGATTTATTTTCATTTCGAACCTACATGGGTTTTCACACGGCCAGACACACGCCCGTGTCAATGGCCCGTGTCCCTCACACGACCTAGACACGCCCGTGTCCTCACCCGTGTGTGAAAACTGGGGGTATTCTATTTATGACGTCAGCAACCCCTTAAGAAACACACGGCCTAGGCACACACCCGTGTGCTGGCCCGTGTGACGATTAAAATTCTCGTAACTAAAATGCAAGGGACACACGGCCTATCAACACAACCATGGGGTTGACCGTGTGTCACACACGGCCTAGACACACGCTCGTGTGTCTACCCGTGTGGACATCTATAGGCTATTTTCCAAGACTCTTGCCACCCTAAAACATAGACTCATTCATTTATTCACAAATAGCACATAACATAGTCATGTTAGATTATGAAAATTTCTTAAATTAATATTCATTTCATCCACATCCCTACTCAATAACTTGCATGAACATTCATTTCAATATACTCATCAATCTTATAACATGAACTTGACAATGTTGGCCAATTAACCATGCCCATTTACAAAATGAGTATAAAAACATTAACAACCAACCCTTTGGCCTTCCAATATGACATGACACAAAATGATCACGTTCCTATACATGTCATACTCAAAATGAATTAACTTTACTATACCAAAAGAACGGTTGATAGTGTGATCCGAGCTCTGACTTTCTATGATCCCCGAGCTAACTTGGCAAAACTACAAGGAAAAGGTAAAAGAGAGGGGTAAGCATATAGCTTAGTAAGTTTGCATGAAATTCTAAAGCAACATAATTGCTTAACTATACACATCTATATCATGAAACAATGGCAACATAAATCTCAAATGATCAAGCATACATACTCATACTTACTCACTCTTACTCTTACTCATACTTATTCTTACCCGTCTCATGTCACAATATGGTTTCATAACTTGTACATACTCATAGTGCCTGTATCACTTAATCACATATTTTAGCACGTATATTAACCTGAATATAAACTCAAGTATTCATCATTCTTATCAAGAATGAAACTCAAGGTCAACCATAACGGATTTGGCCCTATACCATTTTACATACTTATCTCTTTTTTCCATGAACTAATTGGATTATTGTAGGATATTCAACTCATCATGCATAAATTTTGATGCCAATGCCATATCCCAGATATGGCCTTACATGGGATCACCTCTCGATACCGATGCCATATCCCAGATATGGTCTTACACGGGATCTCATAACTTGATGTCGATGCCATTCCCAGATATGGTCTTATACGAGTTCTTCCTTTGGTGCCGAAGCCATGTCCCAGACATGGTCTTATACGGGACCTTTCTTATCTCATGTGAATATATATAGGTCTCATCCTTATTCCGGAACTTTAACCGGGACTTTAGCTTAGCTTATTCTCATCGATTCCTCATCGAGGTTTCCTCACTCGGATTTCATAAAAATTACATACATTATCATAATATCATACAGTTTCAAATATCAAAACATTATGAAACTTTAACTTCATACAAACTTACCTCGATTCTCAAATGTGTCTTGATGCTCGATTTAGTCCTCGATTTTGTTCTTGCCTTAATTTTGATCTAGGCTTCGTGTTTCTTGATCTATAATAGCAATTTCACTTGTTAAATACACACATTGACTAAATCGACTCATTATTGATATTTTGGCAAAATTACAATTTTGCCCCCAAACTTTTACATAATTACACTTTTGCCCCTAGGCTCGTAAAATGATTTTCATTCAACTTTCTTGTATTTCAAGGCTAGCCGAATCATATTCTCAACTATAGCAACCTTCAATTTCCACTATTTCACTCATGTATGACCATTTTTACAACTTTTACAATTTGATCCTTTTATGCATTTTCCATGAAAATCACTTAGAAAAAGATGTTTAACATACATCAAACTTTCATATTCTTCCATAAAACATCAAAATACATGCATGTCATACATGGGTAAATTTTTAAACATGAACCCTAGCTCAAAATATAGCTAGAAATAGCTAAATCGAGCTACGAGGATCTCAAAAATTCGAAGAACATTAAAAACAGGGCTAGGATGCACGTACTATCAAGCTTGAAAGTTGAAGAAACCTTAGCTATGTCTTCCTTGTGATTTTCGGCCAAGGGGAAGAAGATGGACACCATTTTTGACTTATTTTCCCTTTTTATTCTTTTATTAACCAAATGACTAAAATACCCTTAATGGTCCTTTCTTGAGATTTTTCCTTACCATGTCCATTTTTGTCCATCATCAAATATAATGGTCTAATTACTAAATAAGGACCTCTAGAAATTTTTATAATTCTATCTCATACTTAAATATTCTAGAAGCTCATATTTTCTATTCATTGCAATTTAGTCCTAATGGACAATTTAATCACTAATTTAATAAAATTTCTTCATGAGATTTTCACACAATCATGAAATCACCTCATAAACCTTATAGAAATCATAAAACTCATATTTTTACTTCGGATTTGTTGTCTCGCACCACTATTCTGACTAGACCCCAAGCCGAGCTATTACAATTCTCCCCCCTTAGGGATTTCTTTCCCCGAAAATCTTACCAGTGAAAAGGTTTGGGTACTGGTTCCTCATAGCCTCCTCGGGCTCCCATGTAGCCTCTTCTACCCCATGTCTTTGCCAAAATACTTTCACAAGAGCTATACTCTTATTTCTCAATTATTTGACTTCCCGTGCTAGGGTCTTGACTGGTTCTTCACCATATGTCATATCAGGTTGAATCTCAATCTCTGTCGGTGTGATTACATGCGAAGGGTCTGATCGGTAATGTCGCAACATAGACACATGAAACACATCATGAATCTTTTCTAATTCAGATGGAAAAGCCAATTAATAAGCTACTGGCCCTATCCTTTCGGTGATCTCATATGGTCCGATAAAACGAGGACTCAATTTTCTTTTCCGTCCAAATCTGAGGACTTTCTTCCATGGTGACACTTTCAAGAATACTCTATCATCGACTTGGTACTCAATTTCTTTCCTTTTCAAATCTGAATAGGATTTTTATCTATCAGAAGTAGCTTTTAGACAATCTCGAATCACCCTTACTTTTTCTTCGATTTCTCTAACCAAATCAACCCCGTGAATCTGGTTTTCCTTAAATTTAGTCCAATACAAGGGCGTTCGACACTTACACCCATACGAAGCTTCATAAGGTTCCATCTTTAAGCTTGACTGAAAATTGTTGTTGTAGGCAAATTCCACCAACGATAGGTATTTTTCCCAGCTTCCTTGAAACTCAAGAACACAACATCGGAGCATGTCTTCAAGTACTTGTATCAACCTCTTCGACTGACTGTCGGTTTGGGGGTGAAAAGCCGTACTAAAATTCAACTTTATGCCCAAGGCCTCTTGCAACTTTTTCCAAAATCTGGACGTGAATCTCGGATCTCTATCCAAAATGGTTGATAATGGCACTCCATGAAGCCTTACTATCTCTGAAACATACAGGTTTTGCTAACCTGTCAAGTGAATAATCAACTCGTACAGGTATAAAATGGGCTAACTTTGTAAGTCTATCGACTACAACCCATACAGCATCTTTCTTACTCGATGTCAACGGCAAACCCGTTACAAAATCCATGGTAACTTGGACCCGTTTCCACTCGGGTACCATTATAAGTTGAAGCAAACCCGAGGGTACTTGATGTTCGGCTTTTACTTGTTGACAAACTAAGCATCTTGAGACAAACTCAGAAATATCCATAAACACTTTTTGTCCATCATCAAATATAATGGTCTAATTTCTAAATAAGGACCTCTAGAAATTTTTATAATTCTATTTCATACTTAAATCTTCAAGAAGCTCATATTTTCTATTCTTTGCAATTTAGTCCTAATGGACAATTTAATCACTAATTTAATAAAATTTCTTCATGAGATTTTCACACAATCATGAAAGCACCTCATAAACCTTATAGAAATCATAAAACTCATATTTCTACTTCGGATTTGTGGTCTCGCACCACTATTCTGACTAGACCCCAAGTCGGGCTTTTACACATACCTTTTCCAACACTTAGTTAACAATCGTTCTTGCTATTCAATGCTCGATACCATAATTTATTCACTGTTCACTATTTCTTCAATTCAATCGCACACTTAGTGCCCCATTTCATAGCTGAAACTTAAATAACATCGTACACTTAGTGCCATAATATAAAACCGAACTTAATTTGGTATCGCACACTCAGTGCCAATCAAAAAGCTGAAGCTTCTATTATTTCGCACACACAGTGCTAATCATCTCGGTCTCATTTTCAAATACACACACTTAGTGCCACCTAACTCGATTCCATACATAACATTACTAATCCAATAATCTCATAACTATTTATTTCATAGCATTTAAACATAATTTAAGAACATGTATTATATCTGAACTTACCTCGGACGTAGATATACCGAAACTAGTCGATCAATCGAGTACTTTGTCTTTGCCTCGATCTGAATCCCTCCTTTCTTGGTCTATATGTAACACCCCAAACCCGGTCTAAACGTTACGACCAAATTTGGCATGCTACATGAAAAGATAGTTTTGAAAATTTAAAGAAACATCGTATTTTAGAAAACTTATCGTTTAGGGTTTCCAGCTTAAGAATAACTTAAAATTATGTTTTAAGGTTTCATACCAACTTTTTTATTAAAATGTACAAAGAGTCGTGATAAACTGTAAAAGTAAAATATTCTAAGCCCACATTTAGTACGCTTTTGGATGATTTAAGCCCCAATTTATGTAAAAAGGTGCTCTTAATCCTTTCTTTTCTTGTCTTATACTCAGGAAAGCACCTGATGACGGAAAGAACGAGAAACGGGCTTAAAACGGACCAAATTGGGCCAAGCCACGAAATCAGCACGGCCTGGACTTCAAGCCACACGGTCGTGCCACCATTCCTACTAGAACACGGCCTTACCACGACTTACACGGCCGTGCCTCATTCAACAGTGTCGAACACGGCCTGGCCACGATTTACACGGGTGTGTGCCATGGTCATGCCTCTGCCGTGGAGAAGAGCAATTCCATTCGGGAAAGGATATTTAGGGAGAAAGAAACGTGTTTCAAAAGCCTATAAATACACCCTAGGTACCAGCTAAAAGGGGGGCGGAGAGCTAGGCCAAGAAGCCAAGCCGAGAAGGTCAGATTTGTGGGAATCACTCGAAGATAGCCAGTTGATCCATCTCAAGAAGCCGAAATTCTACTTAAGACGGAGGATCTCCTCTTCAATTCCTTCAGGGGGTTTTAGGGATTTCTCATGTTTTGTTTTATCTTTTCTCTTGAGATGTTTTCCTTTATTGTTATGAACTAAACCTTCGGATACCCTAAGGGGATGAAACCTATGATGAATCTTGTTATTTGATTATTTGAATTATATGATAATAACTTAGTTTGTTCTTAATTGTGTGAACTTAATCCAAATCTAATGTGCTTAGGTGGAGGAGGAATAGACCCTGCCTAAGAGTAGATCCAACATAATTAAGCGGAGTTGATCGCATGCCTAGAGATAGGGTGACGAGATTTTGCCGGATTAGGGTGAAACTTAATATGGGAGTCCACAGATTGATTTACTGCTATTCTAGGGGGTTATTATAAGCGAACGAGAGTTCCACTAATTAACCTAGGGTTAGATGTTATTCACCTCGAGAGAGGGTTTAATATACGTTAGGGAGTCTCACGGATCAAACTAAGTAAATAAATCATATGGTTCAAAGTTAGATAACAAGTGAAGTCTAGGTGGATTTTTCTTAAGGGTATCGTTTGATTCAACTGAGTTTTCCCAAAAGTTATTTCCCGAATTCATTCATTTTGTCTTTGCATCTTAGCTTAGTTAGTAGATTAGTTTTAGTTTAAACAATCATCACTTTATATTAAGGCTAAATAATAAAAAGACGGTGAGTATTAGTACTTTTAGTTCTTTTGGGTTCGACAATCCGGTCTTGTCTAAACTATACTACTGTTCGATAGGTGCACTTGCCTTTAATCGTTGTCAGAGTTAGTTTCCAGGTTTGATCATTCTTTTATAAATTTTAAAACTCTGATTTACAGCGATCAAGTTTTTGGCGCCGTTTCCGGGGAACTAAAATATTAAGAAAAATCTACTTTTATTACTTTAGCCATTATTTTTATTTTTCTTTTTCGCAATTTATTTTTATTTTTAAATTTGCTAAACTTTCTTTCTTTCTTTTCCTAGCAGGTACCTCTAGTTTATGACTAGAAGGAACCCGAGAGGACCTTTAGAATACGACAGTGATATTGAAGCTACCGCTCGAAGAAATCGCAGAGAAATTAGGCGAGCCCTAAATTACCAAGGAGAGCGAGAAGACAGATCCAATCCTACTGAAGGGATGGACGATAATAATCTTCCACCATAAGATGTGGGAGAAAATAATGCTCCTCGTACTATGCTTGATTATGCTAAATCGCATTTAACAGGAGCCGAATCTAGTATTGTTAGGCCTGCTATAGTCGCTAATAATTTTGAATTAAAGCCTAACACTATACAAATGATTCAATGATTTGTTCAATTTGATGGTTTACAGACGAAGATCCAAACGCTCATATAGCTAATTTTTAGAGTTTTGTGATACCTTCAAAATAAATAGCGTTTCGATGATACCATACGTCTTGGTTATTCCCCTTTTCATTAAAGAATAAAGCTAAAGCGATTGGTTAAACTTCGTTACCACAAGGGTCAATCACTACATGGGAACAAATGACCGAAAATTTTTATTAAAATATTTCCCACCGCCAAAACACCAAATTACGTAATGATATCTCTTCTTTTTGTGCAGATGGATCTAGAGACATTATACGATGCATGGGAGAGATATAAGGATCTCTTGAGAAGGTGTCCACACCATGGTTTACCCTTGTGGCTCCAAGTCCAAACTTTCTATATTGGTGTAAACCCCTCAACGAGGCAACTAATCGACTCACCACGGTGGAACCCTAAATAATAGAACTCCCGAGGTCGCTACGAGTTTATTGAAGAGATGTCATTTGAATAACTATCGGTGGCAAGTTACAAGAACAAGGCCAAAAAAACAGCCGGAGTTTACAACCTCGACGCGATAACCATGCTATCAAATCAGGTAGAATTGATGAATAAGAAGATTGATAGTTTGTGTTCTTTGCAAGTACATCCAGTCATGCAGTGCAGTGCAAGTGGAACTGCGGCGAATTCTGAGTACCCACCCTACCAACCAGGCACAGAGAGCGAACAGATGAACTATATAGGTAACAATTTCAGATCTAATAATAACCCATATAGTAATAACTATAATCCAGGTTGGAGGAACCACCCAAATTTTTCGTGGGGAGGATAAGGAAATCAAGGAAATCAAAGACAACAACCTCCTCAAAATTTCCAAAATCAGCCCTATGCACAGGAAAAGAAGCCAAATCTTGAAGAGACGTTGAACAAATTCATAGGATCAGCAGAGGCCCGCTTTCAAAAGACTGAGACAACATTAGATAATCAACAAACAGTGATCAAAACGATCGAGAGTCAAGTTGGGGAATTTATTAAGTCAATTGAACAACTTACTGAGATGGTTTTCGAAATTCGATCAGCGATTTTCTCTAAAGAAACAGAACAGGTAAAGGCAGTTACACTAAGAAGTGGAAAGGAGCTAATCGAACCAGAAAAAAGAATGCCACCCGTAGATGACAAAATAAAGGATATGGAAATTAAGGATGTAATTCCAGTACATAAAAGTAAACCACCGATCCTATATCCAGCAATGTTGAAGAAAGAACGATTAGACTCCCAATATGGTAAGTTTCTCGAACTTTTTAAACAAATACATATTAACCTACCGTTTGTTGAAGCCATTTCACAGATGCCGAAGCGTCGACGAAATTCTTGAAAGAACTCTGACGAATAAAAGGAAGCTTGAAGAAATATCAATGGTGGAGCTTAATGAAGAATGTTCGGCCATCCTCCAAAACAAGCTACCAACCAAATTAAAAGACCCAGGAAGTTTTACTATTCCTTGTTTAATTGGCAGTTTAAATGTTAAGAAAGCATTAGCTGATCTAGGTGCCAGTATTAATTTAATGCCTTATAAGATGTTTAAACGACTAGATCTCGGGGAACCAAAACCCACTAGGATGAGTATTCAGTTAGCTGATAGATCTATTAAATATCCTAGGGGAGTTATCGAAGACGTCTTGGTAAAAATTGATAAATTTATTTTTCCCGTTGATTTTGTTGTGCTTGACATGGATGAAGACAATGAGGTCCCCTTAATTCTAGGGCACACTTTTTTAGCTACTGCTAGGGCTGTTATTGATGTAGGTGATGGTAAACTTGCATTAAGGATAGGTGATAAGGAAATTAGTTTTCAAATTTATGATGCCATGAAATATTCTAGAGAATAAGATGATTCATGTTATTTTGTTGATACCAATGACCATCTCATTCGAAACTCATTACAGGAAATCCTGCATGAGGACATGATGGAACTGTGTCTCACTCTAGAAGAGGGGGAAGAAGATGAAGCTTCTGAGCTAAAAGTATCATCAAAACAAATGGAAAAAGAAAGCATCGAATTTGATAACGATTTCAATCAAAAACCCTCTATTGATGAACCACCCAATTTAGAATTAAAACAACTACCGAAGCACCTAGAGTACGCATTCCTTGGGGAAAATTCTACGTTACCAGTAATTATCTCTTCAGAATTAGAACCCAAGGAAAAAGAGGAGTTGATACAGGTACTGAGAGAGCATAAAAAAGCCATAGCTTGGAAAATCTCTGACATTAAGGGAATAAGCCCAACTTTTTGTACCCACAAAATTTTAATGGAAGATGAGTACAAGCCATGTGTGCAACCACAAAGACGACTAAATCCCAACGTAAAAGAAGTCGTGAAAGCCGAGGTAATCAAACTTCTAGATCTTTGGAATAATTTATCTTATTTACGATAGCTAGTGGGTGAGTCTGTGCGAGTTGTCCCAAAGAAAGGAGGCATGACTGTGGTAGCTAACTAAAAGAATGAACTAATTCCTACTACCAGATACCACGAGTTGGAGAGTTTGCATAGATTACAGAAACCGAATGACGCCACTAGAAAACATCACTTTCCCCTACCCTTTATTGATCAAATGCTAGAAAGGTTATCAAGACACATGTACTATTGCTTCCTAGATGGACTCTCCGACTATTTCCAAATCCCAATAGCACCTGAAGATCAAGAGAAGACAACGTTCACATGCCCATACGATACGTTTGCTTATCGTAGAATGCCTTTTGGATTATGTAATGCTCCTGCTACTTTTCAGCGTTGCATGCTAGCAATCTTCGATGAACTTGTCAAAGATATTATGGAAGTATTTATGGATGATTTCTCTGTATACGGTAATTCTTTCCATCTTTGTCTTAAAAAATTAAAACGAGTCTTAATGAGATGTGAGGAAATGAACCTTGTTTAAATTGGGAAAAATGTCACTTTATGGTACAAGAGGCGATTGTACTATGTCATAAAATTTCTAGTAAAGGGATCGAGGTAGATAAAGCAAAGATTGAAACCATAGAAAAATTACCTCCTCCCAGTTCAGTTAAGGCCATTAGAAGCTTTTTAGGACATGCAGGATTTTATAGAAGATTCATTAAGGATTTTTCTAAAATAGCTAAGCCTTTAACAAAATTACTAGAAAAAGATGTTCCTTTCAATTTTGATCGGGAATGTTTAGATGCATTCAATATCCTTAAGGATAAACTAATAAATGCTCCAATTATAATTGCACTGATTGGAATCTACCCTTTGAACTAATGTGTGATGCAAGTGACTTAGCAGAGGCGCGATTACGGGAGAACGAAGAGGCAAGCATTTTCAGCCAATTTACTACGCTAGCGAACACTAACACCCGCTCAAGAAAACTATACCACCACAGAGAAAGAATTGCTAGTGTAGTTTTTGCTTTTGATAAATTTAGACGAGTATCTAATATTGTCTAAAGTTGTCGTTTACATCGACCATTCAGCTCTTCGTTATCTTTTAAACAAACACGATGCAAAACCCGGACTCATACGATGGATTTTACTCTTAGAATTCGACTTAGAAATACAAGATAAGAAGGGAGCGAGAATCTTGCAATGGATCACCTTTCTAGACTTGAAAATCCACACACCAAAGAACTCGATGAAAGTGAAATAAATGATTCGTTTCCCGAAGAACAAATTTTTTCTATAACACATTCTGAGGTACCATGGTTTGCAAATATTGCTAATTATTTAGCAGCTAACGTCTTGCCAAGGAAATTAACACATCACCAAAAGAAGTGATTCTTTGCTGATGTGAAAAATTATTTTTGGGAAGATCCCTTTCTTTTTCGCATATGTACAGATCAGATAATTCGAAGATGTGTGTTACAAAGAAAGAAGCAAGCAAAATCTTGGAGCATTGCCATTCAGGATCATCAGGAGGACACTACAGTGGTATTAAGACAGCACACAAAATACTCGAATCAGGTTTTTATTGGCCCACTCTATTTAAAGATGCCAACAGGTATGTTACCTCATGTGATAGATGCCAAAGAATAGGTAATATTTCTAAACGTGATGAAATGCCTCAAACATATATGTTATCATGTGAAATATTTGATGTATGGGGTGTTGATTTCATGGGACCATTCCCTAGTTCGTTTGGAAACAAGTACATCCTAGTGGCAGTTGATTACATGTCAAAATGGGTAGAAGCGGAAGCTTTACCTACCAATGATGCTAGGGTAGTAGTCAAGTTTCTCAAGAAACTATTTTCCCGATTTGGCTCACCGAGAGCCATCATTAGTGATAGGGGTACTCATTTCTGTAATACTCAATTTGAAAAAGTCCTAATAAAATATGGTGTATACCACAGGACAGCCACCCCATATCATCCTCAAACTAGTGGGCAAGTTGAGGTAGCAAACCGAGAATTTAAGCGCATTCTAGAAAAAACGGTTGAATCAAATAGAAAAGATTGGGCAGTTAAAGTAGATGATGCTTTATGGGCCTATAGAACAACATTTAAAACACCTCTAGGACATCCCCATAAAAACTTGTATACGGGAAAAGCTGTCATCTACCATTGAATTAGAACACAAAGCTTTTTGGGCAAGTAAAATTTTGAATTTCGACCTCAAAATTGCAGGAAAGAGAAGAATGATGCAGATGAACGAGCTGGACGAGTGGAGAACGGAAGCCTATGAGAACTCAAAACTGTACAAGGAAGCAACAAAGCGACGCCACGATGCTCATCTCAAGAGACCAAAACAATTCGAAGTAGGAGACCTGGTCCTACTATACAACTCAAGGCTTAAACTATTCCCGGGAAACCTAAAATCAAGATGGTCAGGCCAATTCATGATCAAAACAATCTTTCCATATGGCACCATCGAGGTAACCCATCCCACTAAGGGCACATTCAAGGTAAATGGTCACCGACTCAAAATTTATAATGGTACACATTTTGGAGATATGAAAGAGGAGCTTCTGCTCCATGAACCTTCTTTTAGAACCGAAAACAGGGAAAGTCTAGCTTAAGACTAAAAACGAGCGCTTCTCGGGAGGCAACCCGAGCACTAATTCACTAACATTTTATTTTCAAATTTTGATTTTTTTTTATTTTTTTTACTCAGCATCTAAATCCATACTAACTCAGACTAATAAAAGCACAGGTTTTAAACCACACGGCTTCAGACACGGGCGTGCCCATGGCCGTGTGGAAGACAGGGGATAAAACACGAGCGTGCCAGTAGCCGTGCACAAACAGGGACGAAACGATTTTCCCCACACGGGTTACGACATCAGACCACGCCCGTGCCAACCTTCCGTGCGAGGCTACTGACTTAGAGATCACGGGCTAAACACGCCCGTGGCTTACAACCGTGCGAGTACCGACTTATCGAGCACGGGCTAAACACGCCCGTGGAAACCAACCGTGTGAATAAACACACGGGCGTGTCATTTTCAACACGGCCGTGGCAAATCCACCTGAATGCGCCTAAAATCCGAAATCGCGAAAAACACGGGCATCCAAAATAGACCACGGGCGTGGCAATGAACCGTGCCCCCCCTTTATATAAAAGTTAACCGTCACTCCCCCAAAACCTAAACCTAAAATCAGGTTTTAAACACCCTTCCTCCCAAATCCGGCCGCACATACATTCTCCTCCATCCAAAACATCCTCCCCTTGTCTTTTCTCTCCAAAACCATCCGAATCGCTCGACGCTCGCACTACGTAGTGCAAGCATCAACGCCACGCCCCTGCCACCACCGTGTTCGTCCTGCAAAACCCGCACCACCGCCGTGCTCCGCCCGTTCTTGATCATCTTCCACCATCACAACCCCTGGTACAAATGTCGTCACCACGACCAAAGCGATCTACAACCGCCCCAAGCAAGAAAAGAAAGAGGCCCGGATCGTCTTCCACGAGTGCTTCTTCCGAGGTTAGGCATCCATTCCTCCGATTTTCTAAGAACACTCAGGAAGAGCGTTACAAAGCACTCCGGGATAGACCCCTTGGCACCGGTAGCTGCATCGATTGGGACGCATTAGAACACGTTGGGCTCGCAACTTATATTCGAGCCTTCATTTCAAACGATCCATGGGAGCAGTTCTTTTCCATCATCGAGCCCACATACATGGAGCTTACCCTCGAGTTTTCCACCACCTTCACTTTACAAACTGTGATGGCACAGTTCGATGATCCGCACGCGATGCAGTTCCTTCTAGGGGTACGCATGCGTCGATCGAGCATACCATAATTCGCACGCGACTCTAGGACTTACACACGCCGAATTCATAGAAGAAAACCCACTTGACGATTTAAACCGTGAGCTCCACTGCACTCCGATTGAATGATGGCGAAACCTACACCCCACTACAAGCATCTACGATCCCAGTCGCTCTAATACGACGGCACTTCCCCCGGCCCTAAGGTATATTCACGCCATTCCCGCACACACCATCACAGGTCGCAGAGAAAGTACCGGCATCATAAACAAGCAATACGTTTACTTCCTGTCATGCATGCCTGAAGGACATGTTTTTGACTTGGCATATTTTATCGCATGCACGATTCAACATCAGACAGAGCAGCATAGGAAGGGGATTTTGTCAATGAGGCCATACATTACGAGGTTGGCTCGGCACTTCAACCTCCTCGACACTGAAGCTCAGATCACCTCCCTCACACTGATCGGCAACATGGTACCTCAAGGCATCCAGACAATGCTACACATGAGGATGATTAAACACCGACGAGGACCGAACCCCTCAATACCGATTAGTGACCGCCACGCATTTACGAGGAGCCCGAGGACATTGCGATGATGTCCCACCACCATCACGGGAGGTACCGATTCGGGCCGACCGTCCGTCTCCGCATGAACCATCATTAGCGGACATCTCTGCACGGCTTAACCAGTTCGAGCTATATTTTTCTGAAAACACTCGGCGCTTTGACGGGTTAGAGGCCACCCTTCAACAAATATGCCAGCACCTTCATATCTCACCACCAGAACCAACACAGGACCCGACCGAGGATGAGGACTTTTGAGTCCTTTTATCTAGTTTTCTTTTAATTTTAAGTTTTTTATTTTATTTTATTTTATTTTATTTTATTTTATTTTCTCGTTATTTTAATTTAATTTCGATTCGTCTTAAGTTTGAACATTTTAATCATACATTTGATAAATTTTATCAAGATTATCATCAACTCCTAACCTTCGAGTATTCCTAACATTTATTTAATTACACCCCAAAAGATTTCTAACTAATGACTTAGCAGTTTGAACGAACAATAAACCACTACTCAAGTCATCAGCTAACACCAACACCATCCCGACGCCTTCGCCGTGTTTTCCACATCATCCAAAGAAATCATCCATTAATTCAGGGAGTGTCACTCTCTCCCCTCTCTTTTGATTTTACATATTAATTGTCATTATATATCTTTGTACATTGAGGGCAATGTACATCTTAAGTGTGGGGGGTGAATCTTAGATATTCCAAACTTTTTGCATTGTTCTCAAAATCCCTGAATTTAGTCTTGTTTGAAAGTAAATTACTCATATTACTAATTAGAATGGAATTTCTGATGATTTATGATTTTTATTGATATGTTTTAGATTAAGTCATTGATAATTAAATTCTAAGAATACTAGAGAATCAAGCATGATAAGGCTATTTTTCAGAAATTAAAAATTTGCCAGGTTGTCAAACTGAGTTTAAATATCACCTTGAAGTTTGAAATTTACGAGGTTGAAATAAAAATACCCATAATTTTTGTGATTTTTTGAGCCTTATAGAGCATATATTCTTTTTCTTGCTCACTTTATTGATTATGATTATGTCAACATTGATTTGTTATTCTAGAACTTGCATCGATTATACATGTCGAGACCACATTTTTTTGATTTGATACACAGAGATGATAAAGGCACCTAGGATTTAACCCACTTACTCCACTAAAAAGCCTACCTTCATAATTAACCCTTAGTGAACCCCGTTTAATCCTAACAACCCTATTTATTGACATAACCGCTAATATTAACCCAGAACCCCTTGGTTTTTGTTATCACCATTCCTTTTGACTACCCTTATATCGAGATTTTATTTGATTAGTTGCCTAATTATGAATTTTAGTAGTTTATCCTTTATTATGTATTTAGTTGTTCTTAAAAAAAAATGAAGTATATCCATTATTAATTATTAGTTATGTGATTAAATGAGCTTATACACAAATTCCAAATATCAAAGAAGAAGCTCGCATTATTAAGTACTATTAGTTTTCAATTGATCTAATTATTATTAGTTCATTAGTTCTTAATTAGGTAATTTGTCAATTCAATCTCGATTCTAACCCTCTAATTCAGCCTTACTCCATACCTTAACCCTAGCCCCGTTACAACCCTAACAAAGACCTTTTGATTTGTGTTTTCATCTCATATTTCTGTGGTGAAGATTTGATTTTCATGCAAGCCTATGGATTAACTCTTCATGTTCGACCCTTGAGTGCCTAATTGTGAACCTTAAACACTTTGAGTGATTTGAGTGAATCTTTTGTAAGGATGTCAATCCTTGTCGATTTCAAATTAAAGGTAATTATCTAGATAAGGGGGGACGCCTATGTTTTCGAGCTACAAAATTTATGACTTATACTGGTTGAATATTTAGGACACTTTGAATTGAATCATCCATGTATAAATTATCTATGAATTATGATGAGACACTATCAATGACTATTATGAGTTGAGGAAAGTTCATTTTAATTGTAAGTTGAGAATTTTGCTTGAGGACAAGCAAAACCTTAAGTGTGGGGGTCTTTGATAAACCGTAAAAGTAACATATTCTAAGCCCACATTTAGTATGCTTTTGGATGATTTAAGCCCCAATTTATGTAAAAAAGTGCTCTTAATCCTTTCTTTTCATGTCTTATACTCAAGAAAGCACTCGATGACGGAAAGAACGAGAAACGGGCTTAAAACAGACCAAATTGGGCTAGGCCATGAAATCAGCACGGCCTGGACTTCAAGCCACACGACCGTGCCACCATTCCTACTAGAACACGGCCTTACCACGACTTACACGGCTGTGCCTCATTCAACCGTGTCGAACACGGCCTGGCCACGATTTACACGGGCGTGTGCCATGGCCGTGCCTCTACCGTGGAGAAGAGCAATTCCATTCGGGAAAGGATACTTAGGGAGAAAGAAACATGTTTCAAAAGCCTATAAATACACCCTAGGTACTAGCTGAAAGGGGGGCGGAGAGCTAGGCCAAGAAGCCAAGCCGAGAAGGTCAGATTTGTGGGAATCACTCGAAGATAGCTAGTTGATCCATCTCAAGAAGCCGAAATTCTACTCAAGACGGAGGATCTCCTCTTCAATTCCTTCAAGTGGTTTTAGGGATTTCTCATGTTTTGTTTTATCTTTTCTCTTGAGATGTTTTCCTTTATTGTTATGAACTAAACCTTCGGATACCCGAAGGGGATGAAACCTATGATGAATCTTGTTATTTGATTATTTGAATTATATGATAATAACTTAGTTTGTTCTTAATTGTGTGAACTTAATCCAAATCTAATGTGCTTAGGTGGAGGAGGAATAGACCCTGCCTAAGAGTAGATCCAACATAATTAAGCAGAGTTGATCGCATGCCTACAGATAGGGTGACGAGATTTTTTCGGATTAGGGTGAAACTTAATATGGGAGTCCACAGATCAATTTACTGCTATTCTAGGGGGTTATTATAAGCGAATGAGAGTTCCACTAATTAACCTAGGGTTAGACGTTATTCGCCTCGAGAGAGGGTTTAATATACATTAGGGAGTCTCACGGATCAAACTAAGTAAATAAATCATATGGTTCAAAGTTAGATAACAAGTGAAGTCTAGGTGGATTTTTCCTAAGGGTATCGTTTGAGTCAACTGAGTTTTCCCAAAAGTTATTTCCCGAATTTATTCTTTTTCTCTTTGCGTCTTAGCTTAGTTAGTAGATTAGTTTTAGTTTAAACAATCATCACTTTATATTAAGGCTAAATAATAAAAAGACGGTGAGTATTAGTACTTTTAGTTCCTTTGGGTTCGAAAATCTAGTCTTGCCTAAACTATACTACTGTTCGATAGGTGCACTTGCCTTTAATCGTTGTCAGAGTTAGTTTCCAAGTTCGATCATTCTTTTATAAATTTTAAAACTCTAATTTACAGCGATCAAGTCATTCACAGGTTTACTTTACGAAAGCCGAAATCAGGGAATTTTCATAAACGTGATGTTTTGAAAACACTGTTGAGGTATTTAAGAAAGTTTTCCAAATTCATTAGTTAATCGCTTGTCACCTTTTGTTAACACTTTGAAAAGATGATTGTTATTATTTTTTATTTTAGAAAAACTCCATATTTGACGTTCATAAAATATGTGTAAACATTATTAAAGCAAAACCCAAATTGAAGTTATAGAGGCCTTATTACAAAACAAAATCCCAATTTAAAAGTAGTTTAATAGAAGGAAACGAAATTTACGAAAACATAATGTATGGCCACCTCGAAGTCTACCTCAGCTCCAAATCCGCATCTAAGGGTTACCTGCAAAGTTAAGCAGAGGGGTGAGTCATCAAGACTCAGTGTGTAATTCCCCTTATAATGCAATCGGGCTTTAAGCCCACAGATGCACATTGGGCCTTAGCCCTCACAATATATCATATTAAAAATGTATGCAATGCAGCCCATCGCAACCTAGTTTTCCATCCTCTAGGTCACCTGAATCAGCTAAACACCCGTGGCATCAAGCCACTGTGGTTCCAAACCACTGTGGTCCCAGACCACTTGTGACAGAGTCACGAGAATATGTAAGCGTGGGGCCAACCCATCGTGGTCCCAGCACCACCGTGTGACAATCTCTCGATAAGTATATGTGGGGCCAACCATCGTGGTACCAAACCACCGAGATAAGTCAGCGATAAATATATGTATACGTGGTTCCAAACCACCGTGGTCCCTGCACCACGCGTGATGAGAAGTCACTAAATCACACTTCCCTGTCAATCATATCCCAAAGCCCATGCATCATATTATCATACCGAGATGAATGCAAACATACTTTCAATGTAAAACAGACAATTAATTCATACATACATATCTTCGAAAGTAATATCATAGAGGTACTTACCCGGTGTCTCCAACCTTACCCACAAGGGTATCTCAACTATCTATACTGTCGTTTCGGCTTTCAGATAACACAGTTACTAACGAAAATAATAAAGAAAAGTGTGAGCATTACACACACCTGATTATGCGTAAGACTAAACTCTCTAGATTGTCGACACTCTCACTAGAAGAAACAACCGCGATTTTTCTATCCCAAGTAGAAGTCGGCTCCCTTCCACAGCCTGGCGAATAGTCTCGAACCGCCGACACAGCACGTCGCTTAAACTTAGGAGTAGAGACTACGAGTCCACTCCCCTCCTTAGTTTGGCTAGCACTCACATCCATGGAGAGAATCTTTGATCAGTACTCAAGGAGAAACATAGGTTGACTAACAAAAGAATTTGATTAAGGCAAACTAAAATTGAAAAGGGATGAAATAGCCAAGAAAACGCAAAGATGGCTCCTTACCTTAAGAACCCGAATGGAGTGATCAGATTTGGCAATCAACAGACCTCCAAGCTTCGGACCTCCAACGTTCAGCTTAACCAACATAAACCGATTGAAGTGACTTCCTGCGGCCAAATATTCCTAGCACCTTGCTTTGCGATGTTCGGATAACAGAAAAAGAGTGTAAGAATAGATTTAGTATGGTGTCAAAGGAGATTCGGCTATGGTGAAAAGGTGTAGAAACAAAACACACAAGAGAAAAGAGTGAGAAGTATGTTTCGGCTAGAGAAGAAAAGAGTGTAGAAGAGAAAATCATTAAAGAAAAAGAATGCAAGGAAAAAGAAATGCCCGAGTGGTCACCCTAGTTTCGACTAATGTCAAAGAGGCAAGAAGAGATGAAGAGAAGAAAGCTGAAAGTTTCGGCACAAAGAGAAGTAGAAAACCGAACGAGAGAAAAAGAAAGAACTCCCTAAGACCCTTGCAAAAATTCGGCACTCTCCCTATATGACCAAAAATGCCAAAATGAAAATGCCTACTACTCAAGAGAATCTCGACACACTCACCTTTCCTAGCAACTAAACCGAAATCCCCCCTCCGAGCTCCCCACATTCGGCCAACACCTCCACCATCACCAAATCAATTGATTTGCTCCACCCAATACTCCCCATCACTCATTCAAATTGGTTTGACCAATTCAAACTCCTCCAAGCTCTCTTGTCCATCCATTTGAATGCATTGACCCATTCAACCACCACCCTTGAAGAGTCCCTGCTGAAACCATCTCCTCTCCATCCTGGCGCCAAAAATAAAGCCCCATAATGAGGCTTATGGGATTCGAACTCCTCCCCTTCTGCTCCTACAAGTGACGCCACCTCCACTTGGACACAAGCTCCTTTTTGTCATCAAGCACGCGCAAATAAACTTAAAGCCTGCTCCTACTAGCTCTCCCCCCTTAGATGCCCAAAACAGAAAATTTCACCAAGGCTCTGGCTTGAACCCGAGCCTCGCCAGGACCCCCAAGCACACCTAAATAACAAGCAGAACAAGCCAAGCACATAGAAAAGCATAAAATGCAGAACCCCTAATGTAACACCCCATACCTGAGTCTGAGGCTAACACTGGATACGAGACATCACCATGCTTGAACTCACTTAAACATGTACTTACGGGTCGTAAAATTTCGTTCCAAATTTAAAACTTCTCTTTCTTAGTAATCATACATTTCAGGGGCCTACAAGGCCTTAAACACGTATCTAAAAACTTTCGAAACTTAATCAGAGACTTTTCTTTAGAGCAGGGGTCACACGCCCATGTTGTTTGGGACACGCCCGTGCACCCCTAAAACATGCCCGTATCTTTCACCCGTGGTGGATACTGGAAAAATATACACGGCCTGGACACGCCTGTGGCCCAAAATCGTGCCTAAAACCCCAACATTCTGCCAATGCCCCACGGCCAAGGCACACGCCCGTGCTTACCACCCGTGGTGCATACTGACAACCTTAACACGGCCTAGAGTCTAGACACACGCCCGTGCTTACCAGTCCGTGGTCTATTCTGACTTAAGATACAATGGTACAGGGTGCACACGGCCTAGACACGCGCCCGTGTGTCAATCTGTGTGGGCACTTAGAGGCTATTTACAAAGCCAATTGCCACCCTGAAATCATGACCAAACTCAAGCTCAATTCAGCAACTCAAGTATTACATCTTTCATGAACAATACAACATGCTTCATTGATATCAACGACATGCATACTTAGTCAATCTTGGCCGATCACTTAGCCATTTACAAAATAATAATAAACTTGATAGCCCATACTTTTACCCTTTTCTAAGACATATTCTCAAAATGAAATGCTTCCTATACATGCCATACTTAATATAATTTCAACTTGGCTATACCAAAATAGCGATTGATAGTGTGCTCCGAGCTCCGATGACGATGATCCACGAGATTAGCTTGGCGAGACTACATGGAAAGAAAGAATAAATGACGTAAGCATTTAGCTTAGTAAGTTTGCATAATGCACATAGCAACCTTCTTGCTTAATATAGACCAATTGATATAAACAATGGTATCGTAAATTCATCTATAAAGCTTACTTACTCATACTTGATTCTTACATATCTCATGAACTTACTAGTCTCATACTTGATAGGTAAACAAAGTACCTGTATCACTTGATCACATTGATCAGCATACTTTAAGATAAAAATCATGATCTCTAATTCATCATTCATAACTTGAATAATACTCATTTTCACTTGACAATAACTTTGCTTACTTAGCTTTCTTGCTATCTCATTTGAGCTTAGCTCGTTTACCCGATGAATTTATATGAATAATCGAGGATACTAAATCTCATCTCACATAACTCAATGCCAAAGCCATATACTAGATAAGGTCTTACATGGAATGTCTCATCTTGGTTTTGAGGCCATGTCTTGATATGGACTTATACGAAGTCTTTCTCGTGAGTTCCCTTGGGAACTTACCATTTCCATGTCTTGGCATGGTCTTACTTGGTATCATTGCTCATGAACTGGTCAATGTCGAGCCTTGGCTTGGGCTTACATGAAATCTCTTTCTCTTGATAGCTTTTCAATGCCAAGCTTGCCTTGGACTTACATGATAACTTTCTTGAATTCCGATGCCATGCCTCGGCTTGGTCTTATACGAACTTTCTCATTTCATGTGGTAGATCGAGTATCCTAAGCTATTCAACTTCAATCGGGGCTTTCTCATGCTTGATCTCATTAATTTCTTTGTTTAACATAACATTAAACATTTTCATAATAATATTGAACATAATACTAAGCAATTCAATGATATGAATCGTAAAGCTTAGAAATCATACAAACTTACCTCAGTATACAAAATGTAGCTAGATATGTAATTTAGTCCTCGACCTTGTTCTTGCCTCGATTTCGATCTAGGCTTCGTTTTTATTGATCTATAGTCATAAATAGATCATTTAATACTCACATTGACTAAATTGACTCTTTACTCATACTTTGGAAGAATTACTATTTTGCCCCTATACTTTCTCATATTTACACTTTTGCCCCAAGGCTCGTAAAATGATTTTCATTCAACTTTCTTAAACTTCATGCTTAGTTGATTCATTTTCTCTACTATGACAACCATCAATTCTCACTATTTCTAACATATATGACGAATTTCATAACTTTTATAAACTAGTCCCTATATACATATTTCATGAAATTCACTTAGAAAAAGATGTTTATCTAACATCAAACTCTCATAATCTTCCATAAAACATTATTTAACATGCATGTCATTCATGGGTAGATTTTTGAACATGCATCTTAGCTCATTTTATAGCTAAAAATAGCTAATTCATAATACGAGAACTTCAAAAATATGAAGAATATTAAAAACGGGGCTAAAATTAACTTACTAGCAAGCTTGAAAAAAATGAAGAACCCTAGCTATGGAGTCTCCAAATTTTTGGCAATGAGAGGAAGAAGATGAATAGATTTGTATCATCTTTTTTTCCTATTTAGTCATTTATTAGACAAATGACCAAAATGCCCTTCTCTTTAAAAATTTCTATTTTACTAACTCATGTCCAATTTTGTCCAAAAATTATAATTTGGGAAAATTTCTATTTAAGGACTTATAATTTCTATTCTAAAGCTATTTCATTCGAAATGCTTCTAGAAACTCATATTTTGCAACTTTTGCAACTTAGTCCTTTTTGGACCATTCAACCTCCATTTAGCAAAATTGCTTCATGAAACTTTCACACTAACATGAAATCATGGCATAAGTCTCAAAAACTCATAAATTCACATCGAATTCGTGGCCTAGCACCACTATTTCGACTAGGCCCTAAATTGGGCTGTTACAATTCTCCCCCTTAGGGATTTTTGTCCTCGAAAATCTTACCAGCAATTAAGTTTGGGTACTTGTTTCTCATACTCTCTTCTGGTTCCCAGGTAGCTTCTTCTATGCCATGTCTTTGCCACAATACTTTTACTAGGGCAATACTTTTGTTTCTTAGCTATTTGACTTCCCGAGCCAAAATCGTAACTGGTTCTTCACCATAAGTCATGTCGGGATAAATCTCTATCTCTGACGGGGTAATTACATGTGAAGGGTCTGATCGGTAGCGTCTCAATATTGACACGTGAAACACATCATGTATCCTTTCTAACTATAATGGCAAAGCCAATCTGTAAGCTATCAGCCCAACTTTCTCAGTAATTTCGTAAGGTCCAATGAAACGTGGACTTAACTTGCCTTTCCGGCCAAATCTGAGAACTTTTCTCCATGGTGACACTTTCAAGAAAATTTTATCTCCAACTTGATACTCTATCTCTTTTCTCTTTAAGTCTGAATAGGACTTCTGTCTGTCAGATGCAACTTTTAAGCACTCTCGTATCGCTTTCACTTTCTCTTCAGCTTCTTTAACCAAATCAACCCCGTGAATTTGGTTTTCTTTAAGTTCAGTCCAAAATAAAGGCGTTCTGCACTTATGCCCATATAGAGCCTCATAAGGCGCCATCTTTAAGCTCGATTGAGAACTTTTATTGTAGGAAAATTCTATCAATGGGAGAAACTTTTCCCAACTGCCTTGGAATTCAAGAATACAACATCTGAGCATATCCTCGCGTACTTGAATTAACCTCTCCGACTGACCGTCAGTTTGAGGATGAAAAGCGGTACTAAAGTTCAACTTTGTACCCAAGGCCTCTTGTAACTTCTTCCAAAATCTTGACGTGAATCTCAGATCTCTATCCGATATGATCGATAAAGGGACTCCGTGAAGTCTTACTATTTTAGAAACATATAAGTTTGCCAACTTGTCTAGTGAGTAATTGACTCGTATAGGTATGAAATGGGCTGATTTCATAAGTCTATCGACCACGACCCATACAACATCTTTCTTGCTCGAAGATAATGGGAAACCCGTTACAAAATCCATAATGATACGGTCCCACTTCCACTCGGGTACCATAATCGGTTGAAGCAAACCCGAAGGTACCTGGTGTTTAGCCTTTATTTGCTGACAAATCAAGCATTTGGAAAGAAACTCTGAAATATCTTTCTTCATTCTCGGCCACCAATACTGTTGCTTCAAGTCATTATACATCTTGGTACTACCCGGATGTACAGATTGTAACATCCTTAAATAGGGGCTATTATGTTTGAACTGTGTGCATGTGTATGGCTTGGTTGTGATATTAATTGAGACGTTTTAGGGTCTAGGTATAAGCCAAGGGTAGGCCCGAACAATAGGAAAAATTTTGTTTTTAAGCTTTGGTTAAGGGGAGCTGAAGGAGTTAGGGGTTAAAAATATTTTGTGGTAAATTTAAGCACAAGTAAAGCCTTGGTAAAGTGGCAAGGAGGCTCCACTTAGGGCCTTAGCGGTGACGCCACAAGCGGGGAAGGAGAGCTTGGGTTTGAAGCTGAGAGAAATCCCTTCTTTGCAAATTCTTGACGCTTGAGAGAGGGGAAGAGTTGTGCTCGGCTCAAACTACGATGGATAACTATTGATCAAGTCAAACCGATTTAAACCGGTGGAGAAGAGAGAATTTAGGAGTTTGAACATTTCAAACTCGTTTGAACGAGTGGCCAGGAGATGTTTGAGAGAGTTTAGAAATTTGAATGGTGTGAGGTGGAGTATTTGGTGAAAGACTTAGGAGGAGTGCCAAAATTCCTTAGGTTGCTAGATGAGTACTTTCGGCTAGAAAATGCCTTAATGCATTCGGTTGTGAGCTAAAGTGAAACCTCCTTAGCCTTGTCGATTTCTTCCCTTAATGCACCATTTGGAAACAAAAGCCGAAAGCTTTTTAGGCTATTGTCGAATTCTCTTTGAAGCACCTAGCCGAACCCCAAAAGGAACCATATGAGTATTTCTCTTTTTCCCATTGAAACCAAAGCCGAAACCTCTCTGACCGAATCTCCTACTCTTCCATTTCTTTCTCTCCTTTCTCTCATATTTGTTCAAAATTGCATCAACATCTTTTCTTCTCAAATCGACAGTTTTCTTCTCTCAACCCCTCCCTAGTACCGAAAACAAAACCTTCTTCTCTTGTTGCTTCTAACCGAACACTCCCTTCCATTCTGTCATTTCATTTTGGCTGAATTTCCTTTGATCTTTCTCTTCAAAGCTAAACTGAATCACTTCTATTTCTTTTCTTCTTCTTTCACATACTTGCTTCAAAATCGAAACAACACCTTTCCCCTTTGATCGATTGCTTTACTTCTTTCAACCCTCTTTTGTGCCGAATTAACACAAAGTCCTCTCCTCTTGGATGCAAGCTGATTCATTCTCACACTTTTGGGGGTTCTTAATCGTTCTTCTTCTGTGGACCTTTAACCGAATCTTAATCTACCGGCAGGTAAGGCTTTGTTGTTTCATTTCTCTCTTCCTTCTCTTGATCTATAGTCGAATCTCTCCCATCTTTACTCTCTTTTCTCTATCAATTCATCTGGGACAAAAGCCAAATTTTGGCATTTGTCATGATTCTTAATCATCTATGAAATTGGGTTCTCCTAGGTTCTTCGAGATTTTGAAGCAGTGGTTCGTGGTCATCTACTCTCTATCAATCGATTTCGTTAAAGACTGCGGTAAGGTTACATATCGATTTAACCTTTCTCTTATTTTTTTAAAAAACTGAAGGCTATTAAGTTTAAGTTGTTTAAAGATCTTGGCCGATTGTAGGGAAGGCTTGACATCGGGTGCTTCGGGATTTGTATAAAGTACGAAAGGAGTCAAGGTAAGGATTGTGGTTCCATGCGTTAACTTTTCAAGATTTTCAAGTGAAGCCGAATGGCCTTTTTGCTAATAGTTTGATATTGGCCGAATGTAGGAGAGGGGATCTAGTGCGTTAGATCTTGATCTTCGGGATTTAGTAGTCGCGTTAGTAACTAGGTGTGTATCTTACACACTTCATAATCTATGTAAACTTACTAAAAACCTAAATTACGTTAAAAGCCAAAACTGTGTAGATTTCGATTTGGTACCCTTATGGGCAAGAGCAACGATTCGGGTAAGTCCGTTTGATAAGGTTAAGATATTTGATTCTGATGAAATTGCATATGCTATGTTTCACTGTATGTTTAATGATTAAGCATGATGGCATGATATGTATGTACATTGCATTATTGTTGGTGATATGAGAGGAGGGGGAAGAATGATATCTGTGACTTTGGGTCACCAGTGGTTTGGTACCACAGTTGATTTCGTGACTTTGGGTCACCAGAGGTTTGGTACCTCATAGCGACTCGTCCCAATGGTTTAGCACCACAGTGGGTTGGCCCCACATTCGATAAAACGGGATTGTCGCCAGTGATTTGGTATCACAACGTGGGTTGGCCCCACATATGGATTATTCGTGACTTTGGGTCACCAGTGGTTTGGCACCACATTATTATTGATATCAGTGACTTTGGGTCACCAGTGGTTTGGCACCACTAGTGGTTTGGTACCACACGGGGTAGAAAAAGGAGTGGTGGATGGCTAGGTTTGGGTGCATGATATGTTTGCTTGATTATGATTTGTGTAAGCTAGTTGCTATAAACGGGAGGGGGATTATGCACTGAGTCTTGGTGACTCACCTTCTCCCTTATCTTTTCAGGTGATTCGTAGACCACGGATGAGGAGCTGGGTGGACTCGAGGTGACAATGCGATACTTGTTTTCATTTTTACATGGATTTTCAACTCGGGTAATTTAACGTTATATTTTGATTTTATTTAGGATTGTAACAAGGCCTTTAAATTATGTTTTGGATTATTTTATCTGCTTTGGATTTGGTTTTAAATATGACTAAGTAATTACTTGATTTGCTTTAATAACCTGATCATCAAAGTTTTCAAACTAAGCTACGCAACGAGTTTTCTAAACTCTACCATCGGGTAATACAACTCACATGATAACAAAGTTAACTTAAAATGAATTTCAAACCTAAGATTTCCAAAGCTCAAATACAAAACGGTTTTACAAGTAATTAAGTTAATTTCTTCCGGGATTCGATAGACTTAGACGTTTTCTTAAGTAATGAATAACAAAGCAAACAAAGAGTTTTTCACTGAAATTAAACCGGTAACTTGTTTTCTTCGAAACGTTTTCTCTCTGTGACATGCCAGATTCGGTCGTGGTGTGTTGACCGAGTTTGGGGTGTTACAATTTTGGTATCAGAGCTAAGTTCAAAAGCTCGGCTATGGGCCCGAGGCCCAAAATGTTTTAAAGAGTGGTTTTAAAAAGTTTTTGTTGGAAAATACATGGTTTGAAAGGCATGGCACCGAGTCTCCAGCACCAATCTGCCTTGGTAAGTACCCCTAACTGTTGTTTGCAAATGACTGTGATGATATATGATATGAATGAATAAGTGATAGTGGACTACCCTAGAGATTGGAATCTATAGGACTCTGTGGACTCGCGAAAATAAAACTCTGTAATAACAACTGTTCATAAGACTGTGCCTTAATAATAGTGGAATAAAGACTGATGCATAAAACTTTTAAACCAGATAAGTCAAGACGTTAGACATGAGCACTCGAGGACGGGTCGTAATACACGTGGGCCTTGATCGGGGTAGGATGATCGTGGTTCGAACCGGTGAGGTCCGTCGTGGGTCGAAAATGAGATGCCACCACCACTAGCTGCAAGTGTTGAGTTTCGAGGATCGAGCAGGGGATGACGCGCGATGTCGCAGCAATGCCGCGAGTTCTTGAGAGGGTGGCTGGAGCAGGTGGAGGCACGGGAGCTCAAAAGTCTGTATCTGAGCGACTCCGAGCCAATGGAGCCAAGGTATTCCGAGGTGTTTTTGGTGTGGCGTCCAATATGGCTGAGTATTGGTTGGAGGCGACGGAGCGTATCATGGACGACTTGGATTTGACTGCTGAAGAGAAACTGAAAGGGGTAGTGTCGCTCCTTCGGGATGAGTCATACCAGTGGTGGCTCACGGTTCGGGATAGTGCTGCAGTGGATGATCTCACGTGGGAATATTTTAAGGTAGCGTACCAGAAGAAGTATATTGGATCTAGCTACATTGATGCGCAGCGAAAGGCGTTTCTGAGACTGGTTCAGGGGAGTAAGTCCGTATCGGAGTACGAGGCAGAATTCTTAAGGTTGAGCTGGTATGCTCGAGGTATCGTGGCTACGGAGCACGAGCGATGTGTCAGGTTCGAGGACGGATTGAGGGATGAGCTTAGATTGCTGATTGCTCCACAGCAGGAGCGAGAGTTTACCGTGTTAGTAGAAAAGGCTAAGATAGCCGAAGGGGTAAAGGAATCTGTGAGGCAGAATCAGGATAGGAGTAGACATAAGAGAGGTTTTGGATCATCTGGGTCGGCCGGTAATTCTAAGAAAAGGGCTAGGAATGGTGGGCCAAATCAATCCGGGAGTCCTGTTACTGCTAATCAGGGTCCAACGCAGTGTAACCGGTGTGGGAAATCTTATTGGGGAGAATGTTGGACTGGTGGAAAAGGATGCTTTGAATGTGGCTCGTTGGATCATCGTGTGAGGTACTGTCCACATAAGCTAGCCAGGATTCAGTCTGAGGGCCAGGGTCGTGCTCAGTTTAGGAATGAAGGACCGCAACCGCAGAGGGGTCGTGGTGCTGGTAGAGGAGGTAATGGTTCTGGTCGGGGCCGCAGAGCACCGGGCAGAGGTGCAGGCAACACCGAGGCGAGACAGCCTGGATTGGTATATGCAGTGAGGCGTCGAGAGGAAGGCGACGCACTGGACTTCATAACCGGTACGTTCTTAATCCTTGGATTACCATATATTACTTTGATAGATGTGGGTTCGATGCATTCGTATGTTACTAGTAGCATAGTAGAGACCATGAACCTAGACTTTGAGACTACTTCTAGGGAGATGACAGTAATTAGCCCTTTAGGTCACTCTGTAGAAGTAAATAAGTTGTATAGGGATGTACCCCTAGAACTCCAAGGGGTAGTGTTTGTGGCTGATCTGATGGAACTGCCGTTTAGGGAGTTCGATCTGATTCTTGGGATGGACTGGTTGGTGAAGTACCAAGCAAGTCTGGATTGCGCGGCTAAGCGCATGGTTTTGAAAACGGTTGAGGGTGAAGAAGTGGTGATGATAGGTAATAGAAGAGATTATCTGTCCAATGTTGTGTCTGCTTTGAAAGCTGAGAAAATGGTCAGAAAGGGTTGTGAGGCGTTTATGGTTCGTGTGTGTACCTTGGAGGCCAAGGAGTCAACTGTAGAGAATGTCCGAACGGTGAAGGAATTTGTCGACGTATTTCCAGAAGAACTTCCGGGTCTACCTCCGGATCGGGAAGTTGAATTTGGTATAGATCTGTTACCCAAAACTGCGCCAGTGTCTATTGCCCCGTATAGGATGGCACCGAAAGAATTGGTAGAGCTGAAGGCTCAGATTCAGGAGTTGTTGGACCAGGGTTTTATCCGGCCAAGTGTTTCGCCTTGGGGAGCGCCAGTACTTTTTGTGAAGAAGAAGGATGGTACAATGCGGATGTGTATAGACTACCGCCAATTGAATAAGCTGACGATCAAGAACAAATATCCGTTGCCGAGGATAGATGACTTGTTTGATCAGCTTAAGGGTGCATCGGTTTTCTCAAAGATCGATCTAAGGTCAGGGTATCATCAGCTAAAGGTGAAAGAGGTTGATATTCACAAGACGGCATTTCGTACTCGGTATGGGCACTATGAGTTTCTGGTAATGCTGTTTGGGTTGACTAACGCCCCGGCAGCATTCATGGACATGATGAATCGGGTGTTCCAGCAGTATTTGGACCAGTTTTTCGTGGTGTTTATAGACGACATTTTGGTGTACTCAAGGTATGAGGAGGATCATGATGCGCATTTGCAGATAGTTTTGCAGATTCTGAGGGAGAAGCAGTTATTTGCCAAGTTCAGTAAGTGCGAATTCTGGCTTAAGGAGGTGACTTTCTTGGGTCACGTGGTGTCAGCAGAAGGGATTAGAGTGGATCTCGCAAGATTAAGGCGATATTGGATTTGAAACCGCCTAAGCCGATGCAAGAGAGATTCGGAGATTTCTAGGTCCGCAGGATATTACCAGAAGATTTGTAGAGGATTTTATATCGATCGCAGCAGATTGACCAAGTTCTTGAGGAAAGGAGTTCCATTTGTCAGTGCGAGAAGCAATAGGAAAGTTTCGACAAGTTGAAGAAGATTCTAAGCGAAGCTCGGTTTTGATTCGACTGAGCGCAGAAAGGAATTCACGGTCTACTATGACGCATCACATACCGGCTTGGGATGTGTCTTTGATGCGAGGAAGGGAAGGTAGTGGCATATGCATCTCGACAGCTGAGACCGCATGAGGATAACTATCCGACGCATGACTTGGAATTAGCTGCAGTGGTTTTCGCGCCGAAAATATGGAGGCACTATTTGTACGGAGAGAAGTCGATAGTCTACACGGATCACAAAAGTCCAAGTACCTTTTGACTCGAAGGATTTGAACTTGAGGCAAGCGCAGATGGATTGGTGTTGAAGGACTACGATCGCTCGATTGAGTATCATCCGTGAAGGCTAACGTGGTGGCAGACGCGTTGAGCCGTAAGGTAGTATCGAACTTGAGAGCGATGTTTGCTCATCTTAGCTTGTATGACGATGGGAGTCTATTGGCAGAATTGCAGGTTAAGCCAACTTGGGTAGAGCAGATTAAGGAGAAACAATTAGTGGATGAGGGTTTGAATGCTCGGAGGTTGCAAGTTCGAGAATGGTGGGTTGGAAGGTTACTGGCTTGTCCGGATGGCTTGAGTAATTGTGTTTTCAAGGGAAAGCTTGTATGTCGAAGGACGTCGAATTAAGGCAGAGGATTCTTCAGGACGCACATAGCAGCCCATAAGCTATGCATCATGGAGGTAGCAAGATGTACCGGGATTTGCGAGAGCAGTTTTGGTGGTCAGGTCTGAAACGGGAAGTAACTGAGTTTGTGGGTAAATGTTTGACGTGTCAGCAGGTTAAAGCTACGCATCAGTTGCTGTCGGGTTTACTTTAGCCGGTAAAGATTCCACAGTGGAAGTGGGAAAGGATTACCATGGACTTTGTCAGTGGGCTACCCCTTACGCCTAGTAAGAAGGACTCAGTCTGGGTCATTGTGGACCGCTTTGTGAAATTAGCTCATTTCATCTTGGTAAGGGTTGATTACTCGCTGAGAAGTTAGCTAAGTTTGTATGTGGCGAGAGATAGTGAGGTTGCACGGTGTGCCAGTGTCGATTATCTCGGATAGGGATCCAGATTCACGTCGAGGTTCTGGAAAGCGTTACATCAGGCTTTGGGGACGCGATTGGATTTTAGTACGGCATTTCATCCCTGCACAGATGGACAGATCCAGAAAGGGTTATACAAATCTTGGAAGATATGTTGAGAGGTCGTGTTTTGGATTTTGAGAGGTACTGGAAGAATTTCTACCGTTAGCTAAATTTGCATACAATAATAGTTACAGTGCAAGCATTAAGATGGCACCATATGAGGCGTTGTATGGTAGGAAGTGTCGTACACCTACATGCTAGACAGAGTTGGGTAAGCGTCAGATGTTGGGTCCGGAGTTGGTTACAGAAACTGAGGATAAGGTCAAATTGATTCAGGCTCGTCTAAAGGAAGCTTCGGACTGGTAGAAGTGCTACGCTGATCTTAAGCGGAGAGATATAGAGTTTGCCGTGGGAGACAAGGTCTTTTTGAAGGTCTCGCCGTGGAAGAAAGTGCTGAGATTTGGAAGAAAAGGCAAGCTAAGTCCAAGGTTTATTGGCCCATATAAGGTGCTGAGATGAGTAGGACCAGTAGCTTATCAGCTCGAGTTACCAGCAGAGCTGAGCCAGATACACGATGTGTTCCACATCTCCATGCTTAGGCGTTACCGTTCAGATCCATCGCATGTTGTATCGGTGGAGGAAATTGAGGTGAACCCAGATTTGACCATGGAAGAGGAACCAGTACAGATTCTAGAGCAGGATGTGAAAGTTTTGCGCAGGAAGTCAGTTCCTTTGGTAAAGGTGTTGTGGCGAAACCATGGCGTGGAAGAAGCTACGTGGGAACCAGAGGATGTGATGAGACAGCAATACCCTCAACTCTTTTGACCAGGTAATTTCGAGGCCAAAATTATTTTAAGGGGGTAGAACTATAACATCCTTAAATAGGGGCTATTATGTTTGAACTGTGTGCATGTGTATGGCTTGGTTGTGATATTAATTGAGACGTTTTAGGGTCTAGGTATAAGCCAAGGGTAGGCCCGAACTATAGGAAAAATTTTGTTTTTAAGCTTTGGTTAAGGGGAACTGAAGGAGTTAGGGGTTAAAAATATTTTGTGGTAAATTTAAGCACAAGTAAAACCTTGGTAAAGTGGCAAGGAGGCGCCACTTAGGGCCTTAAGCAGTGATGCCACAAGCAGGGGAAGGAGAGCTTGGGTTCGAGCTACAGAAATCCCTTGCTGCAAATTCTTTTTGACGCCAGAGAGGGGAAGAGTTGTGCTCAGCTCAAACTCTGATGGATAACTGTTGATCAAGTCAAAGCGATTTAAAGCGGTGGAGAAGAGAGAATTTAGGAGTTTGAACAATTCAAACTCATTTGAACGAGTGGCCAGGAGAGGTTTGAGAGGTTGCCGAAATTTGAATGGTGTGAGGTGGAGTATTTGGCTGAAAGACTTAGGAGGAGTGCTGAAATTCCTTAGGTTGCTAGATGAGTATTTTCGGCTAGCAAATGCCTTAATGCATTCGGTTGTGAGCTAAAGCTGAAACCTCTCTTAGCCTTGTCGATTTCTTCCCTTAATGCACCATTTGGAAACAAAAGCCGAAAGCTTTTTAGGCTATTGTCGAATTCTCTTTGAAGCACCTAGCCGAACCCCAAAAGGAACCATATGAGTATTTCTCTTTTTCCCATTGAAACCAAAGCCGAAACCTCTCTGGCCGAATCTCCTACTCTTCCATTTCTTTCTCTCCTTTCTCTCATATTTGTTCAAAACCGCATCAACATCTTTTCTTCTCAAATCGACAGTTTTCTTCTCTCAACCCCTCCCTAGTGCCGAAAACAAAACCTTCTTCTCTTGTTGCTTCTAACCGAACACTCCCTTCCATTCTCTCATTTTGTTTTGGCCGAATCTCCTTTGATCTTTCTCTTCAAAGCTAAACCGAATCACTTCTATTTCTTTTCTTCTTCTTTCACATACTTGCTTCAAAACCGAAACAACACCTTTCCCCTTTGATCGGTTGCTTTACTTCTTTCAACCCTCTTTTGTGCCGAATTAACACAAAGTCCTCTCCTCTTGGATGCAAGCCGATTCATTCTCACACTTTTGGGGTTCTTAATCGTTCTTCTTCTCGTGGACCTTAAATCTGAATCTTAATCTCTACCTACAGGTAAGGCTTTCTTTGTTTCATTTCTCTCTTCCTTCTCTTGATCTATAGCCGAATCTCTCCCATCTTCACTCTCTTTTCTCTATCGATTCATCTGGGATAAAAGCCGAATTTCTGCATTTGTCATGATTCTTAATCATCTATGAAATCGGGTTCTCTTAGGTTCTTCGAGATTTTGAAGCAGTGGTTCGTGGTCATCTACTCTCTATCAATCAGTTTCGTTAAAGACTGCGGTAAGGTTACATATCGATTTAACCTTTCTCTTATTTTTTTGAAAAGCCGAAGGCTATTAAGATTAAGTTGTTTGAAAATCTTGGCTGATTGTAGGGAAGGCTTGACATCGGGTGCTTCGGGATTTGTATAAAGTACGAAAGGATCAAGGTAAGGATTGTGGTTCCATGCGTTAACTTTTCGGGATTTTCAAGTGAAGCCGAATGGCCTTTTTGCTAATAGTTTGATATTGGCCGAATGTAGGAGAGGGGATCTAGTGCGTTAGATCTTGATCTTCGGGATTCAGTAGTTGCGTTAGTAACCAGGTGTGTATCTTACACACTTCATAATCTATGTAAACTTGCTAAAAACCTAAATTACGTTAAAAGTCGAAACTGTGTAGATTTCGATTTGGTACCCTTATGGGCAAGAGCAAGGATTCGGGTAAGTCCATTTGATAAGGTTAAGATATTTGATTCTGATGAAATTGCATATGCTATGTTTCACTGTATGTTTAATGATTAAGCATGATGGCATGATATGTATGTGCATTGCATTATTGTGGGTGATATGAGTGGAGGGGGAAGAATGATATCTGTGACTTTGGGTCACCAGTGGTTTGGTACCACAATTGATTTCGTGACTTTGGGTCACCAGAGGTTTGGCACCTCATAGCGACTCGTCCCAGTGGTTTAGTACCACAGTGGGTTGGCCCCACATTTGATAAAACGGGATTGTCGCCAGTGATTTGGTATCACAACGTGGGTTGGCCCCACATATGGATTGTTCGTGACTTTGGGTCACCAGTTGCTTGGTACCACATTATTATTGATATCAGTGACTTTGGGTCACCAGTGGTTTGGCACCACTAATAGTTTGGTACCACACGGGGTAGAAAAAGGAGTGGTGGATGGCTAGGTTTGGGTGCATGATATGTTTGCTTGATTATGATTTGTGTAAGCTCGTTGCTATAAACGGGAGGGGGATTATGCACTGAGTCTTGGTGACTCACCTTCTCCCTTATCTTTTCAGGTGATTCGTAGATCGCGGATGAGGAGCCAGGTGGACTCGAGGTGACCATGCGATACTTGTTTTCATTTTTACATGGATTTTCGACTCGGGTACTTTAACGTTATATTTCGATTTTATTTAGGTTTGTAACAAGGCCTTTAAATTATGTTTTGGATTATTTTATCTGCTTTGGATTTGGTTTTAAATATGACTAAGTAATTACTTGGTTTGCTTTAATAACCTGATCACCAAAGTTTTCAAACTAAGCTACGCAACGAGTTTTCTAAACTCTACCATCGGGTAATACAACTCACATGATAACAAAGTTAACTTAAAATGAATTTCAAACCTAAGATTTCCAAAGCTCAAATACAAAACGATTTTGCAAGTAATTAAGTTAATTTCTTCCGGGATTCGATAGACTTAGACGTTTTCTTAAGTAATGAATAACAAAGCAAACAAAGAGTTTTTCACTGAAATTAAACCGGCAACTTGTTTTCTTCGAAACGTTTTCTCTCTGTGACATGCCAGATTCGGTCGTGGTGTGTTGACCGGGTTTGGGGTGTTACACAGATAAACATCCATTATGGGCCTCATGCAAGATTCTCTGAATAAGCTCTTCCTTTCTCGGTACACAAACTCTATCTTTGAACATTAGACTTCTATTGGGACTAATCCGGAAGTCAGACTCAACATTTGACTCGCACTGAGCTCTTTTGGCTTGTAACTCATTATCTTCTCTCTGAGCCTCTAAAATCTCTCGGAGGAATACAGGTATAGCTTTCAACTCAGCTAGAATAGAACCATCAGTAAATAAAGTCATTCATGAATTCATTGCCCTTAATGCAAAAAGGGACTTTCTACTCAAAGCGTCGGCGACCACATTCGCCTTTCTAGGATGGTAGTCAATGACTAACTCATAATCTTTTATTAACTCTAACCATCTCCACTACCTTAAGTTCAATTCTTTCTGAGTCATTAAGTACTTCAAACTTTTGTGATCAGTGAAAATCCGACATCTCTCACCTTATAGGTGGTGTCTCCATATCTTCAATGCGAAGACTATGGCAACTAACTCTAAATCATGCGTCATATAATTCTTCTCATGAGGCTTCAACTGTCTGGAGGCATAAGCAATAACTTTGCCTTCTTGCATAAGTACACAGCCTAATCCATTTAAGGATGCATTGCTGTAAATCACAAATTCTTTCCCTGTCTCAAGTTGTACTAAAACTGGAGCTTCTGTCAACAATGCTTTCAGTCTCTCGAAACTTTGTTGGCATCTTTTTGTCCATTCAAACTTCACATTTTTCTGTAACAATTTCGTCATCGGGGTTGCAATCATAGAAAACCCCTTGACAAATCGTCTGTAATAGCCAGCTAGGCCTAGAAAACTTCTAATCTCAGAGATGTTCCTCGGTAGTTTCCAGTCCATAATAGCCGAGATCTTACTCGGATTTACTCGAACTCTTGCTCCTGAGACAATATGTCCCAAAAATCCTGCTTCTTTGAGCCAAAACTCACTTTTACTGAACTTGGCATATAACTGATTTTCTCGGAGAATCTGTAAAACTGTCCGTAGGTGCTCAGCATGCTCATTCTCATCTCGGGAATAAATCAATATGTCGTCAATGAAAACGACTACAAACTTGTTGAGGTATGGTCTAAAAATGCGGTTCATTAAGTCCATGAACACCGCAGGAGCATTGGTCAGACCAAAAGGCATGACTAAAAATTCATAATGTCCATACCTTGTTCGAAAAGCTGTCTTGGACACATCTGATTCTTTTACTCTCAGCTGGTAGTACCCTGATCTCAAGTCTATTTTAGAGAACACAGTGGCTCCTCTCAATTGATCGAACAAATCATCGATCCTAGGCAATGGGTACTTATTCTTCACTATCACTTTATTAAGCTGACGGTAATCTATGCACAATCTCATAGTGCCATCTTTCTTTTTCACAAATAAAACTGGAGCACCCCAGGGGGAACAACTTGACCTCACAAAGCCTTTGTCTGTTAACTCTTGCAACTGTATCTTCAGCTCTCTTAACTCTGTGGGAGCCATTCTGTAAGGATTAATAGATATCGGTACAGTTCCAGGAGCTAGCTCAATGCTGAACTCAATCTCTCTAACTGGTGGTAGTCCTGGTAATTCCTCAGGAAAAACATCCACGTACTCTCATACTATTGGTACTGATTCAATCTTTAACTCTGTTTCTTTATCATTCATCACAAAGGCCAAATACGCCTCATACCCCTTTCTTATGTATCTCTGTGTCGTAATGTGAGAAATCATTACCGGCGATCTACCTTGCTCATCTGATTTTATATGGAGAATATCCCCTTTCTCACATCTCATCTCAATATATTTCTTCCCACAATTAACTATTACATCATGGTTGGTCAACCAGTCCATACCAAGAATAATGTCAAACTCATCAAATGGTAGCAACATAAGATTGCTTTAAAATAATGACCTTTAATCATTAACGGAAAATCTTTACGTACTTCATCAACTAACACACTATTGCCTAAAGGATTAGATACCTTAATCACAAATTCTGTAGACTCTATAGGCATACTCATATCGGATACTAGCTTCATGAAAATGTAAGAGTGTGTGGATCCGGGATCTATTAAAGCAAAAACTTTAATATCATGAAGAGAAAAGGTACCCGTAATAACATCATGGGAAGATGCCTCTTCGCGAGCGAGAATGGCGTAAGTCCTTACAGGTGCTCTACCCTCGGGTCTTGCAGCCTGCTCTCTAGGGTTACCTCTTCCCATTACCCCACTTCCTGGGTTTCTCTGCGGTCTTTCTCTGACCATACTCCCGGATCTCGGGTTCTGAGCTCTCTCTTTTTTCGTCATCTCTGGACAATCTTTTATATAGTGGTCTTGGGAACCACATCTGAAGCATACATTTTCGTGCGCTCGGCATTCTCCAAAATGGCGTCTGCCACACTGTGGCCATTCGGGTCTATCAGATCGAACATTCCCCACACTAGCGACTGAAGTAGTCTGTGCTTTATTTCCCGAATACTGCTTACTCTTGTCTTTCTTTGAAAACCCCGTGGAAGTAGCCAATCGGGTAGGGAAATCTCTTAACTTCTTGGATGAAGATTGGAATGACTTATTCCACTGTCTCTTTCTAGAGTCACGAGACTCCATTTCAGACTTTCTTTTCTCTTTTACTAATTCATCGGCTTTACAAGCCCTCTCTACTAGCACAACAAATTCCTTTAGTTCTAGGACAGCAACAAACAGTTTGATGTCCTCATTCAATCCGTCTTCAAATCTTTTACTCATGATGGCCTCAGTGGACACACATTCGCGAGCGTACTTACTGAGTCGTACAAACTCACGTTCATAGTCAGTCACTGACATCTTGCCTTGCTTCAGTTCTAGGAATTCCTTCCTTTTCTGGTCTACAAACCTTTGACTGATATACTTTTTCTTGAACTCTTCTTGGAAAAATTCCCATGTGATCTTTTCCCTCGATACCACTGACACAAGGGTGTTCCACCATTGATAAGAAGAGTCTCTTAAGAGAGAAACTACACACTTCATACATTCATCAGGCGTGCATGACAACTCATTAAATACCCTGATAGTATTTTCTATCCAGAACTCAGCCTTTTCCAGACCATCATCTTTTCTAGCCCGGAATTCTTCTGCCCCATGTTTCTTAATCCTATCAACCGGAGGCTTTTCTCCTCTTACCACCTCTACTACTTGAGGGGCTACTGGGATAGGTTGAGGAATAGGTGGGGGTGGAGGGGGGTGCGCATTCGGGTTCCTACGAACGAACTACGTATACCATGTATTCATCATATGGAGGAAGCATTCTCTAGCCTCTTCTCCTCCTTCTTGACTCACCGTAGTGGGTCTATTCTCATGCTCGTTTGGCACCGTCCCTTTAGCGGGAGCCGGCGCGTTACTTTCTACGTCATCTGCCACAGCTCTATCGGGATCAATTTACTAAATGTATAAATATAATTTAAGTCATCAGGAGTCGTCACACTATCATTATAAAAACATTCTTACGTATGGCATGTATAGCTAGACTCGTGCTCGTGCTACGTTAGTCCTAGAACCAACTAAACCGTAGCTCTGATACCACTAAATGCAACACCCCATACCCGAGTCCGAGGCAAAGACTAGATACGAGACATCACCATGCTTGAACTCACTTAAACATGTACTTACGGGCCGTAAAATTTCATTCTGAATTTAAAACTTCTCTTTCTTAGTAATCATACATTTCATTGGCCTACGAGGCCTTAAACACGTATCTAAAAACTTTCGGAACTTAATCAGAGACTTTTATTTAGAGCAGAGGTCACACGCCCATGTAGTTTGGGACATGCCCGTGCACCCCTAAAACATGCCCGTGTCTTTCACTCGTGGTCGATACTGGCAAAATACACACGGCCTGGAAACGTCCATGGCCCCAAACCGTGCCTAAAACCCCAACATTCTGCCAATGCCCCACGGCCAAGGCACACGCCCGTGCTTACCACCCGTGGTGCACACTGACTACCTTAACACGGCCTAGAGTCTAGACACACGCCCGTGCTTACCAGTCCGTGGTCTATTCTTACTTAAGATACAATGGTGCAGGGTGCACACGGCCTAGACACATGCCCGTGTGTCCATCCGTGTGGTCACTTAGAGGCTATTTACCAAGCCAATTGCCACCCTGAAATCAAGACCAAACTCAAGCTCAATTTAGCAACTCAAGTATTACATCTTTCATGAACAATACAACATGCTTCATTGATATCAACAACATGCATACTTAGTCAATCTTGGCCAATCACTTAGCCATTTACAAAAGAATAATAAACTTGATAGCCCATACTTTTGCCCTTTTCTAAGACATATTCTCAAAATGAAATGCTTCCTATACATGCCATACTTAATATAATTTCAACTTGGCTATACCAAAATAGTGATTGATAGTGTACTCCGAGCTCCGATGACGATGATCCACGAGATTAGCTTGGCGAGACTACATGGAAAGAAAGAATAAAAGACGTAAGCATTTAGCTTAGTAAGTTTGCATAATGCACATAGCAACCTTCTTGCTTAATATAGACCAATTGATATAAGCAATGGTATCGTAAATTTAGCTATAAAGCTTACTTACTCATACTTGATTCTTACATATCTCATGAACTTACTAGTCTCATACTTGATAGGTAAACAAAGTACTTGTATCACTTGATCACATTGATCAGCATACTTTAACATTAAAATCATGATCTCTAATTCATCATTCATAACATGAATAATACTCATTTTCACTTGACAATAACTTTGCTTACTTAGCTTTCTTGCTATCTCGTTTGAGCTTAGCTCGTTTACCCGATGAATTTATATGAATAACCGAGGATACTAAATCTCATCTCACATAACTCAATGCTAAAGCCATATACTAGATACGGTCTTACATGGAATGTCTCATCTTGGTTTCGAGGCCATGTCTTGATATGGACTTATACGAAGTCTTTCTCGTGAGTTCCCTTGGGAACTTACCATTGCCATGTCTTGGCATGGTCTTACTTGGTATCATTGCTCATGAACTGGTCAATGCCGAGCCTTGGCTTGGGCTTACATGAAATCTCTTTCTCTTGATAGCTTTTCAATGCCAAGCTTGCCTTGGACTTACATGATAACTTTCTTGAATGCCGATGCCATGCCTCGGCTTGGTCTTATACGGACTTTCTTATTTCATGTGGTAGATCGAGTATCCTAAGCTATTCAACTTAAATCGGGGCTTTCTCATGCTTAATATCATTAATTTCTTTGTTTAACATAACATTAAATATTTTCATAATAATATTGAACATAATACTAAGCAAATCAATGATATGAATCGTAAAGTTTAGAAATCATACAAACTTACCTCAATATACAAAATGTAGCTAGATATGCAATTTAGTCCTCGACCTTGTTCTTACCTCGGTTTTGATCCGGGCTTCGTTTTTCTTGATCTATAGTCATAAATAGATTATTTAATACTCACATTTACTAAATTGACTCTTTACTCATACTTTGGCAAAATTACTATTTTGCCCCTATACTTTCTCATATTTGCACTTTTGCCCCAAGGCTCGTAAAATGATTTTCATTCAACTTTCTTAAACTTCATGCTTAGCTGATTTATTTTCTATACTATGACAATCATCAATTCTCACTATTTCTAACAAATATAACCAATTTCATAACTTTTACAAACTAGTCCCTATATTCATTTTTCATGAAATTCACTTAGAAAAAGATGTTTATCTAACATCAAACTCTCATAATCTTCCATAAAACATCATTTAACATGCATGTCATTCATGGGTAGATTTTTGAACATGCATCTTATCTCATTTTATAGCTAAAAAGAGCTAATTCATAATACGAGAACTTCAAAAATACGAAGAATATTAAAAACGGGGCTAAAATGAACTTATTAGCAAGCTTGAAAAAAATGAAGAACCCTAGCTATGGAGTCTCCAAATTTTCGGCAATGAGAGGAAGAAGATGAATAGATTTTTATCATCTTTTTTTCCTATTTAATCATTTATTAGACAAATGACCAAAATGCCCTTCTCTTTAACAACTTCTATTTTACTAACTCATGTCCAATTTTGTCCAAAAATTATAATTTGGGCAAATTGCTATTTAAGGACTTATAATTGCTATTCTAAAGCTATTTCATACAAAATGCTTCTAGAAACTCATATTTTGCAACTTTTGCAACTTAGTCCTTTTTGGACCATTCAACCTCCTTTTAGCAAAATTGCTTCATGAAACTTTCACACTAACATGAAATCATGGCATAAGTCTCAAAAACTCATAAATTCACCTCGGATTTGTGGCCTCGCACCACTATTCCAACTAGGCCCTAAATCGGGCTGTTACACCTAATTCTTGGATGTTACAGTTCTACCCCCTTAAAGAAATTTCGGCCTCGAAATTTACCTGATCAAAAGAGGTGAGGGTATTGCTGTTGCATCACACCCTCTGGCTCCCACGTGGCTTCTTCTGAACCGTGATTCCGCCATAAAACTTTGACCAACGGAACTGACTTCCTTCTCAACACTTTAACATCCCGATCTAAGATCTGAACTGGTTCTTCTTCTAAAGACAAATCAGGTCTTACTTCAATTTCCTCTACCGGCACAATGTGAGATGGATCCGAATGATAACGCGTTAACATTGAAACGTGAAATACATCATGTATCCGACACAACTCCGGAGGTAACTCAAGCTGATACACTACTGGTCCCACACGTTTCAACACTCGATAAGGGCCGATGAATCCGGGGCTCAACTTGCCCTTTCGTCCAAACCTTAAAACCTTCTTCCAAGGTGAAACTTTCAGAAAAACCTGATCACCCTCTGTGAATTCTATTTCCTTACGCTTCAGATCTGCATAAGATTTCTGCCTGTCGGAAGCTTCCTTCAACCGAGACTGAATCAACTTAACCTTTTCTTCCGTCTCTGAAACCAATTCTGGACCCAACAACTGTCGGTCACCCAACTCTGTCCACCAGGTAGGAGTACGACACTTACGACCATATAACGCTTCATAGGATGCCATCTGAATACTGGATTGAAAGCTATTGTTGTATGCGAATTCTGCCAACGGTAAGAAATCCTCCCAACTACCCCTAAAGTCGATAACACAACCTCTCACATATCTTTCAGAATCTGAATTACCCTCTCTGACTGACCATCAGTCTGTGGATGAAACGCCGTGCTGAAATCCAGTCTTGTACCCAATGCTTTATGTAACGCCTTCCAGAACCGCGATGTAAACCTAGGGTCTCTGTCTTATATGATAGACACCGGTACTCCATGTAACCTCACAATCTCTGCTACATACAGCTTGATCGACTTCTGCAATGAATAGTCGACATGAACCGGTATGAAGTGAGCGGACTTCATCAACCGATCCACAATCACCCATACCGAATCTTTCCTAGTGGGCGTAAGAGGTAGCCCACTAAAAAAATCCATTGTGATCCTCTCCCATTTCCAAAGTGGAATCTTCACCGGCTGCAACAACCCCGAAGGCAACTGATGCTCTGCCTTCACCTGTTGACATGTCAAACACTTACCCACAAACTCGGTAACTTCTTGCTTCAGACCTGGCCACCAATACGGTTCACGTAAATCTCGGTACATCTTGCTCCCACCGGGATGCATAGCGTATGGACTACTATGTGCCTCCTGCAGAATCCTCTATCTCAACTCGAAATCCTTTGGCATACAAACCTTTCAACGAAAGCACAATACTCCCTCACTGTTCAGACCAAATCATTCTGTCTCACCACCTTCCACTTGCTGAAGTAGAGAACTTAACAATTCGTCTGACGTCTGCTTCTCCTTAATCTGACTTACCCATGAAGGCTTCACTTGAAGTTTGGCTAATAAACTTCCATCATCATACAAACTGAGATGAGCAAACATTGCCCTCAAATCCGCTATTACCTTACGGCTCAACGCATCTGCCACTACGTTTGCTTTACCCGGGTGATACTCGATCGAGCGAATGTAGTCTTTCAACAACTCAATCCACCTCACGCCTTAAATTCAACTCCTTACGGGTAAGGAGATATTTCAAGCTCTTATGATCGGTGTAGATAATTGACTTCTCCCCATACAAATAGTGTCTCCAAATCTTCAGGGCGAATACTACCGCAGCTAACTCCAAATAATGCGTGGGATAATTCACTTCATGCGATCTTAATTGCCGAGACGCATACGCTATCACCTTTCCCTCTTGCATCAACACACATCCTAACCTTGTGCGTGACGCATCACAATAGACAACAAATTCCTTTCCAGCCTCAGGCTGAATCAACACTGGTGCCTCCGTCAAAATCTTCTTCAACTTCTCAAAGCTTTCCTACTGCTTATCAGCCCAAACAAATGGTATCCCTTCTCGTAACAACTTGGTTAAAGGTGCAGCGGTCAACGAGAATCCCTCAACAAACCTTCTGTAATACCCAGCTAACCCAAGGAAACATCGAATTTCCGCTACAGACTTCAGTGGTTTCCAATCCAAAACAGCTTCAATCTTTCGGGGTCAACCCTAATCCCCTCGGCAGACACAACATGCCCCAAAAAAGTAACTTCCCTCAACCAAAATTCACACTTGCTGAATTTGGCATACAATTGCTTCTCTCTCAAAATCTGCAGAACAATCCGAAGATGCAAATCATGCTCCTCTTCCGTCCTTGAATATACCAAGATATCGTCTATGAACACTACGACAAACCGATCCAAGTAGGGTTGGAATACCCCGTTCATCATATCCATAAATGCAACTGGTGCATTCGTCAACCCGAACGACATCACTAAGAACTCGTAGTGACCATAACGAGTTCGAAAAGCAGTCTTATGAATATCTGCCTCCTTGACCTTAAGCTGGTGGTACCCTGACCTCAAGTCTATCTTCGAGAAGACTGAAGCGCCTCGTAGCTGATCGAACAAGTCATCAATTCTTGGCAACGGGTACTTGTTCTTAATCGTTAACTTGTTCAATTGCCTGTAGTCAATGCACATTCGCATTGACCCATCCTTTTTCTTGACAAATAACACCGGTGCTCCCCACAGAGACACACTTTGTCGAATAAAACCACGATCCAACAATTCCTGAATCTGAGCTTTAAGTTCTACTAGCTCCTTTGGTGCCATCCTATATGGAGCAACGGACACTGGAGCTATTCCCGGAAGAAGATCAATGTCGAACTCCACCTTGCGATCCAGAGGTAACCCTGGAAGCTTTTCTGGAAAAACATTCAAAAACTTTTTCACCGTTCTAACATCTCTTACAGACAATTCCTTGGCCTCCAAAGCACTAATGAAAGCTAAGAAAGCCTCACACCCTTTTCGCACCATCCTTTCAGCCTTCAATGCAGACACCACATTGTACAGGTAATTCCTTCTGTCACCTATTACCAACACCTCCTTATCCTCGAGAGTCTTCAAAATCATGCGCTTAGCAGCACAATCCAAGTTTGCTCGATACTTAACTAACCACTCCATGCCTAAAATCAAATCGAACTCGCCGAACGGTAATTCCATCAAGTCAGCCGGGAAAACAACCCCTTGTACTTCTAAAGGCACACTCCTAAATAGTTTGTTTACCACTACAGATTGTCCTAAAGGGCTAATCACAGTCATTTCTCTAGAAGCAACCTCAGATTCTATATTCAAAGTTCCAGACATAGTACTAGCAACATATGAATGTGTAGACCCAACATCTATCAGTGCTGTAAAGGGCAAACCAAAAATAAGGAACGTACAGGTTATGACATCTGGTGCATTGCCATCCTCTCGGCGTCTAGCTGCATAAACCAATCCTGGCTGTCTTGCATCTGTATTCCCAGCACCTCTGCCCGGTGCTCCACGCCCTCGACCAAAACCATTTCCTCCTCTGGCTGGACCACGACCTCTCGGTGGTTGCTACCCACCTCTTCCAGACTGTACATGATCTACAGATCCACACCTATAACATCCTTTACTTCTTGCCCAACACTCCCCCGAATGATAATTCCCAAATCTAGCACATGGTTGAGACCTACCAACAGTAACAGGCTTCACAACTCGACCCAGCCCATCAAACCTAGGCCTCTTTTGGAAACTCCCAATAGATCCTGACGACCTAAAATTCCTTTTATTCCTACCCCTATCCTTATCCCGCTTCTGCCTCTCAGACCACTTCACCTCTTTAGCTATCTTTGCCTTCTCAACTAAAGTAGCAAACTCTCTTTCCCATTGCAGAGCTATCAGTACCCGCAACTCGTCCCTCAGACCATCCTCAAACCGAACACAACACTCGTAATCAGTTGCGACGATACCCCGAGCGTAACGACTTAAACGCAGGAACTCCGCCTCATACTCAGCCACCAACTTATTCCCCTAGACCAAGTTTAAAAATGCCTTTCTCTGAGCGTCCAGGTAACTCACCCCAACATACTTTCCCTGGAACGCTATCTTAAAGAAGTCCCAGGTAATACGGTCTGCTGACGTACCATCCCTTACCGTGAGCCACCACTGGTATGCTTCATCTCGAAGGAGGGACACTACTCCTTTCAACTTTTCCTCAGCCATGCAGTCCAAGTCATCCATAATCCGCTCGACTGCTTCCAACCAATATTCTGTTACGTTAGGGGCCACTCCAAAAATACCCCTAAATATCTCGGCCCCATTAGCTCGAAGTCGCTCAGGAATAGATTTTCAAGCTACTAATCCCGTGCTTGCTCCAGCAACCCGCTCCAAAACACGCAACATAGCTTGAGACACAGCATCGTCTCCACCATTTTGGTCCTGGAATCCTGCTTCCGCAATTGGTGATGTTGGCACTTCACCTTCCGGCCCATGCCCTGATTCTGAGGGTTCAGCCTCAACACTCCGGCCTCTACCACGGCCGCGCATACCACGTCCACGTCCTCTGCCACTTATGATTACGAATTCAACTTAATCTGATTAAAATTTTATGAGTTAGCATTTCTTCCACTGTTTATTACCGGACAGTCTTATGAAAATAGCATTAGAAGTAGTTTTCGCAAAAACATATTTCTAAAGGTCTCAGTTTCTAAAGTTGAATTTCTTAGAACTATCTATCACAATAATTTTTTTTTTCATAAGAATTCAAGCAATAATCAGAAAACTTACAGTGCAGATTGGTGCCGGAGACTCGGGTGCCATACTTCCAGAAACCATGTATTTTTCTAAACCATATTCCAAACCAACTTTTGAAAACATTTTTGAACCCCAAACCCACAGCCGAGTTTTGATCCCTTGGCTCTGATACCATAATTGTAACACCCCAAACTCGGTCTAAATGTTACGACCAAATCTGGCATGCTATATGAAAAGATAGTTTTGAAACTTTAAAGAAACATCGTAGTTTAGAAAACTTATCATTTAGGGTTTCCATCTTAAGAATAACTTAAAATTATGTTTGAAGGTTTCATACCAACTTCTTTATTAAAATGTACTAAGAGTCGTTCATGGAGTTTCATTTTTACTTAAAGCCGAAATCGGGAATTTTCATAAACGTGATGTTTTGAAAACACTTTGTTGAGGTATTTAGGAAAGTTTTTCGAATTCATTAGTTAATCGCTTGTCACCTTTTATTAACACTTTGAAAAGATGATTGTTATTATTTTTTGTTTTAGAAAAACTCCATATTTGACGTTCATAAAATATGTGTAAACATTATTAAACCAAAACCCAAATTGAAGTTATGGAGGCCTTATTACAAAATGAAATCCCAATTTAAAAGTAGTTTAATAGAAGGAAACCAAATTTACGAAAACATAATGCATGGCCACCTCGAAGTCTACCTCAGCTCCAAATCCGCATATAAGGGTTACCTGCAAAGTTAAGCAGAGGGATGAGTCACCAAGACTCAGTGTGTAATTCCCCTTATAACGCAATCGGGCTTTAAACCCATAGATGCACATTGGGCCTTAGCCCTCACAATATAGCATATTAAAAATGTATGCAATGCAGGCCAGCCCAACCTAGTTTTCCATCCTCTAGGTCACCTGAACCAGCCAAACACCCATGGCATCAAGCCACTGTGGTTCCAAACCACTGTGGTCTCAGACCACTTGTGACAGAGTCACAGAATATGTAAACATGGGGCCAACCCACTGTGGTCCCAGACCACTGTGACAATCTCTGATAAGTATATGTGGGGCCAACCCACTGTGGTACCAAACCACTGAGATAAGTCACTGATAAATATATGTATACGTGGTTCCAAACCATTGTGGTCCCAGACCATTGTGACAGAAGTCACTAAATCACACTTCCCTTGTCAATCATATCCCAAAGCCCATGCATCATATTATCATACTGAGATGAATGCAAACATACTTTCAATGTATAACAGACAATTAATTCATACATACATATCTTCGAAAGTAAAATCATAGAGGTACTTACCCGGTGTCTCCAACCTTACCCACAAGGGTATCTCGACTATCTATACAGTTGTTTCGACTTTCAGCCAACACAGTTACTAACGTAAATAATAAAGAAAAGTGTGAACATTACACACACCTGATTACGCGTAAGACTAAACTCTCTAGATTGTCGACACTCTCACTAGAAGAAACAACCGCGATTTTTCTATCCCAAGCAGAAGTTGGCTCCCTTCCACAGCCTGGCGGATAGTCTCGAACCACCGACACAGCACGTCGCTTAAACTTAGGAGTAGAGACTACGAGTCCACTCCCCTCCTTAGTTTGGCTAGCACTCGCATCCATGGAGAGAATCTTTGATCAGTACTCAAGGAGAAATGTAGGTTGAATAACAAAAGAATTTGATTAAGGCAGACTACAATTGAAAAGGGATGAAGTAGCCAAGAAAACGCAAAGATGGCTCCTTACCTTAAGAACCTGAATGGAGTGATCAGATTCGGCAATCAACAGACCTTCAGGCTTCGGACCTCCAACGTTCGGTTTAACCAACAAAAATCGATTGAAGAGACTTCCTGCGGCCAAAGATTCCTAGCACCTTGCTTCGCGATGTTCAGCTAACAGAAAAAGAGTGCAAGAATAGATTTAGTGTGGTGTCAAAGGAGATTCGGCTATGGTGAAAAGGTGTAGAAACGAAACACACAAGAGAAAAGAGTGAAAAGTATGTTTCGGCTAGAGAAGAAAAGAGTGTAGAAGAGAAAATCGTTAGAGAAAAAGAATGCAAGAAAAAAGGAATTCCCGAGTGGTCACCCTAGTTTCGGCTAATGTCAAAGAGGCAAGAAGAGATGAAGAGAAGAAAGTTAAAAGTTTCGGCACAAAGAGAAGTAGAAAACCGAACGAGAGAAAAAGAAAGAACTCCCTAAGACCCTTGCAAAAATTCGACACTCTCCCTGTATAACCGAAAAAGCCAAAATGAAAATGCCTACTACTCAAGAGAATTTCGGCACACTCACCTTTCCTAGCAACTAAACTGAAATCCCCCCTCCAAGCTCCCCACATTCGGCCAACACCTCTACCATCACCAAATCCCTTGATTTGCTCCACCCAATACTCCTCATCACTCATTCAAATTGGTTTGACCAATTCAAACTCCTCCAAACTCTCTTGTCCATCCATTTGAATGCATTGACCCATTCAACCACCACCCTTGAAGAGTCCCTGCCGAAACCATCTCCTCTCCATCCTGGCGCCAAAAATAAAGCCCCATAATGAGGCTTATGGGATTCGAACTCCTCCCCTTCTGCTCCTACAAGTGACGCCACCTCCACTTGGACACAAGCTCCTTTGTGTCATCAAGCACACGCAAATAAACTTAAAGCCTGCTCCTACTAGCTCTCCCCCCTTTAGATGCCCAAAACAGAAAATTTCACCAAGGCTCTGGCTTGAACCCGAGCCTCACCAGGACCCCCAAGCACACCTAAATAACAAGCAGAACAAGCCAAGCACACAGAAAAGCATAAAATGTAGAACCCCTAATTCTAGGATGTTACACTATACATATTCAAATTTAACTCATTCAATCACCAATTCATTCAATTTAGTCCAAACACACATATTTAGGGTATTTTACAAAACAACCCTCACATTTTCACATTTCGACACTATAGTCCCTATTTCACAAAATCACAAAATACACAAAATTTCACTTCACCCATGCCTAGCCGAATTCTCCCTATGTCCATACAAGCCCACACATTTCATTTATTTTACATTTTGGTCCTCCAATTTCTTATTTTCACAATTTAACCCAATTTACTCAATTTCACCAAAAATTCTAAGATTAAATATGTTAATCTTACACATATCTTTCATATTTCATCAAAAATCATCACAAAGCTCATGAGTTCATCAATGGCACATTTCAAAATCTTCATCAATTCTAAAAATTAAGATATGGGTTTTGAAGTACTCGAAGCAACGATTACAAAAACATAAAAATTATCAAAAACCAAACAAAAACTAACCTTGAATCAAGCTAAGTAGTAGCCGAATATGAGAAAGCTTCTAAACCCCATATTCTTTCCTCAATTTCGGTGAAATAAGGATGATAATGGCCATCTAATTTTGTTTTTATTATAGTTATAATAACATTAATAATTAATTTCCAAATCTACCCTTAATGAATTAACCATTAAAACATATAATGGTTGTCCATATTAGTCCACTATAAATTATAATGGTATAATTACCATTTCAGGCCATTACATGCAAAAGCCAACCCATTTAAGTACATTAACATTTAGCACACAGCTTTTGCATTTTACGCGATTAAGTCATTTTTCATAATTCGACATACAATCGATAAAATTTTCACACAAAATTTTCACACATGCTCAATCACATACTGTAAACACCAAAAATATTATTAAAAAAAAATTTCTGACCTCTGATTTGTGATCCCGAAACCACTACTCCGACTAGGGTCTAAACCGTGCTGTTACAATTCTCCCCCCTTAGGGATTTTCGTCCCCAAAAATCTTACCAGTGAATAGGTTTGGATATTGCTCTCTCAAAACATCTTCAAACTCCCACGTAGCTTCTTCAACTCCGTGTTTATGCCACAACACTTTCACCAAAGGTATTCTTTTGTTTCTCAACTCTTTGATCTCACGTGCCAGAATTCGGATCGGTTCTTCACTATACAAAAAATCTGACTGAATCTCAACCTCAGAATTACATACGATAGATCAGATTTGTATCTTTGAAGCATCGATACATGAAATATATTATGAATTTTCTCTAATTCGGGTGGCAACAACAATCTATAAGCAACCGGCCCAACTCATTCAATAATCTCATATGGTACGATGAACCTCGAACTCAACTTGCCTTTTCGGCCAAATCGAAGTATTTTCTTCCATGGAGACACTTTCAAAAACACTTTGTCACCGACCTCGAATTCGATATCTTTTCATTTAAAGTCTGCGTAAGACTTCTGACGATCTGAGGCTGCTTTGAAACTATCACGAATCACCTTCACTTCCTACTCGGTCTCTTTTATCAAATCAACCCCGTGAATCTTATTCTCAGTCAGCTCAGTCCAATACAATGGAGTTTGGCATTTTCGACCGTAAAGAGCCTCATACGGTGCCATTTTAATGCTAGATTGAAAACTATTATTGTATGCGAATTCAATCAACGATAAATTCTTTTCCCACATACTTTCAAACTCAAGAATACAGCATCTCAACATATCCTCAAGAGTCTGAATGATCCGCTCGGATTGTCCCTCCGTTTGTGGATGAAATGCAATACTAAAATGCAGCTTTGTGCCTAATGCCTCTTGCAATTTCTTCAAAAACTGTGAGATAAATCTCGGATATCTGTCAGACACAATCTCATAAACATACAATTCAGGTAGCTTATCAAGTGAATAATCTGTTCTCACCAGAACAAAATGAGCCGATTTCGTTAATCTGTCAACTATCACCCAGATTGCATCCTTCTTTCTCGGAGATAAAGGTAGTCCTGACACAATGTCCATCGTGATTCTCTCCCATTTCCACTCACGAATCATAATTTGTTGTAACAAATCAGATGGAACCTGATGTTCAGCTTTAACCTGCTAAAAAACCCAACATCTCAAAACAAATTCTGAGATATCCCGTTTCATACCATGCCACCAATAAAACTGTTTCAAATCGTTATACATTTTTGTACTCCCGGGGTGAACAACCAAACGACTATTATGAGCTTCATTCAAAACCAACTGAATTAACTCTAAATTTCTCGGAACACAAATCCAATCTCTGAATCTTAAACAATTATCATAATCAACTCAAAATTCTAAATTAGAATTCAAATCACATTGAGCTCTTTTTGCTATCATCTCATCATCAATTTTCTAGGCATCACAAATCTGACGTATAAACATCAGCCTAACTTTCAATTCAGCTAAAACTGAATTATCATCACACAAATTTATCTGAGCATTCATTGCTCGTAAAGCGCATATAGACTTTCATCTCAAAGCATCAACAACAACATTAGCTTTACCCGGATGATAATCAATCACAAGTTCGTAGTCTTTCAACAATTCTAACCATCTTCTTTGTCGTAAATTCAATTCTTTCTGAGTCATCAAGTACTTCAAACTCTTGTGATCAGTATAAATATGACACTTCTCACCAAATAGGTAGTGACGCCAAATCTTCAATGCAAATACAATAGTAGCTAATTCAAGATCACGTGTCAGATAGTTCTTTTCATGCGGCTTTAATTGCCTCGAAGCATAAGAAATGACTTTGCCTTCTTGCATCAACACACAACCCAAACCATTCAACGATGCATCACTGTAAACTATAAATTCTTTACTTGATTCAGGTTGAACTAACACTGGCGCTTCTACCAACAATGCTTTCAACTACTCAAAACTCTGTTGGCACTTTTCGGACCATTCGAATTTAACATCTTTTTGTAATAACTTCCTCAACGGAGTCGCAATCATCGAGAAACCTTTCACAAACCACCTATAATATCCCGCCAGTCCCAGAAAACTACGGACCTCAGACACATTTCTCGAAGGCTTCCATTCTAAAATAGCTGAGATCTTACTCGAATCAACTCGTATTCCCGCAGCTGATACAATATGCCCTAGAAAACAAACCTCATGCAACCAAAACTCACATTTGCTAAACTTTGCATACAATTGGTTCTCACATAGAGTCTGTAACACAATTCTCAAATGCTCGGCATGTTGGGTCTCATCACAGGAATAAATCAGAATATCATCAATGAACACCACAACAAAGCGATCTAATTACGGTCTGAATATCTGATTCATCAAATCCATAAACACTGCAGGAGCATTCGTTAGTCCAAAAGGCATAATTAAGAATTCATAATGTCCGTACCTCATTCTGAAAGCAGTTTTCGGTACATCTGATTCTTTAACTCTCAACTGATAATAACCCGATCTTAAATCTATCTTAGAAAACATTGTAGCTCCTTTCAGTTGATCAAACAAATCGTCGATTCGCGGCAATGGACATTTATTCTTTATCGTTACTTTGTTCAGTTGTCGGTAATCAATACATCCTATAGTACCATCTTTTTTTTCATAAACAACACAGGAGCACCCCAGGGCGTGAAACTCGATCGTGCAAGTCCTATATCTGTCAATTCTTGCAACAGAGACTTCAACTCTTTCAATTCTGTTGGTGCCATTCTATACGGAGCTATTGAGATAGGAGTCGTCCCCGGCACTAAGTCAATACCAAATTTAACTTCCCGTATCAGAGGTAATCCCGATAGTTCCTCAAGAAACACATCAAGGAATTCACAAACCACAGGCACAGATTCAACTTTCTTTTCTATCACTTTAGTATCTGTCACATATGCAAGATAGGCTTCGCAACCCTTTTTCACATAATTCAAAGCTTTCATCGATGATATAATAGCCGGTAGCCCATTCAACTCACTGGATTCAATTCGAATCATCTCACCATTCTGACTTCTCAAATCAATACTTTTCCGTTTACAATTTACAATAACATTGTGCAAAGTGAGCCAATCCATGCCCAGAATGATATCAAATTCATCAAAGGGTAGCAACATCAAATTAGCCGGAAAGCAAATATCTCGAAACATCAACGGACAGTTCTTGCACACTTTATCAACTAAAACACACCTGCCTAAAGGGTTCGATACTCTAATCACAAATTCAGTAGACTCAACAGGTAGAGTCTTACTAGATACTAGATTATCACACACATAGGAATGAGTAGAACCTGGATCTATCAATACAATCACATCAGTATCAAATAGAGTAAAAGTACCAGTATTGACATCTGGAGATGATGCTTCTTCACGAGCGCGAATAGCATAGGCTCGGGCAGGTGCTCTCGCCTCTGATCTCACAGCTATATCGGTAGTCCCTCTCTGGCTTCCACTCACATTTCTGATGTTTCTGGGTGGTTTACCCCTAGCTATCGTATTACTTGGTCTCGCACTCTGAACATTATCTTTCTCAGCCAACTCTGGGCAATCTCGAATAAAATGATCTCGGGATCCACACTTATAACAAGTTATATTATTGAACTTGCCCCAGCATTCTCCAACGTGTCGTCTTCCACATTGTCTACACTCAGGCTTGTTGCTTTTGATACTTCCAACGCTTGATTCGGTCGAAGTTTGATTTCTTGGACCAACACTTTGTCTCGCACAATCTCTACTCGAATGTCAAAATGAAGCATTTGATTGATTGCTTGCATCTCTAAATCTCTTTGTCAAAGGTTGAGACGACTTACTCATCAATCATTTTCTTTCATCTCTAGCCTCAGAATCTGCTTTCTTCTTTTCTTTGCTAAGCTCCTCAGCTTTGCAGGCTCTTTCCACTAACACAACAAATTCATTTATGTCAAGTATTCCAACCAATAATTTAATGTCTTCATTCAGCCCTTCAATTAAACGTTTCACAAAGTAGCTTCAGTCGAAACACATTCCCGTGCATACTGACTTAATCTCACAAATTCTCGTTCATACTCAGTAACTGACATACGGCCTTGTTTCAGCTCGAGGAATTCTTTATGTTTCTAATCTATAAATCGTTGACTAATATACTTCTTTTAGAATTTAACTTGAAAGAAATCCCAGGTGATTCTCTCTCTCGGAACCACAGATATCAATGTCTTCCCCCAGTAATATGCAGTATCTCTCAACAAGGAAATTACACATTTAATACATTCATCAGGAGTCAATGACATCTTGTCAAACACTCGAATGGTATTCTCAAGCCAAAACATAGCTCGCTTGGCATCATCATCAGCTGTGGCCCTAAACTCTTCAACCCCATACTTTCAAATTTTATCTACATGAGGCTTATTCCATCGGATCCGATCTGTCACTTGTTGCACAATAGGCACTTGTGGGGGTGGAGGTTGTGGAGCAGCCGGATTCGTTCGAACGAACTCCGAAAACCACTCACTTATCATTCAGAAAAAGGCTTGCTTAGCCTCTCCCTCTTGGCTACTATCATTCGGGCTAGATGTGGTCGGTACCGTCCCTTGAGCGGGAGCAGGTGCGTTACTCTTTACATCATCAGTAACTGCTTGATCGGGATCCATTTTCTATATAAAAACACATTTTTTTAACTGTCAGGTTTCATCACACTATCACAAAAATATATATGGCATGTATAGCTAGACTCACATGCTATACGTTAGTCCTAGAATCGACTAAACTGTAGCTCTAATACCAATAAAATGTAACACCTGTAACCGTCGCCGGACCAGGGTTAAGAGGCATTACTAATCATTTCTGAAAATTTCATATCATTTTACAACACAAAGTTAATCATCATTGAAACATAACAATATATAAACTTATAGTCCCTTAATGAGGTCTACGAGACCTTAAACACGTGTTAGAAAGAGGTCGGGACCAAACCGAACACATACAAAAATTTTTAGAAATTTAAAGATTTTTCAAAACTACAGAGGTCACACGCCTGTGTGGATAGGCCGTGTGCCTCACACGGCCTCAGACACACCCGTGTGTCCAAGCCGTGGCAAAATAGGGCATACATACTGACTTGTCCACACGGCCTGAGACACGCCCGTGTGTCTCACCCGTGGTCGACACTGACTTACACCACACGGCCAGTTACACCCACGTGTGTCCAGCCCGTGGTCGAGTTTGACTTGTTTCAATTTGCAAATTCGAAAGACATGGTTGAGCCACATGCCCGTGTGCTCAACCGTGTGGGCAATTATAGGCCATTTTCAAGGAAAAATTACCATCCACACTTTGAAATCACCTATAAACTTCAAATCTCATACATTTATACCTCAATTGGCAACCAAAACATACCAATATATGCACCAAATAATCATCATTTATATCATCTGTAACAGCCTGATTTAGGGCCTAGTCGGAATAGTGGTGCGAGGCCATGAGTCCGAGGTGAATTCATGAGTTTTAAGGTTTATGCCATGTTTACATGATAGTGTGAAAGTTTCATGAAGCAATTTCGTTAAATTGAAGTTGTTTGGTCCAAAAAGGACTAAATTGCAAGAGTTGCAAAATATGAGTTTCTAGAAGCTTTTTGTATGAAAAAGCTTTAGAATATCAATTAGAAGTCTTTAATTAGCATTTTGCCCAAAATATAATTTTTGGACAAAATTAGACATGAGTTAGTAATTATGAAATTTTTAAAGAGAAGGGCATCTTAGTCATTTTGTTAATAAATGATTAAAATAGGAAAAAAGATGATAAAAATCTATTCATCTTCTTCCTCTCATTGCTGAAAATTTGTAGACTCCATAGCTAGGGTTCTTCATTTTTTTTCAAGTTTGCTAGTAAGTTCATCTTAGCCCCGTTTTTAATATTCTTTGTATTTTTAAAGTCCTCGTATTATGAATTAGCTATTTTTAGCTATATAATGAGCTAAGATGCATGTTCAAAAATTCACCTATGAATGACATGGTTGTTAAATGATGTTTTATGGAAGATTATGAGAGTTTGATGTTAGATAAACATTTTTTCCTTAATGAATTTCATGAAAAATGATAGTATGGACTAATTTATAATAGTTATAAAAATTTGTCATACATACTAGAAATAATGAGAATTGATGATTGTTATAGTAGAGAAAATGAATTAGCTAAGCATGAATTTTAAGAAAGTTGAATGAAAATCATTTTACGAGCCTAGGGGCAAAAGTGCAAAAATGAGAAAGTTTAAGGGCAAAATAGTAATTTTGCCAAAATATGATTAAAGATTCAATTTAGTCGATGTGAGTATTGAATGGTCTATTTATGATTATAGATCAAGAATAATGAATCCCGGATCGAAACTGAGGCAAGAACAAAGTCGAGGACTAAATTGCATATCTACATACATTTTGTATATTGAGGTAAGTTTGTATGATTTCTAAGCTTTATGATTTCTATCATTGAATTGCTTAGTATAATGTACATTCTTATCATGGAATGCTTAATGTTTTGCTAAACAAAGAAATCAATAAGATTAAATACGAGCAAGTCCCGATTGAAGATGGAATTTCCCAGGATACACGATCTACCACATGAGATTAGAAAGTCCGTATAAGACCAAGCCAAGGCATGGCATCAGCAACCAAGCAGAGTTATCATGTAAGTCCAAGGCAAGCTTGGCATTGAACAAGTTACCATGTAAGTCCAAGCCAAGCTTGGCATTGAAAAAGTTATCATGTAAGTCCAAGTCAAGCTTGGCATTGAACAAGTTACCATGTAAGTCCAAGGCAAGCTTGGCATTGAACAAGTTACCATGTAAGTCCAAGGCAAACTTGGCATTGAACAAGTTATCATGTTAGTCCAAGGCAAGCTTGGCATTGAAAAGCTATCAAGAGAAAGAGATCCCATGTAAGTCTAAGCCAAGGCATGGCATTGGTGAGAATAAGAAAGACTTCATATAAGTCCATGTCAAGACATGGCCTCGAAACCAAGATGAGATACTCCATGTAAGACCGTATCGAGGATATGGCTTTGGCATCAAGTTCATGTGAAGAGATTTAGTATCCTCGGTTATTCGCAGAAATTCATCTCGCAAATGAGTAAAGTTAAAGTGAGATAGCAAGAAAGTTGAGTAAGCAAAGTTGTTATCAAGTTGAAAATGAGTATTATTCATGTTATGAATGATGAATCAGAGATTATGATTATTATGTTGAAGTATGATGATCAATGTGATCAAGTGATACATGTACCTTGTTTACCTCTCAAGTATGAGACTAGTAAGCTTCATGAGATTTGTAAGAATCAAGCATGAGTAAGTAAGCTTTATAGCTGAAATTTATGATACCATTGTTGATGTCAAATGGTTTATATTAAGCAAGTATGTTGCTATGAACATTATGCAAACTTACTAAGCTAAATGCTTACGTGTTTTATTCTTTCTTTCTATGTAGTCCTGCCAAGTTAACTAGTGGATCGTTGAAGTCGGAGCTCGAAGCTCGAAGCACACTATCAATCCTTATTTTGGTATAGCCAAGTTGAAATTATATTAAGTATGGCATGTATAGGAAACATTTCATTTTTAGTATATGTCTTAGAAAGGGCAAAAGTATGGGCTATCAAGTTTATTATTCTTTTGTAAATGGCTAAGTGATTGGCCAAGATTGTCTAAGTATGTATGTTATTGATATCAATGAAGCATGTTGTATTGTTCATGAAAGATGTAATACTTGAGTTGCTGAATTGAGCTTGAGTTTGGTCTAGATTTCAGGGTGGCAATTGGCTTGGTAAATAGCCTCTAAGTGCCCACACGGATGGACACACGGGCGTGTGTCTAGGCCGTGTGCACCCTGCACCATTGTATCTTAAGTCTGAATAGACCACGGACTAGTAAGCACGGGCATGTTTCTAGACTCTAGGCCGTGTTAATGTAGTCAGTGCGCACCACGGGTGGTAAGCACGGGCGTGTGCCTTGGCTGTGGGGCATTGGCAAAATGCTGGGGTTTTAGGAACGGTGGGGCCACAGGAGTGTCCAAGCCGTGTGTATTTTGCCAGTATCCACCACGGGTGAAAGACACGGGCATGTTTTAGGGGTGCACAGGCGTGTCCCAAACAACATGGGCGTGTGACCCCTGCTCTAAAGAAAAGTTTCTGAATAAGTTCTGAAAGTTTTTAGATAAGTGTTTAAGGCCTCGTAGGCTTATGAAAGGTATGAATAGACTGAGAAAGAGAAGTTTTTAATTCGGAACAAAATTTTATAGCCTGTAAGTACATGTTTAAGTGAGTTCAAGCATGGTAATGTCTCGTATCCAGTCTTGGTCTCAGACTCGGGTATGGGGTGTTACATTTAGTGGTATCAGAGCTATGGTTTAGTCGGTTCTAAGACTAACGTAGCACGAGCACGAGTCTAGCTATACATGCCATACGTAAGAATGTTTTTATAATGATAGTCTGACGACTGCTGACGACTTAAATCATGTTTATACGTTTAGTAAATGGATCCCGATAGATCTGTGGCGGATGACGTAGAAAGTAACGCGCCATCTCTCGCTGAAGGGACTGTGCCAAACGAGCATGAGAATAGACACACTAGGGTGAGTCAAGAAGGAGGAGAAGAGGCTAGAGAAGCCTTCCTCCATATAATGAATACATGGTATACGGAGTTCGTTCGTACGAACCCAAATGCGCAACCCCCTCCACCCCCGCCTATTCCTCAAATCTATCCCTGCAGCCCCTCAAGTAGTAGAGGTGGTAAGAGGAGACAAACCTCCAGTTGATAGGATCAGGAAACATGGGGCAGAAGAATTCCGGGCTAGAAAAGATGATGATCCAGAAAAGGCTGAGTTCTGGATGGAAAATACTATCATGGTATTTAATGAGTTGTCATGCACACCCGAGGAATGCATGAAGTGTGTAGTCTCCCTTCAAAGAGATTCTGCTTACCAATGGTGGAACACCCTTGTGTCGGTAGTACCGAGGGAAATGATCACATGGGAATTTTTCTAAGAAGAATTCAAGAAAAAGTATGTCAGTCAAAGGTTTGTGGACCAGAAAAGGAAGGAATTCCTAGAACTGAAGCAAGGCAAGATGTCGGTGGATCGACTATGAATGTGAGTTTGTACGACTCGAAGAAACGCTCGCGAATGCGTGTCCACTGAGGCCATCTTGAGTAAAAGATTTGAAGACGGGTTGAATAAGGACATCAAACTGTTTGTTGTTGTCCTAGACCTAAAGGAATTTTTTGTGCTAGTAGAGAGGGCTTGTAAAGCCGAGGAATTAGTAAAAGAGAAAAGAAAGTCTGAAATGGAGTCTCGTGACTCTAGGAAGAGACAGTGGAATAAGTCATTCCAATCTTCATCCAAGAAGTTCAGAGATTTCCCTACCCGATCGGCTACTTCCACTGGGTTTTCAAGGAAAGAAAAGAGTAAGCAATATTCAGGGAATAAAGCACAGACTACTTCAGTTGCAAGTGTTGGGAATATTAGATTTGACAGACCCAAATGCCCACAATGTGGTAAACGTCATCTTGGAGAATGTCGAGCACATGAAAATGCATGCTTTAGATGTGGTTCCCAAGACCACTATATATAATATTGTCCAGATATGATGAAAGAAGAGAGAACTCAGAACCCGAGATCCGAAAGTATGGTCCGAGGAAGACCGCAGAGAAACCCGGGAAGTGGCGCAAGTGGAAGAGGTAACCCTCGAGAGCAGGCCGCGAGACCCGAGGGTAGAGTGCCTGCAAGGACTTATGCCATTCGCGCTCGCGAAGAGGCATCTTCTCATGATGTTATTACGGGTACCTTTTCTCTTTTTGATATCAAAGTTATTGCTTTAATAGATCCCGGATCCACACACTCTTATATTTGCATGAAATTAGTGTCCGATTTGAGTATGCCTATGGATTCTACAGAATTTATGATTAAAGTGTCTAATCCTTTAAGCAAGAGTGTGTTAGTTGATAAAGTATGTAAAGATTGCCCATTAATGATTAGAGGTCATTGCTTTAAAGCAAATCTTATGTTGCTACCATTCGTTGAGTTTGACCTTATTCTTGGTATGGACTAGTTGACTGCCCATGATGTAATAATTAATTGTGGGAAGAAATACATTGAGATGAGATGTGAGAATGGGGATACTCTTCATGTAGAATCAGATGAACGAGGTGAATCGCCAGTAATGATTTCTCATATGATGGCGTAGAGATATATAAGAAAAGGGTATGAGGCATTTTTGGCCTTTGTGATGAATGATACAGAAACAGAGTTAAAGATTGAGTCAGTGCCGATAGTATGTGAGTACCTGGATGTTTTTCCTGAGGAATTGCCAGGACTACCACCAGTTAGAGAAGTTGAGTTCAATATTGAGCTAGCTCCCGGTACTGTACCGATATCTATTACTCATTATAGAATGGCTCCAACAGAGTTGAAAGAGCTAAAGTCACAGTTGCAAGAGTTGACAGAAAAAGGCTTTGCAAGATCAAGTTATTCACCATGGGGTGCTCCGGTTTTATTTGTGAAAAAGAAAGATGGCACCATGAGATTGTGCATAGATTACCGTCAGCTTAATAAAGTGAAAGTAAAGAACAAGTACCCATTGCCTAGGATCGATGATTTATTCGATCAATTGAAAGGAGCCACTGTGTTCTCCAAAATAGACTTGAGATCAGGGTACTACCAGTTGAGAGTGAAGGATTCAGATGTATCCAAGACCGCATTTCGAACAAGGTATGGGCATTATGAATTTTTAGTCATGCCCTTTGGGTTGACCAATGCTCCCACGGTATTCATGGACTTAATGAACCGCATCTTTAGACCATAGCTCGACAAGTTTGTTGTCGTTTTTATTGACGACATATTGATTTATTCTCGAGATGAGAATGAGCATGCTGAACATCTACGGATAGTTTTACAGACTCTTCGAGAAAGGCAGTTGTATGCCAAATTCAGTAAAAGCGAATTTTGGCTCAAGGAAGTAGGATTTCTTGGACATATTGTCTCGAGAGATGGAGTCCGAGTAGATCCAAGTAAGATCTCAGCCATAATGGACTGGAAGCCACCGAAGAACATCCCTGAGATTAGAAGTTTTCTAGGCCTAGTCGGCTATTACAGACGATTCGTCAAGGGGTTTTCCATGATTGCAACCCCGATGACTAAATTGTTCCAAAAAAATGTGAAGTTTGAGTGGATAGAACGATGCCAACAAAGTTTCGAGAAGTTGAAAGCAATGTTGTGAAGCTCCGGTTTAGTACAACCCGAGTCGGGAAAGAGTTTATAATTTACACTGATGCATCCTTAAATGGATTAGGTGCGTAATCTTGATGCAAGAAGGCAAGGTGATTGCTTATGCCTCAAGACAATTGAAGCCTCATGAGAAGAATTATCCGACGCATGATTTAGAGTTGTTTTGCCATAGTCTTCGCTTTGAAGATTTGGAGACACCATTTATATGGTGAAAAATGTCAGATTTTTACTGATCACAAAAGTCTGAAGTACTTGATGACGCAGAAAGAGTTGAACTTAAGGCAACGAAGATGGTTAAAATTGATAAAAGATTATGATTTGGTCATTGACTACCATCCAGGAAAGGCGAATGTGGCCGCCGATGCTTTAAGCAAAAAGTCCCTATTTGCATTAAGAGCATTGAATTCAAGGATATCTTTATCCGATGATGGTTCTATTTTAGCTGAGCTGAGAGCTAGACCAATGTTTCTTCACGAGATCTTGGAAGCTCAGAAAGAAGATAGTGAATTGTAAGCCAAGAGAGCTCAGTGCGAATCCGATGTTGGATCTGACTTTTGGATTAATTCCGATGGATATTTGATGTTTAAATATAGAGTTTGTGTACCGATAAAAGAGGAGCTTATTCAGAAAATTTTGTATGAAGCACATAACGGATGTTTGTCTGTACATCCGGGAAGTACAAAGATGTATAATGATTTGAAGCAACAGCATTGGTGGCCAAAAATGAAAAAAGACATTTCAGAGTTTGTTTCCAAGTGCATGATTTGTCAGCAAGTAAAGGCTGAACACCAAGTACCTTCGAGTTTACTTCAGCCCATCTTGGTTCCCAAGTGGAAATGGGACCGAATCACCATGGATTTTGTGACGGGTTTACGATTGTCACCCAGTAAGAAGGATGCTATATGGGTCGTAGTGGATAGACTCACGAAGTCAGCCCATTTTGTACCTATACGAGTTGATTACTCACTCGACAAGTTAGCAAACTTGTATGTTTCAGAAATAGTAAGGGTTCACGGAGTTCCCTTATCAATTATATCGGATAGAGATTCGAGATTCACATCCAGATTTTGGAAGAAGCTGCAAGAAGCCTTGGGTACAAGATTGAGTTTTAGCACAGCTTTTCATCCTCAAACTGATGGTCAGTCAGAGAGGCTAATTCAAGTACTCGAGGATATGCTCAGATGTTGTATTTTAGAGTTTCAAGGCAGTTGGGAAAAGTTTCTCCCATTGATAGAATTTGCCTACAATAATAGTTTTCAGTCGAGTTTAAAGATGGCTCCTTATGAGGCTCTATATGGGCGAAAGTGCAGAATGCCTTTATTTTGGACTGAACTCAAAGAAAACCAAATTCACGGGGTTGATTTGGTTAGAGAAGCTAAAGAGAAAGTTGAAGTGATACGAGAATGTTTAAAAGTTACATCAGACAGACAGAAGTCCTATTCGGACTTAGAAAGAAAAGAGATAGAGTATCAAGTCAGAGATAAAGTTTTCTTGAAAGTGTCACCATGGAGAAAAGTTCTCAGATTTGGCCAGAAAGGCAAGTTGAGTCCATGTTTTATTGGACCGTATAAGATTACCGAGAAAGTCAGACCAGTAGCTTACCGATTGGCTTTGCCAACAGAGTTAGAAAGGATACATGATGTGTTTCACGTGTCAATGTTGAGACGTTACCGATCAGATCCGTCACACGTAATTACCCCGTCAGAGATAGAGTTCATCCCGACATGACTTATGGTGAAGAACCAGTTAAGATTTTGGCTCGGGAAGTCAAACAGCTAAGAAATAAAAGTATTGCCCTAGTGAAAGTATTGTGGCAAAGACATGGGATAGAGGAAGCTACGTGGGAACCAGAAGAAATCATGAGAAACCAGTATCCAAATCTATTTGCTGGTAAGATTTCCGAGGACGAAAATCCCTAAGGGGGAGAATCATAACAGCCCGATTTAGGGCCTAGTCGGAATAGTGGTGTGAGGCCACGAGTCCAAGGTGAATTCATGAGTTTTAAGGTTTATTCCATGTTTGCATGCTAGTGTGAAAGTTTCATGAAGCAATTTCGTTAAATTGAAGTTGTTTGGTCCAAAAAGGACTAAATTGCAAGAGTTACAAAATATGAGTTTCTAGAAGCTTTTTGTATGAAATAACTTTAGAATATCAATTAGAAGTCTTTAATTAGCAATTTTCCCAAAATATAATTTTTGGAAAAAATTAGACATGAGTTAGTATTTATGAAAATTTTAAAGAGAAGGGCATTTTGGTCATTTAGTTAATAAATGATTAAAATAGGAAAATAATGATAAAAATCTGTTCATCTTCTTCCTCTCATTGCCGAAAATTTGGAGACTCCATAGCTAGGGTTCTTCATTTTTTTTTCAAGCTTGCTAGTAAGTTCATCTTAGCCCCGTTTTTAATATTCTTCGTATTTTTGAAGTCCTCGTATTATGAATTAGCTATTTTTTGCTATATAATGAGCTAAGATGCATGTTCAAAAATTCACCTATGAATGACATGGTTGTTAAATGATGTTTTATGGAAGATTATGAGAGTTTGATGTTAGATAAACATCTTTTCCTTAATGAATTTCATGAAAAATGATAGTATGGACTAATTTATAATAGTTATAAAAATTGGTCATACATACTAGAAATAATGAGAATTGATGATTGTTATAGCAGAGAAAATGAATTAGCTAAGCATGAAGTTTAAGAAAGTTGAATGAAAATCATTTTACGAGCCTAGGGGCAAAAGTGCAAAAATGAGAAAGTTTAGGGGCAAAATAGTAATTTTGCCAAAATATGATTAAAGAGTCAATTTAGTCGATGTGAGTATTAAATGGTCTATTTATGATTATAGATCAAGAAAAACGTATCCCGAATTGAAACCGAGGAAAGAACAAAGTCGATGACTAAATTGCATATCTACATACATTTTGTATATTGAGGTAAGTTTGTATGATTTCTAAGCTTTATGATTTCTATCATTGAATTGCTTAGTATAATGTACATTATTATCATGGAATGCTTAATGTTTTGCTAAACAAAGAAATCAATGAGATTAAATACAAGCAATTCCCGATTGAACATGGAATTTCCCAGGATACTCGATCTACCACATGAGATTAGAAAGTCCGTATAAGACCAAGCCAAGGCATGGCATCGGCAATCATGTAGAGTTATCATGTAAGTCCAAGGCAAGCTTGGAATTGAAAAAGTTACCATGTAAGTCCAAGGCAAGCTTGGCATTGAGCAAGTTATCATGTAAGTCCAAGGCAAGCTTGGCATTGAACAAGTTACCATGTAAGTCCAAGGCAAGCTTGGCATTGAACAAGTTACCATGTAAGTCCAAGGCAAGCTTGGCATTGAACAAGTCATCATGTAAGTCCAAGGTAAGCTTGGCATTGAAAAGCTATCAAGAGAAAGAGATCCCATGTAAGTCCAAGCCAAGGCATGGCATTGGTGAGAACAAGAAAGACTTCGTATAAGTCCATGTCAAGACATGGCCTCGAAACCAAGATGAGATATTCCATGTAAGACCGTATCGAGGATATGGCTTTGGCATCAAGTTCATGTGAAGAGATTTAGTATCCTCGGTTATTCGCAGAAATTCATCTGGCAAATGAGTAAAGTTAAAGTGAGATAGCAAGAAAGTTGGGTAAGCAAAGTTGTTATCAAGTTGAAAATGAGTACTATTCATGTTATGAATGATGAATCAGAGATTATGATTATTATGTTGAAGTATGTTGATCAATGTGATCAAGTGATACAGGTACCTTGTTTACCTCTCAAGTATGAGACTAGTCAGTTTCATGATATATGTAAGAATCAAATATGAGTAAGTAAGCTTTATAGCTGAAATTTATGATGCCATTGTTGATGTCAAATGGTTTATATTAAGCAAGTATGTTGCTATGAACATTATGCAAACTTACTAAGCTAAATGCTTACGTCTTTTATTCTTTCTTTCTATGTAGTCCCGCCAAGTTAACTAGTGGATCGTTGAAGTCGGAGCTCGAAGCACACTATCAATCATTATTTTGGTATAGCCAAGTTGAAATTATATTAAGTATGGTATGTATAGGAAACATTTCATTTTGAGTATATGTCTTAGAAAGGGCAAAAGTATGGGCTATCAAGTTTATTATTCTTTTGTAAATGGCTAAGTGATTGGCCAAGATTGTCTAAGTATGTATGTTATTGATATCAATGAAGCATGTTGTATTGTTCATGAAAGATGTAATACTTGAGTTGCTGAATTGAGCTTGAGTTTGGTCTAGATTTCAGGGTGGCAATTGACTTGGTAAATAGCCTCTAAGTGCCCACACGGATGGACACACGGGCGTGTGTCTAGGCCGTGTGCACCCTGCACCATTGTATCTTAAGTCAGAATAGACCACGGACTGGTAAGCACGGGCGTGTGTCTAGACTCTAGGCCGTGTTAAGGTAGTCAGTGTGCACCACGGGTGGTAAGCACGGGCGTGTGCCTTGGCCGTGGGGCATTGGCAGAATGCTGGGGTTTTAGGCACGGTTTGGGGCCACGGGAGTGTCAAGGCCGTGTGTATTTTGCCAGTATCCACCACGGGTGAAAGACACGGGCATGTTTTAGGGGTGCACGGGCGTGTCCCAAACAACATGGGCGTGTGACCCCTGCTCTAAAGAAAAGTGTCTGAATAAGTTCCGAAAGTTTTTAGATAAGTGTTTAAGGCCTCGTAGGCTTATGAAAGGTATGAATAGACTGAGAAAGAGAAGTTTTTAATTCGGAACAAAATTTTATAGCCCGTAAGTACATGTTTAAGTGAGTTCAAGCATGGTAATGTCTCGTATCCAGTCTTGGTCTCGGAGTCAGGTATGGGGTGTTACATCATCTATTTCCATACTCAATATCATCTCAAATAAGTCCATCCAAAGTATCAAATTCACATCCCAAAACATATAAATCAAGCATCATGTAATCCATAGCATAAGTTCACATTTAAACCACAATTCTCATCAACCAATTCAAGCATGAAATATATCATTTCCATTCTCACTAATTCATACCACATTCATCATTTTCATAGCCTACATATAAAAGCCTATATCATTCAACTTCCAAGCCATATCACATGGCAAGGTCCAAACATCCCAAAATCACTAGCCTATACATGCCATATACCAAATATCTATAATTTTCAAAAGTACCAAAATAGTTAGCCGATAGTGTGATAGAGTCGCTGACGATCCCCGGATCCGAGCTAGCTTTAAAGACACTGTAAAACAGAGAAAACTTCATACAGTAAGCTTAAGAGCTTAGTAAGTTCGTAATATAATACATATTACTCAAAAATACAATATCAATACATAAATAAACCATCACTTATATAGATTCACAACTAAACACAATATCATCCTCAACCATATACTCATACATCCATCTATTCAACCTTAAACATTATCATCAACCACATAGGTTTGAAACATACCTTTGCCAACACTTAGTTAACAAACGTTCTTGCTATTCAATGCTCGATACCATAATTTATTCACTATTCACTATTTCTTCAATTCAATCGCACACTTAGTGCCCCATTTCATAGCCGAAACTTAAATAACATCGCACGCTTAGTGCCATAATATAAAACCAAACTTAATTCGGTATCGCACACTCAGTGCCAATCAAAAAGCCGAAGCTTCTATTATTTCAGACACACAGTGCTAATCATCTCGGTCTCATTTCCAAATACGCACACTTAGTGCCACCTAACTCGATTCCATACATAACATTACTAATCCAATAATCTCATAACTATTTATTTCATAGCATTTAAACATAATTTAAGAACATGTATTATATCTGAACTTACCTCGGACGTAGGTATACCGGAACTAGTTGATCAATCGAGTACTTTGTCTTTGCCTCGATCTCGATCCGAATCTCTCCTTTCTTGGTCTATACATATTCAAATTTAACTCATTCAATCACCAATTCATTCAATTTAGTCCAAACACATATTTAGGGCATTTCACAAAATAGCCCTCACATTTTCACATTTCGACACTTTAGTCGTTATTTCACAAAATCACAAAATACACAAAATTTCACTTCACCCATGCCTAGCCGAATTCTCCCTATGTCCATACAAGCCCACACATTTCATTTATTTTACATTTTGGTCCTCCAATTTATTATTTTCACAATTTAACCCAATTTACTCAATTTCACCAAAAATTCTAAGATTAAATATGTTAATCTTACACATATGTTTCATATTTCATCAACAATCATCACAAAGCTCATGAGTTCATCAATTGCACATTTCAAAATCTTCATCAATTCTCAAAATTAAGACATGGGTTTTGAAGTACTCGAAGCAACGATTACAAAAACGTAAAAATTATCAAAAACCGAACAAAAACTAACCTTGAGTCAAGCTAAGTAGTAGTCGAATATGAGAAAGCTTCTAAACCCCTTATTCTTTCTTCAATTTCGGTGAAATAAGGATGATAATGGCCATCAAATTTTTTTATTATAGTTATAATAACATTAATAATTAATTTCCAAATCTACCCTTAATGAATTAACCATTAAAACATTTAATGGTTGTCCATATTAGTCCACTATCAATTATAATGCTATAATTACCATTTAAGGCCATTACATGCAAAAGCCAACCCATTTAAGTACATTAACATTTAGCACACAAAGTTTTTGCATTTTACGCGATTAAGTCCTTTTCATAATTCAACATACAATCGATAAAATTTTCACACAGAATTTTCACACATGCTCAATCACATACTGTAAACACAAAAAATATTATTAAAATATTTTTTTGACCTCAAATTCATGATCTCGAAACCACTGTTCCGACTAGGGTCTAAACCGGGCTGTTATAAGCTATCAACGGGCCTACTCACACAAGCTATTCGTCAAGATGTAGCTACACGGTGCTGCTCACACTAGTTGTCAAGTAACCGAAACACATGCCGGTATACTCAGCCACCGATAGGACGTACAGGACCAGCACCCAGATCACATAATCACAATAAGCACTAATGACATGTAATTCGTATCCTAATCTATTCCTAAGGTTCAACTGGGAATTCTAATGCCGAATCATCATTGAATCATTTTTGAATAAGTCCATAGTCTCATATTCACAATTTATGCCATATCAAAGCATTTTAAAATACATTTATAATGTAATTAATTACATACGAACTTAGCTCGGATGTAAAAACGACGAAACATGTCAATTAGTCGAGTACTTTGTTTTTCCCCCGATCTAGATCCAAATATTTCTTTTCATGATCTATATGTAATCAAAATTAACTTATTTAATTATCTCTCTATTCAATTTAGTCCAAAACACTCATTAAAGCACATTTACACTTTTGCCCCATGTAACAGCCTGTTTTTAGTCAAATCGGAATAATGGTTTTGAGACCACAAATCCGAAGTCTAAATAATTATTTTATTATTATTTTAATGTTTAAAGCATGATAATATATTTGTGTTAAATTTTTGTTAAGAAATTTTATCGTTTGATTAGATAATTTGAGAAAAAGGACTAAATCACGTAAAGTGTAAAAGTGGAGTTCCATTAGCTAAAGGTGTCAAATAGCTATAGAACCTCAAAGCTAAGGATCTTATGTGGTAAATAGACCATTGGTTGTTTAAGTGGACATTTATGGACATCTTTTAAGTGAATTTTGTTATTTAATTAAAAGGTTAAATTTGGTATTTAATAATTAAAGGTTAGTGATAATAAACTAAAAATTCCTATTATCTTCTTTATACCATCTTTCCACCGAAATTTGAAGAAATAAAAGCCATATATAGGGTTGAAGTTTGGCCAAGTTTCCTAGATCAATTGGTGAGTAAATTTTGTCTTGTTTTTAATGATTTCTATGTTTTTGAGATCATTGCAGCTTAGTCTAGCTAGCCCAGGGACTAATTTGCAAAATTGTTAAAGATTTTAGATGTTTCCATTGATGATTGTGTATGAGTTTTGAAGTTTCTTGATAGATTATGAATGCTTGTTGATAGATATATAAGTTTTGTTAATTGATTTTTAGTGAAAATACAAATTAGGGGCTAAATTGTGAAATGTGTAAATTTGGTGGTTAAAATGTGAAATAAATGAAAAATATGGTGCTAGGGACTAATTGGTAAATTAGCTAGGCTTGGGTTGTGATGAAATTGAATGAATTTTGTTTTACGAGCCTAGGGACTAAATTGTAAAAGTTTTGAAATTCTTGGGGTAAAAGTGTAAATGAGCTTAAATGTGTGTTTGGGATTAAATTGAATAGAGAGATTATCAAATAAGTTAATTTTGAATATATTTAGATCAAGAAATGCAAAATTTGGATCTAGATAGGGGAAAACTAAAGTTATCGACTAATCGACCTATTTCGTCGCTTTTACATCCAAGGTAAGTTCATATGTGACAAATTTCATTATAAATGTATTTTAAATGCTTTGAAATTGCATAAGTTGTGAATACAAGACTTCGGATAAGTTCGACAATGACTTGATGGTAATTCGGCATTCGAAATCCCGGTTGAACCTTAGGAATAGTTTAGGATACTAGTGACATGTCATTAGGGGATACATTGAGTTGGCTTCGGGCCATGATATCGGCACTTCGAGTGTGAGTTATACTAATTTGGCTTCGAGCCACGAACATCGGTTGATTTGGCTTCAGGCCATGATATCAGTAATTTGAATATAAGTTACCTTGATTTGGCTTCGGGCCATGGTATAGGTACTTAGTGTGCGAGACTCCTGAGTATCCGACTTCTATTTTGAATGGTTCAATGGGTAAATGAATGATATGGTTGAGAATGAGATTTGTGCTAGATGGTGCAGGTATGTGCATAAACTATATTAGCTTTGAATCAAAGAAATGGTGAAGAAAGTATATATTTTTGTGAATGAGTAATTGAAAGGTTTGTTAGTTAATGTGAATTCATGTATTTATAATCAATTGTTGAATTATGTGTTTATGATTATATCGAGTTTATTTCATATGAGCTTACTAAGGTATAAAGCTTACATTGTTTAGTTTCCTATGTTATAGGTTTAGTCCCAAACCACTTCCAAAGCATGTTTTGAGCTTCGTAAGCTCGTATTAGGGACATTATGATTTATGATTGAGTGATGATTGCATGAATCGTGAAAATGTTTGAGAAATGTATGTGTAATTGTATGATAAGTCTGGTAATACTCCGTAAACTATTCTGACGTTGAATACGGGTGAAGGGTGTTACATTTATTGGTATCAAAGCTACAATTTAGTCGATTTTAGGATTAACGTAGCGTGATTGAGAGTCTACCTATACATGCCATATATAAACTGTGATAGTGTGATGACTCCTGACATTTGAAAACGTGTTTTCATATAGGAAATGGATCCCAATCGATCTGAAGCTAATGATGTTGAGAGTAATGCGCCAGCTCCCGCTCAAGGGGCAACGCCTTCTGAATCTAGACCCGTATCGGGTAGCCATGGAGGAGAGGCTAAGGAAGCCTTCTTTTAAAGGATGAACGAATGGTTCACACAATATGTCTGGACAAATCCGGCTGCTCAACAACCTCCACCCCCACTTAATCCTCAACCGATTCCTGTAGCCCCTTAAGTTGTGGAATTTCAACGACTAAATAAGCCTCCGGTTGATAAAATCCGTAAGTACGGGGTCGAGGAGTTCAAAGCTACCATTGATGATGATCCCGAGAGATCTGAATTTTGGCTTGAAAACACTATTCGGGTATGTGATGAACTGTCGTGTACTCCAGCTGAGAGTTTAAAGTGTGCCATTTTATTATTGAGAGATACGGCGTATCAATGGTCGAATACACAAGTATCTGTGGTGCTGAGAGAAAGGATTACTTGGGAATTCTTTCATACTGAATTTCGAAAGAAATATATAAGTCAGATATTTCTCGATCAAAAGCACAAAGAGTTCCTAGAATTGAAACAGGGCCGAATGACTGTGACTGAATATGAAAGAGAATTTGTGCGGTTGAGCAAGTATGCTCGGGAGTCTGTTTCTACCGAAGAGATCATGTGCAAGCAGTTTGTTAACAGTTTGAATAAAGACATTAAACTTATGGTTGGAATTCTATAATTTAAAGAATTTGTTGTCCTGGTTGATCGAGCTTGTAAAGCCAAAGAACTTAGCCAAGAAAAGAGGAATGCTGATTCAGAGGCTAGAGATTCGAGGAAAAGATCGATGAATAAACCTTATCATTCTTCATCAAAGAAATCCTGAGATTCGTTTAGTTGATCACATGCTTCAGTGTGATATCAGAATAAAGATCGTGGAAATCAACATGTGAGTCCTAAAGCACAAGCTACTTCCGTATCGAGCGTTGGTAGTGTGAGAAACAACAAACCCAAATGTCAACAGTGTGGGAGAAAACATTTCGGAGAGTGCTGGAATAAGATTAATAAAGCATGTTTCAAATGTGGCTCGCCAGATCATTTTATTCAAGATTCCCCAAAATTATCCGAAAAAGATAAATTTTAGAATGTAAGACCGAGCAATACGACTACGAGAAGGAGACCCCCGAGAAATACGGGGAATGTGTCTAGTGGCAAAGGTGTGACTAGAGATTTAGCTATGAGATCTGAGGCTAGAGTGCCAGCCAGAGCTTATGCTATCCGCGCTCGCGAAGATGCATCATCACCTGATGTTATCACCGGTACATTCTCTCTTTATGACACTGATGTAGTTGCTTTGATAGATCCTGGATCAACTCATTCGTATATCTATATGAATTTAGTGTTTAGTAAGAGTCTACCTGTATAGTCTACCGAGTTTGTGATTAAAGTATCAAGCCTCTTAGGCAAGTATGTTTTAGTTGATAAAGTTTGCAAGGATTGCCCTTTGATGACTCGGGGTTACTATTTTCCAGCTAATTTGATGCTTTTACCATTTGATGAGTTCGATGTGATTCTGGGTATGGATTGGTTGACTCTGTATGATGCTATTGTAAATTGTAAAAGAAAGACTATCAAATTGAAATATCAGAATAGTGAAATCATTCGAATTGAATCCGATGAATCGAGTGGATTTCTTATAGTGATTTCGTCGATGTCAGCTCAGAGATAAAGGGTTGTGATGCGTACTTAGCATATGTTTTAGTTACCAAAGTGTTTGAGTCGAAGATTGAATCAATACCAGTAGTTTGTGAGTATTCGGATGTATTTCTAGAAGAGTTGCCACGATTACCGCAGATCAGAGAGGTTGAACTTACAATTGAATTGGTACCGATAACTTCACTGATATCGATAGCTCTGTGCAGAATGGTTCGAAAAAATTGAAAGAGTTGAAATCTTATTTGCAAGAGTTAACAGATAGAGGTTTTCCACGACCTAGTTTTTCACCCTGGGGTGCACCAGTATTGTTTGTAAAGAAGAAAGACGGGTCAATGAGAATGTGTATTGATTATCGACAACTTAATAAGGTTACGATAAAGAACAAGTATCCGTTGCCGAGAATAGATCATTTGTTTGATCAGTTGAAAGGAGCAACAGTGTTTTTGAAGATTGATTTGAGATCTGGTTATTATCGATTCTGCAGTGAAAGATTCGAGATGTCTTTGAAAAGCGCCTTCAGAATGAGGTACGGACATTATGAATTCCTTGTTATGCCTTTCGGATTGACTAATGCTCCTGCAGTTTTTATGGATTTGATGAATCGGATCTTAAGACTGTATTTAGACAGATTTGTTGTTGTGTTCATTGACGACATTCTAATCTATTCACAAGATGAATCTGAGCATGCCGAGCATTTGAGAATTGTGCTTCAAACTTTGAGAGATAAGTAAATATTGACTAAATTTAGCAAATGTGAATTTTGGCTTAGAGAAGTCAGATTTTTGGGGCACATTGTTTCAGTAGAAGGTATTAGAGTTGATCCGAGCAAGACTTCAGCAGTTGTTAACTGGAAACCACTGAGAAATGTATCTAAAGTTAGAAGTTTTCTGGGGTTAGCTGAATACTGGCGACGTTTTGTTAAAGGATTCTCAATGATTGCTACACTGATAACTAGACTGTTACAGAAAGATTTGAAATTTGAGTGGTCTGAGAAATGTCAATAGAGTTTCGATCAGTTGAAAGCAAAGTTAACTAAGGCACCAGTGTTGGTTCAACTTGAGCCGGGAAAACAATTTGTGATTTATAATGATGCACCATGGAATGGTTTGGGTTGCGTTTTGATGCAAGAAGGAAAAATTATAGCTTATGCCTCTAGACAGTTGAAGCCGCAAGAAAAAAATTACCCGACGCATGATTTAGAGTTGGCTGCTATTATTTTTGCATTAAAAATTTGGCGACATCATTTATTTGGTGAAAAATGCCACATATTTACTGATCACAAGAGTTTGAAATATCTAATGACTCAGAAAGATTTGAATTTGCGACAACAGAGATGGCTCGAGCTATTGAAAGATTACAAATTTGTCATTGATTATCATCTGGGAAAAGCAAATGTAGTCGCAGATGCTTTGAGTAGAAAATCTCTATTTGCTTTGAGAGCAACGAATACAAGACTGACTTTGTTTGATGATGGTTCGATATTAGCCATGTTGAAAGCCAAAAAGGTTTTTTTTCAACAAATTTGTGAAGCTCAAAAGTATGATACCGAGTTACAAGCCAAAAGAGTGCAATGTGAGTCGAATAGAGATTCAGACTATCAAATCGGAGCAGATGATTGTTGAATTTTCTGAAACAAAATTTGTGTACCAAAGAATTACGAACTCATTCAGAAAATTTTACACGAAACACACAGTGGTTGTCTATCTGTTCACCCGGGGAGTACTAAAATGCACAATGATTTTAAACAATTGTATTGGCGGTTGGGTATGAAATGAGACATTTCTGAATTTGTAGCGAGATGTTTAGTGTTTCTGTAACACCCCTTACCTGTATTCAAATTGGAACAGGGTTTGAGGCATTACCTAACTAGTCTTACTTAAACATCTCGAATAGGGTTATAAATTTCGTTTAAACCCATCACTTGCACATACTCGGCCTAGGAGGCCCTAAACATACTTCCGAGAGGTATCAGAATTATTCTGGGAACTTTTACGAGTTCGAGAAACTTTTTGATAGAACAGGGGCCACACGCCCGTGTGGGCCTATGGACACACCCGTGTACCCCTAAGGCATGCCCGTGTCTTCCACCTGTAGTTGACACTGACTAATTCCACACGGCCTTGGCACGCCCGTGGCCTTGGCCCGTATGCCAAACCTTGACATTCTGGCATATTCACACGGCCTATACACACGTCCGTGTGCTTAAGCCGTGTGGCGATTTAAATTCCAAGTGCAAGGTGTAGACTTCACACTGCCTGGGCATACGCCCATGTGCTAGCCGTGCCTCTCACACGGTCTAGACACACGCCCGTGTGTCTACTCATGTGGACAATTAGAAGGCTATCTACCAAGCCCTTTACTACCCTACATTGCACGCATACATACACCAATTCCATTCAACACAATTCATGACCCAAAGACACATCTAAATACTCAATTCAACATCTATACACAAGGCATACACTCCAAGAAAATCACTTTCATTAAGCAAAAGAATTTTCCAAGTATTTGCCTAACTTAAGGCCATTTACAAAATGACTTTAGTAACATACATAGCCAACACTTTGGCTAACAATTAAAACTTAACAAAATAATCAAGTCCTATAAATGCCATACTCAAAATAAGTTTAAACTGTTATACTAAAGTGATGTCGATAGTGTGATTTCTGAACTCCTATGTCCACGATCCTCGAGTTATCTTGGCAATACTACAAAGAAGAAGGGCAATGAAAGGGGTAAGCATAAAGCTTAGTAAGTTTGCATGGAAGTAAATAGCATTAATAAGCTCATAATATAATCCATCCATTGCATTAACTAGCCATACACGAGTCAATGGCTTCTTGACATACTTACTTACAATTTCCCTTATTTAGTACATACCGTGCCACATATCGTAATCGTTTCTTCGTGACTCATTCACGAGTACTTGTAATCCCTCAGTCACATGACTTTAGTACATTTCTCATTTGTACTTCTAAATCATCTACTTATCCCATTAATCACTAGGGATAGTCAACGACGTATATTCATCGTCATTACTCTAGGTACGAAGCCAATGCCACATCCCCGAGGTGGTCTTACATGGAGTTACTTCTAAATGCCAATGCCATATCCTGGATATGGTCTTATATGGACTTTCACATCAAGTATCGATGCAATATCTCGGATATGGTCTTATACGATTTTCATATTCATTACCGAAGCTATATCCCGGATATGGTCTTATACGGGATTTCAACTCGGTGCCGAGGCCATGTCCCGGACATGGTCCTATACGGGACCTTATCTATTTCATATCTCGATGATAGCATTTTCCTATTCACATGGTCCACTAGGACTTCAACATCTCATTAAACATCAATTTAATGGAGTGTCATGTATCAATATGATACCAATCATTCTCAATTATGCTAACATAAATGTTGCCTTAATCACATACAAACTTACCTCGTTTTCAAAATGAGCTAGTTCGTCGGTTTAGTCCAAGACTTTGTTCTTTCCCTAATCGAGGCAAATTCTCTATTCTTCTTGATCTATAATAGCAAATTAGCTCATTTTAATCACTACATTAATAAAATCATCTCAACAATCATTCTTAGGCAAAACTACTATTTTGCCCCTAAACTTTGGCAAAATGACCATTTTGCCCCTAGGATCGGAAATTAGTTCTAATCACATTTCTACCTTCAACAAGCCTAGGTGAACATTTAATACTCTTATAGCTATCATCAAAACTCAACATTTCACATATTTACTACAAATTTGTAACCTTTTCATTAAGGTCCCATTAGGTGTTTTCAAGACAACACCTTTCACAAAAGTTGTTCATCTAACAACTAAGACTCAATTTCTTCCAAAAAAATGCAGCAAATAACTATAATATCTCTCATGGAAAAACTCTAAACTTTTCACCATATTGCACATTAGTCCCCTCATTAGAAAGCTTAAGCTTTAGAGGTCTCAAAAGTACAACTATTTTCAAGAAAAGGTCACTAGAACACTTACTTTTTGAAGAGAAGAGTGTGCTAAAATTTTTAAGCTTTCAACCTCTATTTGGCTGTAAATTTTTGGTGGGAGAGATGGAGTAGAAACATGATATCTTTTCTCTCCTAATATTAAACTATCAATTAAGTCCAACTACTCACCCACTTTGACCAACTTGGTCAATCCTTGTTCCCTATGGCAGGCCAAGCCTTTTCAAGGGGCTAAATTACCTTTTAAAGGCCTCAAATTAACAATCTATGGCTATTTGGCACCTTTAGCTTATAGAATGGAACTTTTGCACTTTATGCGATTTAGTCTTTTTTCGCGATTAAACATGAAATTGCTAAAATTAAAGCACCAAAATTCTCATGCACTTATACTATCATGCTCTAACTCATAATATAACATGAAAATAAATTTCTCTAATCTCGGATTAGTGATCCTGAGATCACTATTCTGACTAGCCCCTAAATGGGGTTATTACAATTCTCCCCCTTAAGGATTTTCGTCCCCGGAAATCTTACCGGTGAAAAGGTTCGGATATTGGTCTCTCATCGTTTCCTCGGGCTCCCATGTAGCCTCTTCTATTATGTGCCTTTCCCACAGAACCTTTAGTAGGGCTATGCTTTTGTTTCTTAACTGCTTGACCTCTCTCGCCAAAATTCTAACTGGTTCTTCACCATAAGTCAAATCCGGTTGTATCTCTATCTCTGTCGGCACTATGACATGTGAAGGGTCTGAACGGTATCGGAGCAACATAGATATATGAAAAATGTCATGAATCTTTTCTAGCTCAGGTGGCAAGGCTAACTGATAAGCTAGCGGTCCTATCCTTTCGGTAACTTCATAAGGTCCGATAAAGCGCGGACTCAATTTGCCCTTCCGGCCAAATCTGAGGACTTTCCTCCAAGGTGATACTTTCAATAATACTTTATCACCGAATTTGAATTCTATCTCTTTCCCTTTCAAATCTAAATAGGACTTCTGTCTATCTGAGGTGACTTTCAGACAGTCACGAATCACTTTTACTTTCTCTTCAGTTTCCTTAACCAAATCGACCTCGTGTATTTGTTTCTCTCTGAGTTCTGACCAATACAATGGCGTTCGACACTTGCGTCCATACAGTGCCTCATAAGGTGCCATTTTCAAACTTGACTAAAAACTGTTGTTGTAGGCGAATTTCGCCAACGGTAAGTATTTCTCCCAATTACTGTGGAATTCCAAAACACAACATCGAAGCATGTCCTCAAGTATCTGGATTACCCTCTCCAACTGTCCGTCAGTTTTTGGATGAAAGGTTGTACTGAAACTCAATTTCGTGCCCAACGCCTATTGCAGCTTTTTCCGAAACCATGACGTGAATCTCGGATCTCTATCCGAAATGATCGACAATGGTACACCATGAAGTCTTACTATCACTGGCATGTACAAGTCCGCTAATTTATCAAGCGAGTAGTCGACTCGCACTGGTATAAAATGGGTTGACTTTGTGAGTCTATCAACCACTACCCACACCATGTCTTTCTTCTTTGGAGTCAATGGTAAGCTTGTCACGAAGTCCATGGTAATACGGTCCCATTTCCACTTGGGAACCATAATGGGCTATACCAAACCTGAAGGTACTTGATGTTCAGCTTTCACTTGCTGACAAATCAGACATCTCGATACAAACTCAGAAATGTCTTTCTTCATACCAAGCCACCAATACCATTTCCTCAAATCATTGTACATCTTCGTGCTGCCTGGGTGTACAGTCAAACATCCGCTATGCCCTTCATGCAAGATTTTACGAATAAGCTCGTCATTTCTTGGTACACAGATCCTATCTCCAAATGTCAGACATCCATTAGGATTTACTCGAAAGTCTGACTCAACATCCGACTCACATAAAACTCTCTTGGCTTGCAAACTGTTATCATCTTTCTGAGCTTCAAAAATCTCTTGGAGAAACAATGGTTTAGCCCTCAACTCAGCTAAAATGGAACCATCATCCCACAAGACCATCTGAGTACTCATGGCTCTTAGTGCAAACAATGATTTTTACACTTAAAGACATCGTGATTGCGCTCGCCTTCCCCGGATGGTAGTCAATCACCAATTCATAATCCTTAATCAGCTCTAACCACCTTCGCTGCCTCAAATTCAAATCCTTTTAAGTCATCAAATATTTTAGACTCTTATGGTTGGTGAAAATCCGACACTTTTCACCATATAAATGGTGTCTCCAAATTTTTAACGCAAACACAATTGTGGCCAACTCTAGATCATGAGTCGGGTAATTCTTCTCGTGCGGCTTTAATTGCCTAGAGGCGTATGCAATCACCTTACCCTCTTGCATAAGTACACAACCCAATCCGTTCAGGGATGCATCACTATAAACCACAAATTCTCTTCCCGGCTCAGGTTGCACCAACACAGGAGCCTCAGTCAACAGTGTCTTCAGTTTCTCAAAACTCTGTCGAAACTTTTTTGTCCAATCGAACTTTACATCTTTTTGCAAAAGTCTCGTCATCGGGTAGCTATTACGGAAAACCACTTGACAAAATGCCTATAATAGCTGGCTAGGTCTAGAAAACTCTTTACTTCAGTTACTCTCCTCGGCGGTTTCCAATCCACAATTGTTGAAATCTTACTCGGTCAACTCTAATCCCGTCTCCCGAGACAATGTGCCCTAAAAATCCCACTTCCTTGAGCCAAAATTCACTCTTACTGAATTTGGCATACAATTGTTTTTCTCTCAAAACTTGTAGAACCATACTCAAATGCTCGGCGTGTTCGTTCTCATCTCGAGAGTAGATCAATATATCGTCGATGAAGACTATAACAAATCTATCCAGGTATGGTCGTAAAATGCGATTCATCAACTCCATGAAGATCACGGGGGCATTCGTTAGACCAAAAGGCATGACCAAAAATTCATAGTGGCCATACCTAGTCCTAAACATGATTTTCGGCACATCCGAGTCCTTGACTCTCAGTTGATAGTACCCCGACCTCAAATCTATCTTGGAAAATACCGTGGCTCCCTTCAATTGATCGAATAGATCATTGATCCTCGACAACGGGTGCTTGTTCTTCACAGTTACCTTGTTGAGTTGCCGGTAATCTATACATAGTCTCATATAACCATCTTTCTTCTTTACAAATAAAACGGGAGCACCCTACGGAGAGAAACTCGGCCTTGCAAAGCTTTTATATGTTAGTTCTTGCAACTGGGCTTTTAGCTCTTTTAGCTCGGTTGGAGCCATTCTATAAGGAGCAATAGATATAGTGGCAGTCCCCGGAGCTAACTCAATCCCAAATTCAATTTCTCTAACCAGAGGTAGCACTGGCAACTCTTCCGGGAAAATGTCCGGGTAATCGCATACTGTGGGTACCGACTCAATTCTTGAATTAGTCTCTTTAGTGTTCAACACAAAGGCAAGATAGGCCTCGTATCCCTTCCTTAAATACTTCTGAGTCGACAAGGTTGACATCACTACAAGTAGTCTATCTGGCTTATCTGATTCAACACGAATAAGATTACCATTTTCATCTCTCTACTCAATATGCTTCTTCCCACAATTTACAATTACACCATGAGCAACTAACCAATCCATTCCCAGGATGACATCAAACTCATCAAACGGCAATAACATAAGATCGACCGAGAAACAATTACCCTTAATCATCAAAGGGCAACCTTTGCAAACTCTATCAACCAACACACACTTGCCTAGGGGATTAGACACTCTTATTATGAATTCGGTAGACTCTATAGGCATGCTCATGCTAGAGACTAATTTCATGCATATGTATGAGTGGGTAGATCCCGGATCAATTAAAGCTATAACACGAGTATAATGGACAGAAAAGGTACCCGTGATTACGTCAGGGGAGGACGCCTCCTCGCGAGCACGAATGGCATATGTCCTCGTTGGTGCTCTACCCTCGACTCTAGCAGCTTGCTCTCTAGATGGGTTCTTGCTACCCATCTCAATTCCCGGGTTTCTCAGTGGTCTTCCCCTAGCCGTACTTCTCAATCTCGCATTCTGAGGCTTTTCTTTCTCGCCCACCTCGGGGCAGTCTCTGATAAAGTGGTCTAAGGACCCACATCTGAAACAAGCTTTCTCATTAGCTCGACACTTACGAATGGCGCTTTTGCCACGAGGGCATTACGGTGTACTTGGTCGGCGTTGCCCACACTAGCAACCGATGTGGAGTACGCCCTTTCGACCGAAAATTGCTTGCCTTTACTTGGGTTAAAACCCCTTTGAAGTGATGATCGAGTAGCGAAATCCCTCGATTTCTTAGATGAGGATTGGTGAGACTTATTCGATTGTCTCTTCCTCGAGTCACGAGACTCATTCTCGGCTCTTCTCTTCTCTTTAGCCAACTCTCTTGGCTTTATAAGCTCTATCTACCAACACTACAAATTCCTTTAGTTCGAGGACTCCCACGTATAAATGGATATCTTCATTTAATCTATCCTCGAATCTCTTGCACATGATGACCCGGTGAGACACGCACTCCGTGCATACTTGCTAAGCCTTACGAACTCCTCATTCATAGTCGATTCTTGACATACGGCCTTGCTTGATTCAAGAACTCTTTCCTCTTATGGTCGATGAACCATTTGAATTATGTACTTTTTTGGTATTCCTCTTAGAAAAATTCCCAGCTAACTCTCTCCCTTGGCACCACCGACACTAGGGTGTTCCACCATCGATAGGCTGAATCTCTCAGGAGAGATACCACACACTTTAAGCACTCTTCAGGTGTGTAGAATAACTCATTGAATACCCTGATGGTATTCTCGAGCCAGAATTTTACTTTCTCCGGGTCATCGTCCTTATTTGCCCCAAAATTCCTTGGCTCCTTGCTTCTGGATCTTATCCACCGGAGGCCTTTCTCTTCTCACCACCTCAACTACTTGAGGAGCTCTGAGCGAGTTGAGGATTGGTGGGGTGGAGGGGTTGAGCGTTAGGATTTGCTCGGGTATACTCAGTATACCAGTTGCTCATCCTGTGGAGAAAGGCTTCTCGAGCCTCTTCCCCCTGACCCAAGGTCTCGGGTCTACTAATAGCTAGCGCGGTCCCTTGAGCGAGAGCCGACGCATTACTCGTAGCTTCATCATTTGCGATTCGGTGCGGATTAGAATCCATATACTACATAAAACACAATTTTATACGTCAGAGCCATCACACTATCATTACTCAGACACTCTTACATATGGCATGTATAGCTAGACTCGTACTTACGCTACGTTAGTCCTAGAACCAACAAACTGTAGCTCTGATACCAATAAATGTAACACCCCTTACCCGTATTCAAGCCGGAACAGGGTTTGAGGCATTACCTAACTAATCTTACTTAGACATCTCGAATAGGGTTATAAATTTCGTTTAAACCCATCAATTGCACATACTCGGCCTAGGAGGCCCTAAACATACTTTCGAGAGGTATCAGAATTATTTCAGGAACTTTTACGAGTTCGAGAAACTTTTTAACAGAACAGGGGCCACACGCCCGTGTAGGTCTAGGGACACGCCCGTGTACCCCTAAGGCATGCCCGTGTCTTCCACCCGTGGTCGACACTGACTAATTCCACACGGCCTTGGCACGCCCGTGGCCTTGGCCTGTGTGCCAAACCTTGACATTCTGGCATATTCACATGTCTTATACACACGTCTGTGTGCTTCAGCCGTGTGGCGGTTTAAATTCCAAGTGCAAGGTGCAGACTTCACACGGCCTGGGCATACGCCCATGTGCTAGCCGTGCCTCCCACACGGTCTAGACACATGCTCGTGTGTCTACTCGTGTGGACAATTAGAAGGCTATCTACCAAGCCCTTTGCCACCCTACATTACACGCATACATACACCAATTCCATTCAACACAATTCATGACCCAAAGACACATCTAAATACTCAATTCAACATCCATACATAAGGCATACACTTCAAGAAAACCACTTTCATTAAGCAAAAGAATTTGCCAAGTATTTGCCTAACTTAAGGCCATTTACAAAATGACTTTAGTAACATACATAGCCAACACTTTGGCTAACAATTACAACTTAACAAAATACTCGAGTCCTATACATGCCATACTCAAAATAAGTTTAAATTGTTATACCAAAGTGTTGTCGATAGTGTGATTTCTGAACTCCTACGTCCACGACCCTCGAGTTATCTTGACAATACTACAAAGAAGAAGGGCAATGAAAGGGGTAAGCATAAAGCTTAGTAAGTTTGCATGGAAGTAAATAGCATTAATAAGCTCATAATATAATCTATCCATGGCATTAACTAACCATACACGAGTCAAAGGCTTCTTGACATACTTACTTACAATTGCCTTTATTTAGTGCATACCGTGCCACATATCGTAACTGTTTCTTCGTGACTCACTCACGAGTACCTGTAATCACTCATTCACATGACTTTAGTATAATTCTCATTTGTACTTCTAAATCATATACTTATCCCATTAATCACTAGGGATAGTCAACGACGTATATTCATCGTCATTACTCTAGGTACGAAGCCAATGCCACATCCCCGAGGTTGTCTTACATGGAGTTACTTCTAAATGCCAATGCCATATCCTGGATATGGTCTTATATGGACTTTCATATCAAGTATCGATGCCATATCCCAGATATGGTCTTATACGATTTTCATATTCATTACCGAAGCCATATCCCGAATATGGTCTTATACGGGATTTCAACTCGGTGCCGAGGCCAAGTCCCGGACATGGTCTTAGACGGGATCTTATCTATTTCATATCTCGATGATAGCATTTTCCTATTCACATGGTCTACTAGGACTTCAACATCTCATTCAACATCAATTTAATGGAGTGTCATGCATCAATATGATACCAATCATTCTCAATTATGCTAACATAAATGTTGCCTTAATTACATACAAACTTACCTCATTTTCAAAATGAGCTAGTTCGTCGGTTTAGTCCAAGACTTTATTCTTTCCCCGATCGAGGCAGATTCTCGATTCTTCTTGCTCTATAATAGCAAATTAGCTCATTTTAATCACTACATTAATAAAAGCATCTCCACAATCATGCTTAGGCAAAATTACTATTTTGCCCCAAGACTTTGACAAAATGACCATTTTGCCCCTAGGCTCAAAAATTAATTCTAATCACATTTCTACCTTCAACAAGCCTAGGTGAACATTTAATACTCTTATAGCTATCATCAAAAATCAACATTTTACATATTTACTACAAATTCGTAACCTTTTCATTAAGGTCCCATTAGGTGTTTTCAAGACAACACCTTTCACAAAAGTTGTTCATCTAACAACTAAGACTCAATTTCTTCCACAAAAATGCAGCAAATAACTATAATAGCTCTCATGGAAAATTCTAAACTTTTCACCATATTGCACATTAGTCCCCTCATTTGAAAGCTTAAGCTTTATAGGTTTCAAAAGTACAACTATTTTCAAGAAAAGGACACTAGAACACTTACTTTTTGAAGAGAAGGGTGTGCTGAAATTTTGAAGCTTTCAACCTCTATTTGGCTGTAAATTTTTGGTGGGAGAGATGAAGGAGAAAGATGATATATTTTCTCTCCTTATTCTAATATTAAACTATCAATTAAGTCCACCTACTAACCCACTTTGACCAACTTGGTCAATCCTTTTCCCCTATGACAAGCCTTTTCAAGGGGCTAAATTACCTTTTAAAGGCCTCAAATTAACAATCTATGGCTATTTGGCACCTTTAGCTTATAGAATGGAACTTTCACACTTTATACGATTTAGTCCATTTTCGCGATTAAACATGAAATCGCTAAAATTAAAGCACCAAAATTCTCATGCACTTATACTATCATGCTCTGACTCATGATATAACATGAAAATAAATTTCTCTAATCTCGGATTAGTGATCTCGAGATCACTATTCTGACTAGCCCCTAAATCGGGCTGTTACAGTGTCAGCAAGTTAAAGTTGAACATCAAGTGCCTTCGGGATTATCCCCAGCCTATAGTGATACTAGAGTGGAAATGGGATAGATTTACAATGGATTTCGTATTAGGATTACCCCTGTCTCCGAAGAAGAAAGATGCTATTTGGGTTGTCGTTGATCCACTAACGAAATCTGCACATTTCATTCCGGTACATATAGACTATTCACTTGACAAATTGGCTGAATTGTATATTTCAGAGATTGTTAGATTGCACGGAGTGCTAGTTTTAGTTATTTCGGATAGAGATCCGAGATTTACATCACGATTTTAGAAGAAATTGTAAGAAGCTCTGGGTATGAAGTTGAACTTTAGTAATGCATTTCATCCGCAAATCGATGGTCAGTCTGAGAGAGAAATTCATATTCTAGAAGATATGCTTCGCTGTTGTGTTTTAGAGTTCGAAGGCAACTAGGAGAGATTTTTGCCATTGGTTGAATTCGCGTATAATAACAGCTTTCAATTGAGCATAAAGATGGTACCATATGAAGCATTGTATGGTCGTAAATGCCGAAAACCATTGTGTTGGACTGAGCTTAGTGAAAAATAGATTCACAGACTTGATTTGGTTAGAGAAACCGAAGAGAAAGTAAAAGTAATTTGGGACAGTTTAAAAGCAGCTTCAGATTGATAGAAATCATATGTGGATTTGAAATGAAAAGACATTGAATTTCAGATCGGTGATAAAGTGTTTCTAAAAGTATCTCCGTGGAAGAAAATACTACGATTTGGTCGCAAAGGCAAATTTAGTCCATGTTTTATCGGGCCGTATGAGATCATTGAAAGAATAGGGCCAGTGGCATATCGACTAGCTTTACCTACTGCGTTAGAGAAAATCCATAATGTGTTTCATGTGTCGATGTTGCATCGATATAGATCGGATCCTTCACATGTAATTTCTCCGATAGAGATTAAAATTCAACCCGATATGACATACAACGAAGAACCGATCAGAATTTTGGCTCGAGAGACTAAAGAGTTGAGAAATAAACTAATAGCTTTGGTGAAGGATTTGTGGCAACGTCATGGGGTCGAAGAGGCTACATGGGAACCTGAGGAAGCTATGAGAAAACAGTACCCTAACCTATTCACTGATAAGATTTTCGGGGACGAAAATTCTTAGGGGGAGAGTTGTAACAACCCGTTTTTAATCAAATTAGAACAGTGGTTTCGGGACCACAAATCTGAAGTCTAAATAATTATTTTATTATTATTTTAATGTTTACAACATGATAATATGTTCGTGTGAAATTTTCATTAAGAAATTTTATCGTTTGATTAGTTAATTTGAGAAAAAGGACTAAATCGCGTAAAGTGTAAAAGTGGAGTTCCATTAGCTAAAGGTGTCAAATAGCTATAGAACCTCAAAGTTAAGGTCCTTATGTGGTAAATAGATCACTGGTTGTTTAAGTGGACATTTATGGACATCTTTTAAGTGACTTTTGTTATTTAATTAAAAGGTTAAATTTGGTATTTAATAATTAAAGGTTTGTAATAATAAACTAAAAATTCCTATTATCTTCTTTATACCATCTTTCCATTGAAATTTGAAGAAATAAAAGCCATAGATAGGGTTAAAGTTCGGACAAGCTTCCTAGATCAATTGTTGAGTAAATTTTGTCACGTTTTTAATGATTTCTACGTTTTTGAGATCGTTACAGCTTAGTCTAGCTAGCCCGGGGACTAATTTGCAAAAATGTTAACGATTTTAAATGTTTCCATCATGTATATGTATGCGTTTTGAAGTTTCTTCATAGATTATGAATGCTTGTTGATAGATATACAAGTTTTGTTAAGTGATTTTTAGTGAAAATGAAAATTAGAGGCTAATTTGTGAAATGTGTAAATTTAGTGGTTAAAATGTGAAATAAATGAAAAATATGGTGCTAGGGACTAATTGGTAAATTCACTAGGCTTTGGTTGTGATGAAATTGAATGAATTTTGTTTTATGAGCCAAGGGACTAAATTGTAAAAGTTGTAAAATTCTTGGGGTAAAAGTGTAAATGTGCTTAAATGTGTGTTCTGGATTAAATTGAATAGAGAGATTATTAAATAAGTTAATTTTGATATTTAGATCAAGAAAATAGGAATTCGGATCTAGATCGGGGGAAAACTATAGTTATCGACTAATTGACCTATTTCATCGTTTTCACATCCGAGGTAAGTTCGTATGTGACAAATTTCATTATAAATGTATTTTAAATGCTTTGAAATTGTATAAGTTGTGAATACAAGACTTCAGATAAGTTCAACAATGACTTGATGGTAATTCGGCATTCAAAATCCCGGTTGAACCTTAGGAATAGTTTAGGATACTAGTGACATGTCATTAGGGGATACATTGAGTTGGCTTCGGGCCATGATATTGGCACTTCGAGTGCGAGTTATAAAAAATTTGCTTCGGGCCATGGTATAGGTACTTAGTGTGCGAGACTCCTGAGTATCCGACTTCTATTCTAAATGGTTCAATGGGTAAATGAATGATGTGGTTGAGAATGAGATTTGTACGAGATGGTATAGGTATTTGCATAAACTATATTAGCTTTGAATCAAAGAAATGGTTAAGAAAGTATATAGTTTTGTGAATGAATAATTGAAAGGTTTGTTAGTTTATGTGAATTCATGTATTTATAATCAATTGTTGAATTATGAGTTTGTGATTATATCGAGTTTATTTCATACGAGCTTACTAAGCTATAAAGCTTACGTTGTTTAGTTTCCTATGTTATCGGTTTAGTCCCAAACCACTTCCAAAGCATGTTTTGAGCTTCGTAAGCTCGTATTAGGGACATTATGATTGATGATTGAATGATGATTGCCTGAATCGTGAAAATGTTTGAGAAATGTATTTGTAATTGTATGATAAGTCCGGTAATACTCCGTAACCTATTCCGGCGTTGAATACGGGTGAAGGGTGTTACACCCCAAGTATTTCACAACTTTTACAATTTAGTCCTTATTTCCTAAAATTACAAATTCATACAATTCCACCCAAACTCATGCTAGCGGAATTTCAATTAGGTCCCTAGCGACCTATATTTTCATTTCTTTCACCTTTTAACCACAAAGTTTCCACATTTCACAATTTAATCCCTAATTTGCATTTTCACTAAAAATCACTTAACAAAACTTGTATAACTATCATCAAACATTCATAATCTATCATCAATCATCAAAACACATGCTTATTCATCAATGGAAACTTTCTAAATTTTTAACAGTTTTGTAAATTAGTCCCTGGGCTAGCTAGATTAAGCTGCAATGATCTTAAAAACATAGAAATCATTAAAAACTGGGTCAAAATTGACTTACATGCACTACGTGTACTATGGTCGAATGCTTCAAAGTGAAAAAATGGAGTTTCTTCTTCTTATTTTCGGTTAAAACAAGGAGGAAGAAAGATGATACCTTTCTTTTATTAATTTGACTTATAATGTTTTATTCAATTACCAAATTAACCTTAATATATAACATTAAAATTTTACCTAACCATGTCCATCTTTGTCCACTCAAATAAAAAATGGTCTAATTTTCACATAAGGACCTCCACTTTAAGGTTCTATAGCTATTGAACACCTTTAGCTAATAGAACTCAAGTTTCACACTTTACGTAATTTAGTCCTTTTTACCGAATTAAACACTCAAGCGATAAAATTTCTAAGCGAAACTTTCACACAATCATTTTATCATTTGTAAACATTAAAATAATAATAAAATAAATATTTCCACTTGATTTGTGGTTCTAAAACCCTTTGTTTTGATTTGATTAAAAGCAGAACATTACACATCCGTGTGGCTCCTATGATCGTGTGTCGACCCATGTGGAATGGCTCGACCCATGTGGCACGAAACTTGGTATGATTTTTTTATTTCCACTCGTTTTTCACTCCTTTTTCTCCCAAATTATCTCCTAAGTATAAAAACATGAATTTAAAGGATTAGGAGCATAAAATTCGCCATTTTAAATCGAAAAATCATCTAGAAACACATTAGGAATGAGGCTAAAACGTGTTACTTTTGGCATTTATCAAGAACAAACACAAATATTCTACGTGGAAAACCCTCGAATAGGGAAAAACCAAGGGCAAAGGAGGCTTTGGCTTTCCACTAAATGATTGAACAAAGAAGAGTAAAATATGGAGAAAATACTCTCCATAATTACAACTAAACTCTCACAAAAAACTCATATGCAGCAACACCTTGTCGGCCATAAATAAAAGCCTTCTTTTATCGGCATCTTGAAGCAGGGATACAAGACCTTTTTAAATAGGCTAAGTAGAGTTCGAATCATACTAAAATATCCCTATAATAAAAAAAGTTTAACTAGGAAAAGATAGCAGAATTTAATTGGGAGAAGAATACGAGGCATAACCCACATACAAGGTAAACAAAACTTAAAGAAGAAAATGAAGATTGAAATAAAGAATCCCTTGGAGGATTGCCATATTCCAAGCAAGCATAGATGGTGGCCTTTGACTCCATGTCAGATTCCTTCAATTCACTCATCGTAACTATTTGAGTTAAAGTGATATCCAAGTGGTTGTTTAGACTATTGAAAATGGACTCTGAAATTATTTATCATAAGAATATAAAAGCACTATATATATACTTAGTTCAGTTGATTTTTATCCATTTTAGGGAAGTCAAGAACTTAGCTAAGTATTAGTCTAAATTCATTATTTAAATATTGGAAATATGAGTTGTCTTAAAACAGTAAAAAATCCAAAAGTGGTATGTAGCTTTTATAAATTTTTTTGACAATAAAGTGATAGGTATCTAACTTGCATACGAAAATAATTTAATGTTGTTGATATTTTTGGAAGTCTTGCCTAGGTTTTTGCTATTTTTTGTTGCAATAATTTGAAGGTAAATGTGAATATCTATACATAGATTTAGGTTATTTCTTGTACATGGTATTTAGGAAAAACTTTTGATTTGACAAATTTAAAGTACTTCAAGTTGTATCATTTATATTTTGCACTAGAGTTATTAAATTTAGCATGGGCGGGACAAAATAAGGAGAAGGAACAAAATAGAAAAGATTGACAATTTTCAAGATAAGCGAATCAAACTCCGACTTTTAAGTGAATTGCACTCTCTCATTATTTTCTGTTAACCACTAAGACAATTACTCATACTTGTCAGAACATATCACATACTAGGGTTTGATGCAAAATTTGCAACATATTAAAAAACAGTGCAAGGCAAAGGGATTTAAACTTAGGTATAAATGATAGTTTCACTAACACTTTACCAAAAAACCAGTAACTTATTTATTTCCTAAAAATGCACAAATAATCTCAAAAATTAGGGCTTGACCACTCTCTCTTAGTTCATAAATCCGATTCTACTAACACTCAATTTTAGGGATGTGACAAGCTGACTATGAGTCCTAACAAATAACAACTTTGCTTCATTATTTAAGTGGTAAGGTTGTAAGGGCTCCTACCTCGAGGTGATTTGTAACACCCCAGACCCGACCCAGACGTTATGGCTGAATCTGGCGTGTCACATTGAAGTGTTTTTCAAAAACCATGTTATCATTGAAAACCCTTCTTGATATTTTCAATCGAGGTAAAAAAAAATTATTACCTTCAAAACCTTATTGTTGCAGAAGCTTAAATTAAAGCAATGATTTACGTAAACATGGTATTTAAAAAATGAGTTGCGAAAACATAGTGTTTTGAAAACAGTTATCGTTTGGGAAAACCGCGTTCTACTTCTAACAAGTACAAATTATAATGATTAAAATCTCAGATTGAAAGCTATAAAATTGGAGAGGCCTTATTACAAATATAAAAACCCAAACGAGAACTATTAGTAAACAAAAGCCAAGTAACGAACAAGAGCAGTAGTGTGGCCATCTCTGAGTCCCTCGCAGCACCGAACCGTCTAACGCTGGGTATTACCTGGAAAGTTAAAAATGGGGTGAGTTTATGAAAAACTCAGTGTGTAATCCCCTTATTAAAGAAAGCGATCGAATACGAGAAATAAAATTAGTGCGGGCACGAGCCTTTACTTGATATGATGCAGATTCGATTCGGAGTATATGTGGGCCAATGCCCAAAACAATATCATTTGGGTCACAGCCCATAACAGAACCAATTGGGCTTAGCCCATTCCAGTAACGGTGGCAACTGGGCCTTAGCCCCCATCGGCCTCGATTGGGCCTGATCCCATATCAAAAGTCACATATCACATATATCTGGGCCTAAGCCCATCTCAATATTAGAATCAGTAAATGCAATGCATAAATAACCAAACCAACCCCGCACTTCGTCTCCTGTCCAACCCTGCACTCCTGTGGGGAATAAATCGACCCACCCAGCCAACACACCAAGCTTAGCACCGGTTGCGGCACTAAGTCAATAGAACGGCTCGGCACCGTAGACAAAATGGGTAAAAGCCATAAATATCCGGCACATTGTCGGTTATGAGCGGCTAAAAGCCATAAATATCATGAAAAAATTTGGAAGCCTTATGCGAAACGGCAATGGCCGTATACTTCCTTCGTAACAATGTCCCAACCCCATGCAATATGTTGTGTATGTCATGCTCAATCATCACAGGTGTATGCAGAATGGCCATGATCAGTAACAGTATTTTAAACATATATTAAAAGCATATCAGTCACACGATCACAGTCAAGTCAGTTAAAACACAGTCATACGATCATAGTCAAATCAGTCAAATTCATAACCTAAGTCAGTCATTTACCCACAAGGGCAAAATAATCATTTACGCTCTAGGGGCATTAAGGTCATTTTACCCTACAGGGGTATTACAGTCATTTTACCCTATAGGGGTATTTCGGTCATTTTACCCTATGGGGGTATTTTGGTCATTTTACCCTATTGGGTATTTCAGTCATTCTTACCTTAACAGTCAACAGTGTGAATGGGCCCAAGGCCCATTATGCGGCCCATGTGGGCCCACATGCCCCTATGGCCCGGAAAGCCCAGAAATGACCTTAGCCATGTGAACGACACAGCTGGGCCCAATAATTTCCACATGTCCTTGAGACTTGCCCATGTAGGGCCCATGAGCCCATTGGGCCCACACAGCCCATTTCGGCCCAATGTGACCCAAAAACGGCCTAAGCCCATGAGATCGCTCATGGTGGCCTTTATAGTCAAACGCCCATGTTTCGTGGGCTCGGTTCACCACACGCATGAACATGCGCTCGGGTGGCATCATACACCATATTACCGGCCTTTCGGCATTTTGTCGATCTACAGTCATAGCAGTGTAAACAACACATACTTTCGGCATCAAAACCTAGCTAGAACTAACAGATACTAGCACCTCTATGCTGATCAAGGGCGATTCCCCCTCCAATAAAACAAACGTATTTCGGCAATAGTCAGTCAAGAAGATTCGGCCCGAAACAAGAAGAACAAAGAGATTTGAAAGGGAGAGAGTATGAGAATTCGGCCTAATAGAGAAAGGAGAAACGAAATTGGAAAAGAAGTAGAGATGAAAGTAAAAGAGAGGGACGGCTATAGCAGAAATTGATTAAAGAAGAGATGAGTACGAAGTTTCAAACAGAGAAGAAACAGTATTCGATTTCTTTTAGAGAAAAGAAGCAAAACTAAAGCTGAAAAGGAGAGACCAATTGACAACATACAAAAGAGAAAGCAAAGAAAACAACTCCGGCACTTCGGATGTGCCTCACAAAAGCCCCTAGCCGAATTTCCAAGAGCACAAAACCTAATTCGACACAACTTCTCAAGCCTTCAAACTCCTTGAAAATCTCCACAAATCACTCCCCTTATCCCTCCTTGATATCTTCCATAACAACTCCAAGACCAATTCAAACTCTCCAACAATAGAGTTTAAATCCAACACCAACTCTTGCCGCCTCATGCTAGCAAAATAAATGTCCTTTTTGCTTGCAATGGGATTCAAACCCAAGCCCCCTCAATAGCTCAACACGCCACTTGCCTCCTTGCCACAAGCTCTGTTGTGTCACATTTTATCTTCAATTAATTAAAAGGTCTAAAGGCCAAAGTCTAGGTTCCTTTAAAAGATAAACCAAAATAAATTGCAAGAGCCAAGACTTGAACCCAGGCTCCCTTGCAACCTTAATGACGCCACAACCACTAGAACACATGCTTCCTTGTGTTATTCTTTTAACATAATAATTTAAAAGGCCTACATCCAAGCATCCAGGGTTTTATCCACTTAAAACCAAAATTTTTGCTAACGCCCAGGTTTGAACCCATGACTTTTCCAGCTCCTCTCAGGACCCTTAACCACTTGAGCAGACATTTAATTGTGTCATTTCCTAGCTCACATAAACTTTTATGTATAGTTTCCTAACTGTTCCCTTGCTCAGGCCCAATACTTCTAGGCCCAAATTCTGGGGTGTAACACCCCAAACCCGGCCTAAACGTTATGATCAGATCTGACATGTCACATCTAAGTGACGTTTGTAAAACAACAAGTTAGGAAAACTCAATACAAAACATTTATTCTCTTTGGGACTTTTAGGATAGTAATTTCGTAAACACATTATTTCCTTATCAAACAAATCATTTATTAAACATAATTAAATATCGCGAAATCTCGTTTGAGTTGTATTTTTATTCTTTTTTTTAAGGTTTGAAAAATCGTAATTTCCTTTAAAAACCGTTGTCATTTTCAAACTCGTGTTTCCTAGTCTAGCAGGTAGTAATGAAAAGAAAATACCAATTAAAAGTTAAAAATCCAAAATGGCCTTATTACAGAATCATTAGCCCAATATATTAAAACTAAATTAAATAAAATAACTAAGTTTACATTTAAAACATATCAAGCGTGTGGAAACCTCCGAGTCCCTCGCGGCTCCAAATCGTCTAAGATTGGGGATTACCTGCACAGTTAAGGAAAAGGGTGAGTTACGAGAACTCAGTGTGCAATCCCCTACTACAGTGTCAGTCTGGGCCCAAGCCCTAATCAATACAGCTCGGTCTGGGCCTTAGCCCTATAAAGAATCAGAGTGGGTCCAAGCCCAAAATCATGTCAATGCAAACAGAATGCAGCCCAACCCAGTCCAACCATCACACCACCCGTACCAACCCTACACACCATGTGGGGACCAAGTCGACCCACCCAGCCCTACACACCAATAACGCAGCCGAGCTATTAATATCACGCGACAAAGGCTGCTAATAACGATAAGCGTGGGTGAGCCACTAGAATCGATATCGTGGCAAAGCCACTAAATCGATAAATCGTGGCATAGCCACGATCGATACTTCCTCCAAAATATAAAACTCAACCCAATGCAGCATGTCATGTCATATATAACCCATGTATGCAGTTTATCATAATCATAATTAATCATACAAAATACACATATATCACTTATACTACCACTAAGGGTATAACAGTCATTTGGTCGGTTGGGGGTAAAGCGGTAATTCACCCCTCGGGGGTATTTCGATAATTTTACCCATCGAGGGTATTTTAGTAATTTCACCCATTGAGGGTATTTCAGTAATTTCACCTAGTGAGGGTATTTCAGTAATTTCACCCACTGAGGGTATTTTAGCAATTTTATCTATCGAGGGTATTTTAGTAATTTCACCCACCGAGGGTATTTTAGTAATTTAGTCATCTAACGGCCTCTCCAGAGGCCTACAGTCTCCTCGAACGACACAGATACCCTTTCTGGTCAAAACGGTGCAATTGGGCCTAAAGCCCAATTTTCGGCCCAAGCGGGCCTACATGCTCGTGTGGCCCATTCAGCCCATTTTTAGTCACGATTTTATGAGCCTCGTAGCCGTATTGATTATCCAGCACTTACCATGGATTTCGCCCCTGTGGGCCCATTTGCCCATTGGGCCCACTTTGACCCAACAAGGCCCATTGCGGCCTAAGCCCACGAGAAAGTTTGTGGCATTCCCAACGGTCTATCGCCATCAATTATGGCTTGATTTATCTCTACGAGCGCTCGTACGCTCGAGTGATTTTGGATGTCGAAGTTTTGGCTTATCATTTTTTTGGCTTTAGTCGATTCGCAGTTCATCAGGGTGTGAATACACACCTTCATTCATCGCATTGACAGAACTAAAGTAGGTGTACGATTACACACCTGCTATGGATTGCAGTTTGATACACTTTTCGAGGCACCTATGATAACAATTGACCATTAGTTAGTCTCAACCTTTGGTAACCCAAAATATTGAAATACTTTACTTAACTAACTTTACTTACCACGAGACACGATCTCCCACAGTGCAACGGTAATCGGCCCTATTCCGTCGCTAAGGAAAACGAGTCCCTAGCAATAATCGATGAAAAGGAGAGTGTTAGCTAGAATCGAATAAAGAGAAAACCAGCCTAGATATAGTCACCACCTACCTACGAATCGAAGAGTTTGTGCATGGTTAGAGCAGAAAAGGAAGAATACCAGGCCCCTAATAGATTCGGCCTACACAAAAGAATCAAGGCTTAATGTTTGGCTAGTTTAAAGAGAGGAATAAGAGGAAAAGAAAGGTTGTGTGTTCGGCCAAAGGAGAACTGAAAGGAGAAATGGGATTCGGCAGCAAGTGGGTAGCAATCGTGAGATAAAGATGTAACGAAGAAAAGAAGAAAAGAAGGTGAAAGAGAGAGGCCTATCAATTCGACAAATAGCCAAAAGTGCGAGAAGAAGAAGAAGAATGGGAGAAAAGTGAATTTGTGAGAGGTCAAAAATGAAAAGAAGAAAACAAAACAAACAGAGACGTCACCACTTTGAAAGAAAACCCGAAATGAACAAAAAGAGAACTTGAAAGGAAAAAAGGGATTTCGGTTTCTACTCACACTCAAGGTTGCCGAAATGCCCCCAAATCACACCCGTCTAGCCAAAATTTTTCACTTAGCCACACTCCCAAATTCGGCCAACTCTCCCACACACATCACTTCCCTGATTTTCTCCACCAAAATCTCCTAGAACTGCTCCCATCCTTCCATTTCAAATTTTTGACCAAGTCTTCAACCTCCCTTGTAGAGTTTGATCCAAACTCTACTTCTTCCACTCCCATGACATAAAATAAAAGCTCTCATTTGCTTTCCATGGGATTCGAACCCCACTCCCCCATGCTATTTCATTGACGCCACAGCCATAAGTCACATGCTCATCTTGTGACACCTAAGCGCACACAAATATACTTAAGTCCTACTACTAACAGCCCTCTCCTCTTAAGGGCCAAAAACTAAAATAGCTAGCCGTTCAAGCACAACATGAATTTTAAACAAAATTACAGCCCCTAATTTTTGAGACGTTACACAGGGCGTTACATGATTAGATCGAAAAGGCTACTAGGTATATAGTTGGTGGTAGAGTGCAATGACCCACAATAGAATGTAGCGAATGTGATGGGAGAGTCTTTAGCATATCATTTGTAATAAACGGACTAGCATGAATCGCCTGATGAAATATAAGTACAGAAAAATTATAATTACAAGATAGATATTAATTTTAAAACATTGTTTACCATGACCTTTCTATATTTTAATAAAACCTTAATAAAATTGATTCAAATAATTTAACTTATTCAAATTTGACTAACTTATTTTTAAAAAAATTAAATTAAATTAAATAGCTCTAGTGTAAAATCTAAATGATGCAACTCAAAATAATTTAAATTTGACAAATCCATTGTTTTGCCCAAATACCATGTATAAGAAATAGCCTAAATCTATGTATAGATACCCACATTTACCATCCAATTATTTGAACAAAAAATAACAAAAACCTAGGTAAGACTTCCAAATAAATTAACAACATTAAATTCTTTTCCTATGCATGTTAGATACCTACCACTTTATTATCAAAATAATAACAAAAGCTAGCTACCACTTTTTTTTATGTTTCTTACTCTTTTAAGACAACTCATATTTCCAATATTTAAATAATGAATTTAGAATAAAAAATAGCCAAGTTCTTCACCACCTTAAAATGGATAAAAAACCAACTAAATTAAAAATATATAAATTTCTTTTATATTCTAATGATAAATAATTTCAGAGTCCATTGTCAATAGTCTAAAAAATCAGTTGCATATCACTTTAACTCAAATAGTTACATTGTGTGAATTGAAGGAATCTGACATGAAGTCAAAGGCCCACCATCTCTGCATGCTTGGAAAATGACAATCCTCCAGGTGATTCTTCATCTCAATCTTCATTTTCTTCATTAATTTTCATTACCTTGTAGAAACTTGAGTTTAGATTGTTGGGGTTAGGCCCGTATAAACAACGAGATAATAAAAGTGGAGAAGAGCAGTACAAATATTTTACGTGGGAAACCCTTAAGAGGAAAAATCCATAGGCAATAGAGGCTTCAACTTTCCACTAAATGAGTAAACAAGCGAGAGTAAAATATGGAGAAAATAAACCTAAATGTACCAAATGTGCATTACCAAACACTCTAAATACAAAACACAAAATCCCAAGGAGCAAACCAGAAAAAAAAACCCTAAGTCTCATGGGTAACTCATAAAAAGGTGTATAAAATACACTACATAATTACAATGAAACTCTCACCAAAAATCATATGCGACTACATCTTGTCGCCCCTAAAGAAAAGCCTTTTTTTTTCTAATTGGCATCTTGAAATAGGGATACAAGAACCCTTTAAACAGGCTAAGTAGAGTTCAAATCATACTAAAATATTCCTAGAATAATTAGAGTTTAAATGAGAAATTTTAGCAGAGTTTAACTGGGAGAAAAATACTAAGCACGCCCCACACACAAGGTAAACAAAAAATAAAGAAGAAAATGAAGATTAAGATGAATAATCACTTGGAGGATTGTCATTTTTCAAGCATTCAGAGATGGTTGCCTTTGACTCCATCTCAGATTCCTTCAATTCACTCATCATAACTATTTGAGTTAAAGTGATCTCCAAGTGGTTTTTTAGACTATTGAAAAGGGACTCTGAAATTTTTTAACATAAGAATATAAAAGAAATTTATATATTTATTTAGTTCAATTGGTTTTTATCCATTTTAGGAAAGTGAAGAAATTGGCTAACTACTAGTCTAAATTCATTATTTAAATACTGGAAATATGAGTTTTCTTTAAAGAGTAAAAAAATCCAAATGTGGTTAGTAGCTTTTATTATTTTTTTAACAATAAAGTGGTAGGTATTAACATGCATAGAAAAATAATTTAATGTTGTTTATTTATTTGGAAGTCTTAGCTAGGCTTTTTGGTATTTGTTTGTTGTAATAATTGGACGGTAAATGTGTGTATCTATACATAGATTTAGGTTATTTCTTGTACATGGTATTTGGGCATGACTTTGGATTTGTCAAATGTAAATTATTTCGAGTTGTATCATTTAGATTTTATACTATAACTATTTAATTTAATTTTTTTAAGATATAATTTAATCAAATTTAAATAAGTTAAATTATTTGAATCAATTTAATTAAGGGTTTATTAAAATATAGAGAATATATGATAAATAATGTTTTAAAATAAATATATATCCTGTAATTTTAATTTTACTGTACTTATATTTCATGAGACGATTCATGCTAGTCCGTATATTAGCAATGATATACTAAAGACTCTCCCATCACATTCGATACGTTGTATTGTGTGTCGTTGCACTCTATCACCAACTATATACCTAGTAGCCTTTTTGATCCAATCACCTCGTGGTAGGAGCCTAACAACCTTACCACTTAACCTATGAAGCAAAGTTGTTATTGGTTGGGACCCATAGTCGACTTGTCACATCCTAAAAATTAGGTGTAAGTAGAATCGGGTTTGTGAACCGAGAGAGAGTGGTCATGCCCTAATTTTTGAGTTTATTTGTGCGCTTTTAGGAAACAAATGATTTACTGGTCTGTTGGTTAATTGTTAGTGGAAGTATCATTGAAACCCAAGTTCAAATCCCTTCCCACGTACTATTTTTATTATTTTGCAAATTTTGCATCAAACACTATTATGTGACATGCCTTGTTTTTAAAAGAAATATTGTAAGGTTATGTCAAATATGAGAAATTGGCTTAGTGTTTAAGAGAAAACAAGGAGAAAGTGTAATTCTCATAAAAACCTAAGATCAATTCCCTTCTCTTGCAAATTGCCATTTTTTTGCTATCTATTCTCCTTCTCCTTATTTTGTGGCGCCCATGCTAAATTTAATAGCTCTAGTGCAAAATTTAAATGATACAACTCGAAATAATTTAAATTTGACACATCCAAACTTTTACCTAAATACCATGTACAGGAAATAACCTAAATCTATGTATAGATATCCATATTTTCCATCCAATTATTATAACAAAAAAATTGCAATAACCTAGGTAAGACTTCCAAATAAATAAACAACATTAAATTATTTTCCTATGCTTGTTCGATACCTACCACTTTATTGTAAAAATAATAATAAAAGGTACCAACCACTTTTGGACTTTTTTACTCTTTAAAGACAACTCATATTTCAAATATTAAATAATGAATTTAGACTAATAGTTAGCCAAGTTCTTGACTTCCCTAAAATTGATAAAAATCAACTGAACTAAAAATATAGAAAAATGACTTTTATATTCTTATGATAAATAATTTTAAAGTCCATTTTCAATAGTCTAAAAAATCATTTGGATATCACTTTAACTAAAATAGTTACGATCAGTGAATTGAAGGAATCTGACACGGAGTCAAATACAACCATCTCTAGATGCTTGAAAAATGACAATCCTCCAAGTGATTCTTCATCTAAATTTTCCTTTTCTTCTTTAATTTTTGTTTACCTTGTATGTGGGGTGCCCCATATTCTCCTCCCAACTAAACTCTACTATCTTTTCCCAGTTAAACTCTGATTATTCCAAGGATAATTTACTATGATTAGAGCTCTACTTAGCCTATTTAAAGGGGTCTTATATCCCCTGTTTCAAGATGCCAATCAGAAAAAAGGCTTTTCTTCAGGGGCGGCAAGATGTAGCCGCACATGTGTTTTCGTGAGAGTTTCGTTGTGATTATGGAGAGTATCTTCTCCATATTTTACTTTGGTTTGTGTAATCATTTAGTGGAAAGTCGAAGCCTCTTTTGCCTTTGATTTTTCCCTGTTTGAGGGTTTTTAACGTAAAATATTTGTGACTGTTCTTCTCCACTTTCATTATCTCGTTGTTTATACGATTCAAACCCCAACAATCTAAACTTTCCATTCTACAAGGCAAACAAAAATGAAAGAAGAAAATGAAGATTGAGATGAAGAATCACTTAAAGGATTGTCATTTTCCAAGCATGCAGAGATGGTGGCATTTGAATCCATGTCAGATTCTGTACCATCCTAAAAATTAGTGGTTAATAGAATTGGGTTTGTGAATTGAGAGAGAATGGTAATGCCCTAATTTTTGAGATTATCTGTGCGGTTTTAGGAATTAAATGAGATATTGGTTCATTGGTTAAGTGTTAGTGAAATGTTCCCTGAAACCCAGAGTTCAAATCCTTTCTCTAGCATCATTTTTATTATTTTGCAAATTTTCCATCAAACCTTAATATGTGACACGCATAAATATTGCAAAATTATTTAAAAAATAAGGAAATATCCAAGTGGTTAGTTGATAAATAGAAAAGTATGAAATTTAGATTAAGGTCCTAAGTTCGAATTTTTCCCTTACTATATAATTAAATTTTGCAAAATCCTTTTTTTTAATGTGTGTGTTGTCCATACCCTTGAACCCTAGACAGAAATACAAAATTTTCTTGTATTTTCCAGCCTTTAAGTCAGTTTTTCCCTACCCTAGCCGTTCACCCTGTTCCTCTCTTATTTTCTCTTCAATTTTCTTTCTTTCTTCCCTTGTGTGCCGCCGTCTAAGCCACTAAGATTCACCATCAATTTATCTTATTTTTGCAATGGGTTCTTGAACCATTAGTTTCCTTTTCTTGCTGTCATTTTGTTATAAATTTTTTTGCCTTAAATCTAAAATTTTAGCACTCAATATCGGCCTCCATTGATGCCCCAAAAGAATTCCATTACCGCCCCTTTCACCTATCTAGTGTAAGTTTTTGGTGATTTGTTAAATGAAACCATGTTATTGAAAACTTGAAAGTTGGAATATTATTTCAATTCACTGAAGGTATTCGATAATTGTGGGCATATGTAACGACCCGAAATTGGGCCTAGTATGATTAGGCCCATTGGGCTTTGAGCGTAGAAGTGTTTTAAAATTTTTTGAGAATAAGAGAATGGCATTATTTCAAGTTTGACTTATTTGGAAGGTGATTTTGGAAAGTTACAGGGTTCTATGAAGGCTTGGGGTTAAATTGGGCCCTAGTAAAAATTTGGTGTTTAAGCCTATTTAGGAGAAATAGTAAGTGGCATCAATACTTATGAAAATAAGTATTCAATTTGCTAGCATAATTGAGCATATGGCAAAGAGGTTATGGCATTAAGTGAAGAGTATGGAGGGAAGAGGTTCGAATCCCCTTGATGCAAAATTTCGACTATTATTTTTTTATTCTTTCCCTAAGTGTCGGCCAAGCATGTAAATAAGGCAAGGTGGACTTTTTATTTTTGGCAAGATGGCTAAGGAAAATAGGAAAGGTTGAAGGTGGTGAAAGAAATTAAGAGAAAGGGGAAAGTAAGGGGAACATGTGGCCTTTTTCAAGGGAAGTGTTATGGAAAGTGTGGTTGGCCAATTTTTGACCATTATGGTCATGAATGTTGACGGTTTTGGGTGTTGAGGGAGGTAGCCGAATTTTCTTTAGCAATTGGTAAAAGTTTTGGTGTTGTTTTGGCCAAAAACTCATATTTGCAACTTTTGTGTCATTTTTCTTTTCTCTCAAAATTTCCTTCTCCTTCTTGCCGAATCTTCAAGCTTTGAGTGTGCATATTCTCTCTTTTCTTTCTTCTTGTTGCCGAATGTACCCAAACCATTGAGACTAAAAAATTGTTCACTCATATTCTCTTGAAAACCAAAACTATCGATCCTTCTTTGTTGTCTTGCTACTAGTGTCAAACCGTGTTCTTCATTTCGGTTCATCCCTATTATTAAGGTAAGGGTTCTTTCTTCTTATTCATGTTGGTTGTTCTTTCTTCTCTTGACTTGGCTAAGCCGAAACTCTCATCCCTTGGCTAAGCTGAATCTAGCCACTTGTTGTTATTTCAAACTCCTCTTATTCTCTTTTGATGAAGGCCGAATCAAGCCATCCTTTGCTGCTAGTTATCTTTCTCTAAGCCTTGGTTTCAAAACTTGATTGGGACTCGTTGCAATAGCTAAGGTGCAAGACCGGATTTTAGAATCTAGTAGGGAAGAATCGCGATTGTGGTAAGTGACTCTTGTGAGTAAGTACTTTTGGACTTTTGGAACATTTAAGAAATCAAGGCTAACTTTTGATCGATTTTATTTTTAGGGGGCAACGAAGAGTGGTTCTTTAGGGAATCCTTATCAGGTGTGTAATCCTGTACCCTTCCGAATATATGTTTGAAATGGTGTGTAATCTCATACCTCTCTGGATGTTTGTATGAAATGTTCTATGATTGGTCGAAATCTGAAGAAATTGAAACAGGCATCAGAGACCACTTTCGGGAGTGCGTATGTTCATAGTAGTAACCATATTTTGCAATGAAATAGTTTGGTCAGCGGTAGTGATGTGATTTTGAAAAATCACGAAAAATAAGATAAAGGGAGCTAGAAAGTGAAAAGATATCGAAATAAAACTACTTGTGTCTATTTTTATATGAAAAAAGCAGGGCGAGGAAGAGGAATTTTATATTACTGTGATATCTTAATTTTAGTGAGGCTGGTTTTGATTGACTTTGCGGTTCTACATTACTGTCTTGGAAAAATCGTTTAAAATGGTAAAAAGGGAATTATGGGTTATAAGTAATATGTATGGATTCCTTAGTGAGCCTATTTTCAATAGAAACAAGTGGGAGACCCATATGAATCTTTGTCTGATGATATATTTGAATTTCGGTTAAGAAAGGTCGAGAATCATTGGATAGTGAAACAACGGAAACTTTAAGGAATAAACTGTACTAAATGGTTAAGCAAAAAAAAAAAATTGGAAAAATAGTAGTAAGAAGATATATAAGTCTAGTTTCAAGGAAAATTTATGGATTTAGATTTGAGATTCCTAACTCAAGTTATAGTCAATTTAGTTAGTACGGCCTTGGATGGAATGGTTTCGATTTTTATGCCTCACATTAGTAGTTAAGTCTAGGTTGCGGAATTACCAAAATACCCTTGGAGGGTAAATTCTTTGAAATACCCACAGGTTGCGAGATTACCAAATTACCCTTAGTGGGTAAGATTGCGAATTACGAAAATGTCCTTATAAATTTGAATTACGAAATGCCCTATGGGTCGAATGATCGTATTGCTTTAATGGGGTGATTCATAAAAAGTATTCAATAGGTTAATGGATGTTATTTTTATATGGATGTTTTACGATTATGTATGATGCATCTTTACATATTGCATAGGATGGGAAAATTTGAATGAAGAGAAGTATAGGCCGGTGGCATTGCCACAAATTACGATATGGGCTATGTGCCAATTTAAATATGGCTTTGTGCCATCGTGATTAAAGTGTATATGCCGATTATATTACCGTATATGATACTCGGTGGTTAAGCCACAAAATTATTATAAATGGCATCTTGTGTGCAAATTGGAGGCGGCGGGGTGGGTTGACTTGATCCCACACGAGAAGGCGGTTGAGTACGGGGAGAGACTAGTTGGATTGGTTGGGTTGCATACATTTGCTTCATATATATATGTTCTGTTATGATAGTGGGCTCAGGCCCAAGATGTTGCTATATGGGTTGAGGCCAGTGGATGTGAGTGAGGGATTTCACACTAAGTTCTTGTAACTCACCCCCTTTTCCTAACCCTTGTAGGTAATGCTCGTAATGAGAATTGGGCCCATGGATGACTCGATGGAGGCCATACTTGAAGCGGTGTTTTATTTTGAACTTTAGGTTTTTAATTCCGTTCACTTTACTATTTTGGGTTTTATGTTGTAATAAGGCCTGCAGGTGTTTTATTATTTGCTTTATGGTTGATATACTTAATATTTTGCTTAAATTGTTTTAAAGCGAGAATTTTCTAAAACTTAATTAAAGGTTTTCCAAAATTGATTAACATATGGATTTCATAACAAACTTTTACAAATATTTTTAACATTGAAAATTTTCTCTCAAATTATCAACGATATTTTTAAAAGTCACAGTTTTAAAAGATTACTAGTTCGATTACCGATTTATCAAACAACCTCTCAAAAATACTTGCATTTTATCTACGTTTTACTTTAGATTTCAAAATGTACGCAACTCTATTTCTAAACATCACATTTTTATTTTGTTCATTTCAAATATGCTTTCGCTACTAAAAAGGTTTTTTTTTAAGATTATTATGTTTTCAAGTAGTTAACAATTGCTTAAGTGTTTTTGGTTTTAACAAAGAGGCTTTATTTCTCAAGCAAGTTTTTAATAATTGCAAAGATGGTTTTTTTCCATGTGACAAACCAGATTTGGGCCTAACTTCTAGGCCGGGTTTGGGGTGTTACATTTTATGGTATCCGAGCCAGTTTGAAAAACTCGGCTGTGGTTTGGGTTCAAACACGTTTTTAAAGCCGTTTAAAATTTTAAATTATACATGTATGTTCTAAAGGAAGTATGGCACCACGGGTATTCGGTACCAAGTCAAGTAAGTTTATGTTTTCAATTTATGATTATTGTAGTATGACTGTAGAAATACTCTAGAACTCTTAGCTTTAAGAGCTGAAACTATAGAAATTGAGACCTTAGATCGTACTCTGAAAACAACATTACTTCCTATACTCCATAAAACATTGTTTAATAAACATTGAATAATTATCTTGATTCATAAAACTCGTAATAAGATTAAGTCGACATTAGTGAACATGAGCGCTAGAAGGCGTGGGCCGCGGTAGGCGTGGGCGTGGTAGAGGCAGGAGTGCTAGGGCTAGATCTTGACATCGGGGCATGTTTAGAAAGGAAGGGGTTGGCATTGCCCGATGGTGAGCGAGTCTTATGGTAGTGGAATTGATGGTGACTCAAATAGTTAAGGAGGTATTGGAGGTTTAAAGGAATCGGTGAAGCACTTGAGTTGAGTGTGTGGTGTAAGAAGAAATTAGATCGCGGTTCTTTTGGGTCGTGATCTCATTCCGTAAAGCGTGTTAAAGGCACGTCCAAACTTTACGGCTTGCGATTATTACGAAGGCGTCATCCGGGAGAATGTTGGAGGAGGTCGGGAGCATGCTTGAGATGCGGGTCTAAGGAACATAAGGCTCGGGATTGTTTCATCACCATCAAGTCGGGCATGTTATTGTTGGGCGTGATGATTGAATGTAGAAAATTTTAGGTATAAGTGGTAGATATTTGTTTTATACGTGGTTAGATGTTTGGTTGCGTGAAAGAGAATTCAAGATTATGTTAAAAGTACATTGGTGTTATTAAGATCAAAGTGCTTAGCGAAAGCATAGTGGTGTGATTTGAGCGATCGTTTAGTAGTTGGTTGGAAATTTCGAGGGCGGAATTTCTTTAAGGAAGAGTAGAATTGTAACGACCAGAAATTGGGCCTAGTAAGATTGGGCCCATTGGGCTTTGAGCGTAGAAGCATTTTAAAAATTTTTGAGAATAAGAGAACGACATTATTTCAAGTTGGACTTATTAGGAAGGTGATTTTGAAAAGTTACGGGGTTCTATGAAGGCTCGGGGTTGAATTGGGCCCTAGTAAAAATTTGGTGTTTAAGCCTATTTAGGAGAAATAGTAAGTGGCATCAATACTTATGAAAATAAGTATTCAATTTGCTAGCATAATTGAGCATATGGCAATGAGGTTATGGCATTAAGTGAAGAGTATGGAGGGAAGAGGTTCGAATCCCCTTGATGCAAAATTTTGACTATTATTTTTGTATTATTTCCCTAAGTGTCGTCCAAGCATGTAAATAAGGCAAGGTGGACTTTTTATTTTTGGCAAGATGGCTAAGGAAAATAGGAAAGGTTGAAGGTGATGAAAGAAATTAAGAGAAAGGGGAAAGTAAGGGGAACATGTGGCCTTTTTCAAGTGAAGTGTTATGGAAAGTGTGGTTGGCCAATTTTTTGACCATTATGGTCATGAATGTAGACGGTTTTGGAGTGTAGAGGAGGTACCCAAATTTTATTTGGAAATTGGTAAAATTTTTGGTGTTGTTTTGGCCAAAAACTCCTATTTGCAACTTTTGTGTCATTTTTCTTTTCTTTCAAAATTTCATTCTCCTTCTTGCCGAATCTTGAAGCTTTAAGTGTGCATATTCTCTCTTTTCTTTCTTCTTGTTGCTGAATGTACCCAAACCATTGAGACCAAAAAAATGTTCACTCATCTTCTCTTGAAAACCGAAACTACCGATCCTTCTTTGTTGTCTTGCTACTAGTGCCAAACCGTGTTCTTCATTTCGGTTCATCCCTATTATTAAGGTAAAGGTTCTTTCTTCTTATTCATGTTGTTTGTTCTTTCTTCTCTTGACTTGGCTAAGATGAAACTCTTATCCCTTGGCTAAGCCGAATCTAGCCACTTGTTGTTATTTTAAACTCCTCTTATTCTCTTTTGATGAAGGCCGAATCAAGCCATCCTCTGCTGCTACTTATCTTTCTCTTAGCCTTGGTTTCGAAAGTTGATTGGGACTTGTTGCAATAGCCAAGGTGCAAGACCGAATTTTAGAATCTAGTAGGGAAGGATCGCGATTGTGGTAAGTGACTCTTGTGAGTGAGAACTTTTGGACTTTTGGAACTTTTAAGAAATCGAGGCTAACTTTTGATCGATTTTATTTTTAGGGGGCAACGAAGAGTGGTTCTTTAGGGAATCCTTATCAGGTCTGTAATCCTGTACCCTTCCGAATATATGTTTGAAATGGTGTGTAATCTCATACCTCTCTGGATGTTTGTATGAAATGTTCTATTATTCGGTCGAAATACAGAAGAAAATCAGAAACCGGCATCCGAGACCACTCGGGAGTGCGTATGTTCATAGTAGTAACCATATTTTGCAATGAAACAGTTTGGTCAGCAGCAGTGACGTGATTTTGAAAAATCACGAAAAATACGATAAAGGGAGTTAGAAAGTGAAAAAGATATCAAAATAAAGCTTACTGTGTCTATTTTTATATGAAATAAACAGAGGAGGAAGAGGAATTTTATATTCTGTGATATCTAAATTTTAGTGAGACTGGTTCTAATCGACTTTGTGGTTCTCTATTCTATCTTGGAAAAATTGTTTAAAATTGTAAAAATGGAATTATGAGTTATAAGTATTATTTATGGATTCCTTAGTGAGCCTATTTTCAATAGAAACAAGTGGGAGCAACATATGAAAACTGTACAGTGAGATATTTGAATTTCGGTTAAGAGAGGTCAGAATCATTGGACGGTGAAACAAGGGAAACTTTAAGGACTAAACTGTACTAAATGGTTAAGCAAAAAATTTTGGAAAAATTGTAGTAGGAATATATATGAGTCTAGTTTGAAGGAAAATTTACGGATTTAGATTTCGAGATTCCTAACTAGAGTTATAGTTAATTTAGTCAGTACGACGCAGATGGACATTTTCAATTTTTATGCCCCACATTAGTAGTTAAGTCTAGGTTGCGGAATTACCAAAATACCCTTGGAGGGTAAATTACTGAAATACCCCTGGGTTGCGAGATTACCAAATTACCCTTAGTGGGTAAGATTACCGAATTACGAAAATATCCTTATGAACCGAATTACCAAAATGCCCCTATGGGTCGAATGATCGTGTTGCTTTAATGGGCTGATTCATAAAAAGTATTCAATAGGTTAATGGATGTTATTTTTATATGGATGTTTTACGATTATGTATGATGCATCTTTACATATTTCATGGGATGGGAAAATTTAAATGAAGAGAAGTATAGACCGGTGGCATTGCCACAAATTCTGATATGGGCTATGTGCCAATTTAAATATGGCTTTGTGCCATCGTGATTAAGGCTGTATGCCGATTATATTACCGTATATGATACTCTAGTGGTTAAGCCACAAAATTATTATAAATGGTAGCTTGTCTGCAAATTGGAGAGACTAGCGGGGTGGGTTGACTTGATCCCCACAGGAGAAACTAGTTGGTACAGGTGAGAGACTGGTTGGATAGGTTGGGTTGCATACATTTGCTTCATATATATATATATATATATGTTCTGTTATGATAGTGGGCTCCGGCCCAAGATGTTGCTATATGGGTTCAGGCCTAGTGGATGACGGTAAGGGATTTCACACTGAGTTCTTGTAACTCACCCCCCTTTTTCTTAACCCTTGTAGGTAATGCTCCGTAATAAGGACTTGGGCCCATGGATGACTCGGTGGAGGCCATACTTCAGAAACGGTGTTTTATTTTGAACTTTAGGTTTTTAATTCCGTTCACTTTACTATTTTGGGTTTTTATGTTGTAATAAGGCCTCTGAAGTGTTTTATTATTTGCTTCATGGTTGATATACTTATTATTTTGCTTAAATTGTTTAAAACGAGAATTTTCTAAAACTTAAATAAAGGTTTTCCAAAATTGATTAACATATGGATTTCATAACAAACTTTTACAAATATTTTTAACATTGGAAATTTCCTCTTAAATTATCAATGATATTTTCAAAAGTCCTGATTTTAAAAGATTACTAGTTCGATTACCGATTTATCAAACAACCTCTCAAAAATACTTGCATTTTATCTACGTTTCTAACGATTTCAAAATGTACGCAACTCTATTTCTAAACATCACATTTTTATTTTGTTCATTTCAAATATGCTTTCGCTACTAAAAGATTTTTTTAAGATTATTACGTTTTCAAGTAGTTAACAATTGCTTAAGTGTTTTTGGTTTTAACAAAGAAATTTGTATTTCTCAAGCAAATTTTTAATAATTGCAAAGATGGTTTTTTTCCATGTGACAAACCAGATTCGGGCCTAACTTCTAGGCCGGGTTTGGAGTGTTACATTTTATGGTATCAGAGCCAGTTTGAAAAATCGGCTGTGGTTTGGGTTCAAACACGTTTTCAAAGCCGTTTAAAATTTTAAGTTATACATGTATGTTCTAAAGGAAGTATGGCACCACGGGTATCCGGCACCAAGTCAAGTAAGTTTATGTTTTCAATTTATGATTATTGTAGTATATTTGTAGAAATACTCTAGAACTCTTAGCTTTAGGAGAGTGAAACTATAGAAATTGAGACCTTAGATATGTACTACGAAAATAACTTTACTTCCTATACTCCATAAAACATTGTTTAATAAACATTGAATAATTATCTTGATTCATAAAACTCGTAATAAGATTAAGTCGACATTAGTGAACATTGCGCTAGAAGGCGTGGGCCGCGGTGAGCGTGGGCGCGGTGAGGCGTGGGCGTGGTAGAGGTGAGGTGCTAGGGCTAGATCTTGACATCGGGGCATGTTTCCAGAAAGGAGGGGTTGGCATTGCGGTGCACGAGGCGGAGTCTTATGGTAGTGGAATTGATGAGTGACTCAAATAGTTAAGGAGGTATTGGAGGAGGTTAAAGGAATCGGTGAAGCACTTCGAGTTGAGTGTGTGGACTGTAAAAAGAAATTAGATCGCGGTTCTTTTGGGTCGAAGTCTCATTCTGTAAAGCGTGTTAAGGCATGTCCAAACTTTCTAGCTTGCGATTATTGCAGAAGGCGTCATCCGGGAGAATGCTGGAGGAGGTCAGGAGCATGCTTGAGATGCGGGTCTAAGGAGCATAAGGCTCGGGATTGTTTCATCACCATCAAGTCAGGTATGTTTGTAATATCCCGGGTTAGGGGCTATTTTTGTTATGGCATAATTTTCATGCTAGGAGCTTGCTATGTTCTTTGTTTTGGTGTCTTAGGGGCTTAATTGTAGGCTAGGACTATGCCTGAGGCGGTAGGGAAAATTTTAGTTTTTGGGCTTTATATGAGAGAGGCTGAAGGAGTGGGTCATTTGTATTTTATTTGGCGTTTTTGAGCACAAGTGATGAGCTAGCAAAGTGGCAAGGCATGCGTCACTTGGGTGTGTGGTTGGCGTCAATTTCGGGAGGGAGAGGTCACGAGTTCAGGCTGCAGAGTGCTCCTTTTGTTCCATTTGTGGCTTAAGGAGGAGGAGTTGTTGGTAGTTCAAACTCTACCATGGACTTTGTCAACTCAATCAAATGGAGGGTGGAGAGTGAAAGTAGGAGGAGACTAGTTCAACTAGTTTGAATTGAGTGGTTGGGAGCTAGTGGGGAGTTGAGGCCGATTCTTTGGAGGATTTTTGGGGAGTGGGCGGCTTGGTGGTGTGGGTAGGAGAGATAGTGCGAATTTCATTTGGAAATTTGTGCATTTTCTTTTGTGTTTCGGTCAAGTTGGTAAGCCAATTCTCCTTGTTGTTATTAAATTTTCAAGAAAACTATCTCTCATTTTTTTCTCTACTTTTGAAGCGAAAAGACCAAACCTCAAAAATTTGTAGAAAGTTGCATTTTTGTCTCTAGGCTTGATAATGAATATTCCTTCCCATTTCTTCCCCTTTCTTTCTATTGTGTAAACCAGAAACTACTATCCTCTCTTTTCACATTTGTTTTTCTTCTTCTTTGCTTGAAAACATTGTGGCAGAAACTTCACCTTCTCCATTTCTTTCTTCTTAAGCCAGAAAGCACCTACCCCTTGTGCATTTTCTCTCTTCTTCTCGGAACCTTGGCGATTCTCTTCTTCTTCTTGAACATATATTTCTTTTGTTCCACTTTTAAAATACTAGCTGAATCCCTCCCTTGTGTTGCGAAATTTTCTTCTAGCATTTGTTCTCATTTTGGCGAATATCAACCCCTCCCTTTCTCATCTTTTCTTGCGCTTTCTTTCTTGGCTTAGGGCGAATCTCTCCTCTCTCCTAGTAGCTCTCTTGGCGAATATCGGTGAAGGGTTGATCTTGGTTGGTTGTTCAATCATTGAACAAGGTAAGTGGAGTGGCCGAATGGCCATTTTCCCCTCTCTTGTCTCTATTGATTGTGGGTTGGTTAATAGCCGATTTTGGGCATGTGTTGAAGGAGGTTGATCTTTTGTATTGAGCCGTTTTCTGCTAGGGCCTTGGATTGTGGTGGCGATCGGTGAAGCGATCAATTGAAGCCTTATTTGCGAGTGACCGATTAGTAAGTAAAGGGTAAGTGATTGGTATTATTTTATTAGTTCAATCTTTTGGTTTCGATTAAGTCAAGGGTGACAAAGGATTAACTATTTTTAATAGGGTGTGTCGATTGTTAAAGAGGAATCATTGTTGGTTGGGGTTGGTAGGAAACCAAGCGTTTGCGAGTAAGGTTTAATCGATATACCCTTTGGTTTATATGGTTATGGCGAATGGTTTAAGTGATTAACCCATGGTTGGTCGATTGTTTTTAGGAGCAAAAGGATCGAGGGTCTTAGGCAGGTTCTTAGGATTAAAACCTTAGCTATTTCAGGTGTGTAAACTAACACATACTGTTTAGTAATATGATTAATAACCTAATTACTCATTAAAGTGAAACAATATGATTGATGGATTTGGTACCCGATGGGGTATAAGCACGGATCGGGTAAGTCAGTTTCATTACGAGATCTGTAGTGATATATGTGATAACATGTTTTATGATGTAAATACCATGAGATGTCATTTGAGCATGTTAGCATGATTGCATGTTTTATATCATTTGCATTAGTATGACATGTGTGGGTGATATGAGAGGAGGGGAATATGATATCCGTGTCTTTGGGACACTTTGTGTCTTTGGGACACGAGTTTGGCACCTCGGTGGTTTGGTACCACTGATTGATTTTGTGACTTCGGTCACGGTGATTTAGTATCACATTTGTGTCTTTGGGACACGGAGGTTTGGCACCTCATTGCGACTCGTCCCTGTGGATAACACCCGCGTGGGTTGGCCCCACTTTGAGATATGGGATGGAAATGCGCTAGTGATTTCGTATCACGCGATGGGTTGGCCCCATCATCGGATTTGTATTTGCGGTCACGGTGATTTAGTATCACTGCTTGTGTCTTTGGGACACGGAGGTTTGGCACCTCATTGCGACTCGTCTGTAGTTAACACTGCAGTAGGTTGGCCCCACTTTGAGATATGGGATCGAAATGCGCTAGTGATTTGGTATCACGCGATGGGTTGGCCCCATCATTGGATTATTCGTGACTTTGGGTCACGGTGGTTTGGCACAACACTTATGGATATCGTGACTTTGGGTCACGGTGGTTTAGCACCACCGGTGGTTTGGTACCCACGGGGTAGAAAGGTGATATGGATGGTTAGGATCGGGGTGCATTGATTATGTTGCTATGATATGATGTGTGTTAGCATGTTGTATTATCGGGGGCGGGATTTATGCTTTGAGTCTTGCGACTCACCCTCTCCTTTGACTTTTCAGGTGACACTTAGAGCGCGGACATGGGGCGGGATGGACTCGAGGTGCTCATGCCATGCTTTAATAAAGATTTGCTCAGACTTTACAAAATTTGGTACTTGGGTTTATTTATTACTATTTGGTTTTATTTTGGGTTGTAAATGGCCTTTAAATTTGGTTTTACTATGTTTATGCTTAAAGTAGCTTTCTAATATGCCTTAACAAATTAATTGAGTCAAAATTGCTAAAAACTTGGAAGGTCAACGGTTTCAAAACTATAATGCAATGTGTTTTAAACTTTACCATCGGGTATCCCTCTAAAACATTAAAATATGACAAAGCTATCATGCCAAGATTTGAAAAGTACAAAATATGACAAGGAGTTTTCATGAATCTTTAACGAGAGACCTAACCCTTCAAGCGCGATTTTCCCGTAACATGCAGTTCGATCGTGGTGTATTGACCGGGTTTGGGGTGTTACAATGTTATTGTTGGACGTGATGATTGAATGTAGAAAATTTTAGGTATAAGTTGTAGATAACTGTTTGCTTTTGTGGTTAGATGTTTGGTTGCGTGAAAGAGAATTCAAGATTATGTTAAAAGTACATTGGTGTTATTAAGATCGAGTCTTGTGTGAAAGCATAGTGGTGTGATTTGAGCGATGCGTTTAGTAGTTGGTAGGAAATTTCGAGGACGAAATTTCTTTAAGGAAAGAGTAAATTGTAACGACCCAAAATTGGGCCTAGCGAGATTGGGCCCATTGGGCTTTGAGCGTAGAAGCGTTTTAAAAATTTTTGAGAATAAGAGAACGGCATTATTTCAAGTTGGACTTATTAGGAAGGTGATTCTGGAAGGTTACGGGGTTCTATGAAGGCTCGGGGTTGAATTGGGCCCTAGTAAAAATTTGGTGTTTAAGACTATTTAGGAGAAATAGTAAGTGGCATCAATACTTATGAAAATAAGTATTCAATTTGTTAGCATAATTGAGCATATGGCAAAGAGGTTATGGCATTAAGTGAAAAGTATGGAGGGAAGAGGTTCGAATCCCCTTGATGCAAAATTTTGACTATTATTTTTATATTCTTTCCCTAAGTGTCGGCCAAGCATGTAAATAAGGCAAGGTGGACTTTTTATTTTTGGAAAGATGGCTAAGGAAAATAGGAAAGGTTGAAGGTGATGAAAGTAATTAAGAGAAAGGGGAAAGTAAGGGGAACATGTGGCCTTTTTCAAGGGAAGTGTTATGGAAAGTGTGGTTGGCAAATTTTTGACCATTATGGTCATGAATGTGGACGGTTTTGGGTGTAGAGGGAGGTAGCCAAATTTTCTTTGGCAATTGGTAAAAGTTTTGGTGTTGTTTTGGCCACAAACTCCTATTTGCAACTTTTGTGTCATTTTTCTTTTCTCTCAAAATTTCCTTCTCCTTCTTGCCGAACCTTCAAGCTTTGAGTGTGCATATTCTCTCTTTTCTATCTTCTTGTTGCCGAATGTACCCAAACCATTGAGACTAAAAATTTGTTCACTCATCTTCTCTTGAAATCTGAAACTACCGATCCTTCTTTGTTGTCTTGCTACTAGTGCCAAACCGTGTTCTTCATTTCGGTTCATCCCTATTATTAAGGTAAAGGTTCTTTCTTCTTATTCATGTTGTTTGTTCTTTATTCTCTTGACTTGGCTAAGCTGAAACTCTCATCCCTTGGCTAAGCCAAATCTAGCCACTTGTTGTTATTTTAAACTCCTCTTATTCTCTTTTGATGAAGGCCGAATCAAGCCATCCTTTGCTGGTACTTATCTTTCTCTTAGCCTTGGTTTCGAAAGTTGATTGGGACTCGTTGCAATAGCCAAGGTGCAAGACCGGATTTTAGAATCTAGTAGGGAAGGTTCACGATTGTGGTAAGTGACTCTTGTGAGTGAGTACTTTTGGACTTTTGGAACTTTTAATAAATCGAGGCTAACTTTTGATCGATTTTATTTTTAGGGGGCAACGAAGAGTGGTTCTTTAGGGAATCCTTATCAGGTGTGTAATCCTCTACCCTTCCAAATATATGTTTGAAATGGTGTGTAATCTCATACCTCTCTAGATGTTTGTATGAAATGTTTTATGATTCGGTCGAAATACCGAAGAAAATCGGAAACCGGCATCCGAGACCACTCGGGAGTGCGTATGTTCATAGTAGTAACCATATTTTGCAATGAAACAGTTTGGTCAGCAGCAGTGACGTGAATTTGAAAATTCACGAAAAATAGGATAAAGGGAGTTAGAAAGTGAAAAAGATATCTAAATAAAGCTTACTGTGTCTATTTTTATATGAAAGAAACAGTGGAGGAAGAGGAATTTTATATTCTATGATATCTTAATTTTAGTGAGACTGGTTCTGATCGACTTCGCGGTTCTCTATTCTCTCTTGGAAAAATAGTTTATAATTGTACAAAGGGAATTATGAGTTATAAGTAATATGTATGGATTCCTTAGTGAGCTTATTTTCAATAGAAACAAGTGGGAGCAACATATGAAAACTGTACAGTGAGATATTTGAATTTCGGTTAAAAGAGGTCAGAATCATTAGACAGTGAAACAAGGAAAACTTTAAGGAATAAACTGTACTAAATGGTTAATCCAAAAATTTTGGAAAAGTATTAGTAAGAAGATATATGAGTCTAGTTTCAAGGAAAATTTATGGATTTAGATTTCGAGATTCCTAACTCGAGTTATGGTCAATTTAGTCGATCTGACGAGATGGACGATTTCGATTTTTATGCCCCAAATTAGTAGTTAAGTCTAGGTTGCGGAATTACCAAAATACCCTTGGAGGGTAAATTACCGAAATACCCCTGGGTTGCGAGATTACCAAATTACCCTTAGTGGGTAAGATTACCGAATTACGAAAATGTCCTTATGGACCGAATTACCTAAATGCCCCTATGGGCCGAATGATCGTATTGCTTTAATGGGCTAATTCATAAAAAGTATTCAATTGGTTAATGGATGTTATTTTTATATGGATGTTTTACGATTATGTATGATGCATCTTTACATATTGCATGGGATGGGAAAATTTGAATGAAGAGAAGTATAGACCGGTGGCATTTCCACAAATTCTGATATGGGCTATGTGCCAATTTAAATATGGCTTTGTGCCATCGTGATTAAGGTTGTATGCTGATTATATTACTGTGGTGGTTAAGCCACAAAATTATTATAAATGGCGACTTATGCGCAAATTGGAGAGAAGGCGGCGGGGTGGGTTGACTTGATCCCCACAGAGGCTGGTTAGTGCAGGGGAGAGACTAGTTGGATGGGTTGGGTTGCATACAATTGCTTCATATATATATATATATATATATATATGTTCTGTTATGATAGTGGGCTCAGGCCCAAGATGTTGCTATATGGGTTCAGGCCCAGTGGATGACGATAAGGGATTTCTGCTTGAGTTCTTGTAACTCACCCCCTTTTCTTAACCCTTGTAGGTAATGCTCCGTAATGAGGACTTGGGCTTATGGATGACTCGGTGGAGGCCATACTTGAAAGCGGTGTTTTATTTTGAACTTGATTTTTAATTCCGTTCACTTTACTATTTTGGGTTTTTATGTTGTAATAAGGCCTCTGGAGTGTTTTATTATTTGCTTTATGGTTGATATACTTATTATTTTGCTTAAATTGTTTAAAGCGAGAATTTTCTAAAACTTAAATAAAGGTTTTCTAAAATTGATTAACATATGGATTTCATAACAAACTTTTACAAATATTTTTAACATTGGAAATTTCTCTCAAATTATCAACGATATTTTCAAAAGTCACGGTTTTAAAAGATTACTACTTACCCGATTATTGATTTATCAAACAACCTCTCAAAAATACTTGGATTTTATCTACATTTCCATAGCGATTTCAAAATGCTTACGCAACTCTATTTCTAAACATCACATTTTTATTTTGTTCATTTCAAATATGCTTTCGCTACTAAAAAGGTTTTTTTAAGATTATTACGTTTTCAAGTAGTTAACAATTGCTTAAGTGTTTTTGGTTTTAACAAAGAAATTTGTATTTCTCAAGCAAGTTTTTAATAATCGCAAAGATGGTTTTTTTTCATGTGACACACCAGATTCGGGCCTAACTTCTAGGCCGGGTTTGAGGTGTTACAACATATATTGAAAATGCAAATAAAATGTGAAAGTATGATTTATTGAAACACCCCAAGCCCGGCCCACGAACCACGGCCAGGATCGGTATGTTCTGAGTAAAACAGTTCAAAACTTGTTTGTTTCTTGGAAAACTTTGGGTGATTTAGGAGAAAAATTTGGATTGGGTTCAAATTGAAAACATCGTTATTCTCAAAGATTAGGCTTTATTAAGACTTTATTATTATATTTCAAAACCATAAGTTAAAGGAAAAAGTCGAGTTTTTAGAGTTTACTATTTAAATTGAAAATCATTTGTGTTAGGTGTTAAAACATTTAAAGATTTATTTTTAAGAAAAGTTGCTTAAACTTTAAATTGATAAAAATTGTACCATAATAAAATAAATAAAAATGCATGCATAATCAGTTTATAGCTATGGCCTTATTACATTAAAACAAAACCCGAATAAATCCAAAATACTTAGAAATAAAAAGTCCAAAATTAAAATAAAGTGCGAGTTGAACATGGCCACCACTAAGCTCCTGCCGACCAGGTCCAGTTCTTGAGTGTCACCTAAAAATTATCCCACAACGGGGTGAGTCAAACAGACTCAGTGTGTATAACCAACACTAAGCCCCAACGATTTAGGCATATCATATCATATCATACGTATATATAACAGGTAGAAATAATGATGCAAACCCGAACCCATACCTAGATAACCATCCGCTACACATCACCCGTACCAACCATCACACCGTGGGGACTACTAAGTCGACCCTCCATCCGCTACACATCATCAAAGGCGATCATTGCGGATGACTTGCACATCGCCCTTATAAATTTTGTGGCATAGCCACGGACATTATTTTGTGAAATAAGTCACCACATTGATTTCGTGACATGAGTCACCACATTCGAGATATTGTGGTATAAACCACGAGATCACTTTCCCTTTCCATATAACCCATATGCCCCATGTCACACCACAGAATATGCAATATCATGCCTTATGCCTTATTCCACATTCTTATCGATATTCACATATGTACCATATTCCAAATATTGGATCATAATATTATTCATATCATTTATTAACATAATGTTAAGGTTACTTACCCGAGTACTTTGTACCATCACATGGTACCTTTGCCCACTTTTCACATTATTATAAACACATATATTAAATTGATGCCATAAATCTATTAAGAGTTAGTGTGGGGTACACACCTGGTTTACTTAACGAATTCACTGAAATCCCGAAAATCCCGATCTAATGCTTTAGATCTCTAGTTCCTATATTCTACCACCTTAAGCATGTTAGCAACAAGCCATTCGGCCAAATAACCAAATCCCGAAGGATTAACGCAACCAACTTCTTACCTTGTAGCCGATTTGGTTACTACACAAATCCCGAAGACCTCCCCTAGAGTCGGCTACACTAGAAATCCCGAAAGATCCTTCCAAGTTTCGGCAAACAAGAATATTAATGGGATTAGTCCTTAACTTTCGACTAAAAGAAAAAGATTGAAGATTGAATGACAATTGATCTTACCCTTAATATTGGGATCGACTGTATTCCTGCCTGGCACCACTTTAAGAGATTTGGCTATAGCTAGATGTTGATCAACAATTTTCGGCTCCTAAAGGACAGGGGAGCATTCGACTATGGTCACCCACATATGAGATTCGGCTTCAACTAGGGAAAGAAAAGAAAGAATATGAGGCTTATGGAGAATCGGCGATGATGGGATTTGAGATAGGAATATTCGACTTGGTCAATTGAAGAGGAAGGAAGAAGAAACAAAGAGAGAAATTGAATTCCTAAGGACTTTTCGGCACAAAAGAGAGAGATGAGAAGAGAAGAAATTTCGGCACATAACCTCCCTTGTATGACCGATTACCTCACTTACTCCCCCCCTCCTGAATTCGGCTAGCATTCAAACACTAGCTACTCCTTGCTTTCCTCCTATTTTCTCTCTTCTTTGGACATTCAAAATAATTTTAAATAAATCAACATTTATCTTCTACCTTAGCCGAATGTTAAAAGGAATTGACCAAGTCTAATCCTCATCTAAATAAAGTCCCTATGCCGTCCACTACTACTCCCCATTGCCGCAAAAATAAAAGCCCCAAAATGTTGCTTGTGCTGCTCGAACCCAAGCCCTTGCACACTGATTATGGCGTCACCTCCCTAGGCTTTAAGTGGCGCCTCCTTGCCACTTTAACAAGCCCATTTTTATGTCCAATTTCCCTTACAATTTCTCTTAAGGCCTCTTTTGTTCAATTCCCTTTCAATACTTAAAATTTAATATTTTCTAAGGCATTCACCTACACTCTTAATGTTCTAAAATTCATAAAACATATTTTACAACACACAGGCATGCTACTTCACATAATTACGCAATAATGCACAAGCCCAAAATCCGGATATTCTGAGTTCTACCCCCTTAAAATAATTTCGTCCTCAAAATTACTGGCTAAAATAGGTGAGGTATTCTTTGTCGCATTGCTTCTTCCGGCTCCCAAGAAGCTTCTTAGATCCATGATTACGCCATAACACTTTGACTAAAGGCGATTTCCTTTGTAATACCTTCACATCTCGTTCCAAGATGCGGATCGGCTCCTCCTCGTAGGACAAATGCGGGCTTAGCTCCACCTCTTCAACCGGTACTACATGAGAGGCGGATCCGATCGATAATGGCGTAGCATAGAAAGCGTGGAATACATCGTGCATGCGCTTCAACTCGGTGGCAACTCTAGCGGTATGCCCTTTGGACCAACTCGCTTCAATACCCGATAAGGTCCTATAAACCTTGGACTTAATTTCCCTTTGTGACCAAATCTCATCACCTTCTTCCAAGGCGAAACCTTAAAAACACTCGATCTCCCACGGCAAATTCTATTTCCTTTCGCTTAAGATCCGCATCGACTTACGCTGTCGGATGCCTCCTTTAATCGTGCCGAATTAACTTAACCTTTTCTTGGATTACGCCACAATCTCGGACCCAAAACTTGGCGTTCTCCTAATTACATCAAACACGTAGGAGTGCGACACCTCGACCATCTGATGCTTCATACGATGCCATCCGAATCTTTGGCTTGATAGCTGTTATTATATGCAAAGTGCGCTAAAGGCAAGTATTCTTCCCAACTTCCTCTAAAGTCTATTACCACGACCTCTCAACATATCTTCCAACACTTGGATCACTCGCTCAGTTATTGACCGTCGGCGGTGGATGAAATGCCGTCTTGAAGTCTAATCTGGTGCCCAAAGCTTGATGTAGTGCTTTCGGAAGGCGAGGCGTAAACCTTGGATCCCTATCTCGAGATAATCGACATTGGCACTCCATGCAACCTCACAATTTCGCCACATATAACCGCCAACTTCGTAAAGAATAGTCAACCCGCTTAAGTAAGAAATGCGCGGACTTTGTCAATCGATCCACTATCACCCATACCGAGTCCTTCTTAGTAGGCGTAAGGGGAAGCCCACTAACGAAGTCCATGGTGATTCTCTCCCACTTCCACTGCGGAATCTTTATCGGCTGAAGCAACCCTGACAGAACTTGGTGCTCTTCCTTGATTTGTTGACACGTCAAGCACTTCCCTACAAATTCTGTAACTTCCGCTTAAGACCAGGCCACCAAAGCTGTTCCCTTAGGTCTCTATACATCTTACTACCTCCGGGATGCATAGCATAGGGGCTACTATGCGATTCTGAAGAAAATTCTCCTCCTTAACTCCTTATCCTTAGGCATCTGAGACCTTACCCTTGCAACACAATACTCCACCATTGCTAACTCCATAATCCTCTAACTCCCACTCTGCACTTGTCGCAACTTAACACTTAGATCATCATCTACCCGGTGTCCTTCTTTCACCTCCTCCAACCATGTCGGCTTAACTTGCAATTCTACCAGTGAGACTTCCATCGTCATACAAGCTCGGATCGCATACATCGCCTCGGATCCGAGCACTACTTTTTGACTTAGGGCATCTGCTACTACATTCGCCTTGCCGGATGATACTCTATAGAGCAATCGTAATCCTTTAATAACTCCACCCACCACCCATTTGTCTCGGGTTGGCTCTTTCGAGTCATGAGATACTTAAGGCTCTTGTGGTGCGTGTAAATCAGCGACTTTTCTCCATATAAATAGTGCCTCCATACCTTAGGGGCAAAGACCACTTTGCCGCCAATTCCAAATCATGTGTCGGGTAGTTAACCTCGTGTGGCCTTAATTATCGAGACGCATAGCGACTACCTTCCGTCTTGTATCAAAACACATCCTAATCTGTGTGGGAGCGTCACAATACACCACGAAATCCTTCCTGCCTCGAAAGTGAATCAAGCCCTGGGCTTGGTCAAGACCCTCTTAAGCTTCTCAAAGCTCTCCTGTTGCCTATCTATCCATACGAAAGGTACTTCCTTTCTCAACAATTTTGTCAAAGGTGCGGCTATTGATGAGAACCCTTCTACGAACCTTCTGTAGTAGCCTGCCAATCCCAAGAAACTGCGAACCTCGCCGCACCGACTTAGGTGGTTTCCGATCTAGCTTTGCCTTGATCTTCTTAGGATCCACCCTTATCCCTTCTGCAGACACCACATGCCCTAAGAATGCAACCTCCTTAAGCCAAAATTCACACTTGCTGAATTTGACATAGAGCTTCTTCTCCCTTAATACTTGCAACACTAACCGGAGATGCTCATCATGCTCCTCTTCAGACTTGGAATACACTAGGATGTCGTCTATGAACACAACGACGAATCGATCCAAGTAGGGTTGAAAAACCCGATTCATCATATCCATGAACGCGGCTGGGGCGTTCGTCAATCCAAACAGCATTACTACGAACTCATAATGTCCGTATCTTGTTCGAAAAGCTGTCTTATGGATATCCACCTCCTTCACCTTAAGCTGATGATATCCAGACCTTAGATCTATCTTCGAAAATACCGCGGCCCCCTTAGGTTGATCGAACAAGTCATCTATCCTCGGCAACGGGTACTTGTTCTTGATGGTCAGCTTATTCAACTGACGATAATCTATGCACATGTGCATAGTTTCGTCCTTCTTCTTCACAAACAGAACCGGTGCTCCCCATGGAGACACAATGGGTCGAATGAACCCACGATCAAGCAACTCCTGAATTTGAGCTTTGAGCTCCACCAACTCCTTTGGTGCCATTCTATACAGAGCGATAGATACTGGCGCCGTTCCAGGCAGTAAGTCAATTCCAAACTCCACCTCCCTATCAGGGGGTATTCTAGGTAACTCCTCCGGGAAAACATCCACAAATTCCCTTACGGTTCTAACTCCTCTAACTCCTTCTTCTTTTGCATCCAACGCACTAACGAAAGCCAAGAATGCCTTGCACCCTTTCCGAACCATCTTATCAGCCTTTAATGCAGAAACTATGTTAGACAAGTAGTTTCTTCTTTCTCCTATCATAATTACCTCCTCATCCTCCGGGGTCCTTAACTCCATTCGCTTATTGCACAATCCAATATAGCTTTGATTCCACTAGCTAATCCATGCCAAGTATGAGATCAAACTCTCAGAAGGGTAATTCCAATAAGTCGTGGGAATATCACTCCTGAATCTCTAGAGGTACATTTGAAATATCTTGTTCACCACTCTGATTTGACCTAGCAGGCTTCACTGCGAGTCATCTCCCTACTAGGCAGTTCGGAGGCTATGCCTAGAGTTTCAACTACTCTACTTGCAACATACGAGTGGGTCGAGCCAATATCAATTAAAGCAAAGTAAGGCTTATCAGCTATAAGGAACATACCGGTTATGACGTCCGGTGCGTCTCCATCCTCCCTCCTGTGAACTGCATACACCAGACCCGGCTGTCTTGCCTCTGTGTTACCAACACCTCTGCTCGGTGTTCCTCGTCCTCTTCCAGCACCATTTCCTCTGCCATTCGGACCACGACCCCGTGGTGGCTGCGGTCCACCTCTTCCAGCCTGATTGAAATTCTGACCTGTTGGTCGGCCCCCATCTATTTTTATAGGACAGTCCTTAATCATGTGTTACTTGGACCCACACTTGAAACATCCCCCTGTCTTATTCCAACACTCTCCTAGGTGCCTCTTCCCACACTGATCACAAGTACGATCATCGCCCTCCACGTATGCGACTTGCGACCTCGCGGCCCATCCACCTCTGTCTCTTTTGAGCATTCCCGGATGACCACGATGACCCAAAACCTCTCCTTTGCTGTTCCTATCGTATACGCCTTACAGATTCCTTAACCCCTTCGGCTACCTTAGCCTTTTCCACCAACATTTGCAAACTCCGCTCTGCTTTGTGGAGCTATCAATAACCTTAGGTCATCCTCGGGCCGTCCTCAAACCGGACACATCGCTCATGCTCCGTAGCCACGATACCTCGAGCATCTTGGCTCAACCTTAAGAATTCAGCCTCGTACTCGCTACGGACTTGTTCCCTTGAACCGGCCCGAAATGCCTTCCTCACGAGCATCGGTATAACTAGTTCCAACATACTTCTTCCGATATGCCGCCTTAACATACTCCCAAGTGAGATCCTCATTTTGTAGCACCATCCCGAATCGTGAGCCACCAGCGATATGCCTCATCGCTGAAGTAGCGACACCATTCCTTTGACTTCTCTTGTGATCGGATCCGGCTCATCCATAATTCGTTACGCGCGCCAACCAATACTCGACCATCTTTGGGTGCCACACTAGATACGCCACGAATACTTGACTCCATTTGCTCGGAGTCGCTCAGTGCAGATTTACGAGCTCCCTACCTCCACCTCTACCTGCTCCAGCTACCCTCTCAAGAACCCGCAGCATCGCCTGCGATACTGCATCATCCCCGTCTGATCCTGATGCTCAACGCCAGCAACTAGTGGTGGTGGTGGTACCTCATTCTCGGACCCTTGACCAAACCTAACGAGTTTTGATACGACCATTTTGCCTCTACCACGTCCTCGCACATTACGACCACGTCCCCTAGATCTCATGTCTACGATCACGATTTAATCTGTTTTAGAAAGTTTTATGCATTAGTCTTTGTTCCACTAATTATCCACGAACAAGTTTTATGTAAGGAAGTTTAGTAGTAGTTCTTTCGATCATTTCAGAGTTTTGTTTCAAGTCTTCTATCCTAGTTCAGAGAAGGATGCACCTTCATTCAGTAGTATCTACTACACACATTCATCACTTGTACATTTTAGTCCGTTTTAATCCCGGGGTATTTTAGTAATTTGTCCTATAGGGGTATTTTGGTAAATTTCCAAACCGGGGTATCTTGATGTTTTGCAAAATAGTGGTTTTGGTATTTTTGTAAAGTAAGAATATTTTAGAAAAAATTGAGGGTAGTGTGGTAATTTCATAAACCAAGGGTATTTTAGTAATTTCTCAACCCAGGGGTATTTTAGTAAATTTTTGTAAATCGGGAATATTTCGAAAAAAATTTGTAAAAGAGTTTTTACAAATCAAAGGGGTAATTTGGTGCTTTTAAAACTAAGGTTTTTATAAAAATATGGCTAGTCCCTTTTGGGTTTTAATTATTGAGTTTAGCTTTGTGAATGAGTCCTCTTGGTTAGGGTGAACCGTTACCACGCACCAGGTAGGATTCGAGTGAAGAGGAGGTGAGTCACTACGACTGCTTAAATACCAGGCTCTTCCTAAATCCAATCCTAGACATGCGCATAATGGTTGCCACACCCTAACTCGGTGACTCAGTCACAAGTTTGTTTAATTAGGCCTTAAAGTTTTATGTAATTCTGTATTGAAGTAAGCTAATCCTAGGGTTCCATAACTTAATATACTACTCTACACGCCCGTTATACCCATATACAAATCATACATTAATTCACACAACGGTTAGGGTACTTACAGTGGACTTTGGTCGGAGACTTAGGTGCCATGCTAGAAAAACTCTGCTCATTTCACGAAAATTTTCACAAAACTTATTTGGGCTCATTTTTGAAAACGTTATGGGCTTTAAACCCAAGGCCGAGAGTTTAAAACTGGGCTCGATACCAAATGAAACACCCCAAACCCGGCCCACGAACCCTAACCGGATCTGGTATGTTCTCGGAGTAAAGCAGTTCAAAACTTGTTTGTTTCTTGGAAAACTTTGGGTGATTTAGGAGAAAAATTTGGATTGGGTTCAAATTCAAAACATCGTTATTCTCGAAGATTAGGCTTTATTAAGACTTTATTGTTATATTTCAAAACCATAAGTTAAAGGGAAAAGTCGAGTTTTTAGAGTTTACTATTTAAATTGAAAATCATTTGTGTTAGGTGTTAAAACATTTAAAGATTTATTTTTAAGAAAAGTTGCTTAAACTTTAAATTGATAAAAATTGTATCATAATAAAATAAAGAAAAATGCATGCATAATCAGTTTATAGCTATGGCCTTATTACATTAAAAAAAACCCGAATAAATCCAAAATACTTAGAAATAAAAAGTCCAAAATTAAAATAAAGTCCGAGTTGAACATGGCCACCACTAAGCTCCTACCGAGGCCGGTCCGTTCTTGAGTGTCACCTAAAAATATCCCACAACGGGGTGAGTCAAGCAGACTCGGTGTGTATAACCAACACTAAGCCCCAACGATTCGGGCATATCATATCATATCATACATATATATATAACGGTAGAAATAATGATGCAAACCCGAACCCATACGTAGATAACCATCCGCTACACATCACCCGTACCAACCATCACACCGTGGGGACTACTAAGTCGACCCTCCATCCGCTACACATCATCGAAGGTAGTCGCTGCAGACGACTTGCACATCGCCCTTATAAATTTTGTGGCATAGCCACCAGACATTATTTTGTGACATAAGTCACCACATTCGATTTCGTGACATGAGTCACCACATTCGAATATTGTGGTATAAACCACGAGATCACTTTCCTTTCCATATAACCCATATGCCCCATGTCACATAGAATATGCAATATCATGCCTTATGCCTTATTCCACATTCTTATCGATATTCACATATGTACCATATTCCAAATATTCAGATCATAATATTATTCATATCATTTATTAACATAATGTTAAGGTTACTTACCCGAGTACTTTGTACCATCACATGGTACCTTTGCCCACTTTTCACATTATTATGAACACATATATTAAATTGATGCCATAAATCTATTAAGAGTTAGTGTGGGGTACACACTGGTTTATAACGAATTCCTTTGAAATCCGAAAATCCCGATCTAATGCTTTAGATCTCTAGTTCCTATATTCGCCACCTTAAGCATGTTAGCAACAAGCCATTCGGCCAAATAACCAAATCCCGAAGGATTAACGCAACCAACTTCTTACCTTGTTGCCGATTTGGTTACTACACAAATCCCAAGACCTCCCCTAGAGTCGGCTACACTAGAAATCCCGAAAGATCCTTCCAAGTTTGGCAAACAAGAATATTAATGGGATTAGTCCTTAACTTTCGACTAAAATAAAAAGATTGAAGATCGAATGACAATTGATCTTACCCTTAATATTAGGATCGATCGTATATTCTGCTGGCACCACTTTAAAAGATTCGGCTATAGCTAGATGTTGATCAACAATTTTCGGCTCCTAAAGGACAGGGGAGCATTCGACTATGGTCACCCACATATGAGATTCGGCTTCAACAAGGGAAAGAAAAGAAAGAATATGAGGCTTATGGAGAATCGGCAATGATGGGGTTTGAGAGAGGAATATTCGGCTTGGTCAATTGAAGAGGAAGGGAAGAAGAAACAAAGAGAGGAAATTGAATTCCTAAGGACTTTTCGGCACAAAAGAGAGAGAGATGAGAAGAGAAGAAATTTCGGCACATAACCTCCCTTGTATGACCGATTACCTCACTTACTCCCCCCCTCCTGAATTCGGCTAGCATTCAAACACTAGCTACTCCTTGCTTTCCTCCTATTTTCTCTCTTCTTTGGACATTCAAAATAATTTTGAATAAATCAACATTTATCTTCTACCTTAGCCGAATGTTAAAAGGAATTGACCAAGTCTAATCCTCATCTAAATAAAGTCCCTATGCCGTCCACTACTACTCCCCATTGCCGCAAAAATAAAAGCCCCAAAATGTTGCTTGTCTTTGCTCGAACCCAAGCCCTTGCACACTTGATTATGGCGTCACCTCCTAGGCTTTAAGTGGCGCCTCCTTGCCACACTTTAACAAGCCCATTTTTATGTCCAATTTCCCTTACAATTTCTCTTAAGGCCTCTTTTGTTCAATTCCCTTTCAATACTTAAAATTTAATATTTTCTAAGGCATTCACCTACACTCTTAATGTTCTAAAAATTCATAAAACATATTTACAACACACATAGGCATGCTACTTCACATAATTACGCAATAATGCACAAGCCCAAAATCCCGGATATTACAGTTCTACCCCTTAAAATAATTTCGTCCTCAAAATTACAGCTAAAATAGGTGAGGGTATTCTTTGTCGCATTGCTTCTTAGGCTCCCAAGAAGCTTCTTCCGATCCATGATTACGCCATAACACTTTGACTAAAGGAACTGATTTCCTTTGTAATACCTTCACATCTCGTTCCAAGATCTGGATCGGCTCCTCCTCGTAGGACAAATCTGGGCTTAGCTCCACCTCTTCAACCGGTACTACATGAGACGGATCCGATCGATAATGACGTAGCATAGAAACGTGGAATACATCGTGCATCTGCTTCAACTCTGGTGGCAACTCTAACTGGTATGCCACTGGACCAACTCGCTTCAATACCCGATAAGGTCCTATAAACCTTGGACTTAATTTCCCTTTGTGACCAAATCTCATCACCTTCTTCCAAGGCGAAACCTTAAGAAACACTCGATCTCCCACAGCAAATTCTATTTCCTTTCGCTTAAGATCCGCATACGACTTCTGCCTGTCAGATGCCTCCTTTAATCGTGCCCGAATTAACTTAACCTTTTCTTCGGATTACGCCACAATCTCGGACCCAAAACTTGGCGTTCTCCTAATTCATCAAACACGTAGGAGTGCGACACCTCCGACCATCTGATTGCTTCATACGATGCCATCCGAATACCGGCTTGATAGTCGTTATTATATGCAAATTTCGCTAAAGGCAAGTATTCTTCCCAACTTCCTCTAAAGTCTATTACATGACCTCTCAACATATCTTCCAACACTTGGATCACTCGCTCAGATTGACCGTCGGCGGTGGATGAAATGCCGTCTTGAAGTCTAATCGGTGCCCAAAGCTTGATGTAGTGCTTTCCAGGCGAGGCGTAAACCTTGGATCCCTATACGAGATAATCGACATTGGCACTCCATGCAACCTCACAATTTCGCCACATATAACTTCGCCAACCACGTCAGAAGAATAGTCAACCCGCACCGGTAAGAAATGCGCGGACTTTGTCAATCGATCCACTATCACCCATACCGAGTCCTTCTTAGTAGGCGTAAGGGGAAGCCCACTAACGAAGTCCATGGTGATTCTCTCCCACTTCCAACTGGAATCTTTATCGGTGAAGCAACCCCGAGCAGAACTTGGTGCTCTTCCTTGATTTGTTGACACGTCAAGCACTTCCTACAAATTCTGTAACTTCCGCTTAAGACCAGGCCACCAAAAGCTGTTCCCTTAGGTCTCTATACATCTTACTACCTCCAGGATGCATAGCATAGGGGCTACTATGCGATTCCTGAAGAATTCTCCTCCTTAACTCCTTATCCTTAGGCATCTGAGACCTTACCCTTGCAACACAATACTCCACCATTGCTAACTCCATAATCCTCTAACTCCCCACTCTGCACTTGTCGCAACTTAACACTTAGATCATCATCTACCAGCTGTCCTTCTTTCACCTCCTCCAACCATGTCGGCTTAACTTGCAATTCTACCAGCAGACTTCCATCGTCATACAAGCTCAGATCTGCATACATCGCCCTCAGATCCGACACTACTTTTTGACTTAGGGCATCTGCTACTACATTCGCCTTGCCCGGATGATACTCTATAGAGCAATCGTAATCCTTTAATAACTCCACCCACCTTCGCTGTCTCAGGTTCAGCTCTTTCTGAGTCAACAGATACTTAAGGCTCTTGTGGTCTGTGTAAATCACTGACTTTTCTCCATATAAATAGTGCCTCCATACCTTAGGGGCAAAGACCACTGCCGCCAATTCCAAATCATGTGTCGGGTAGTTAACCTCGTGTGGCCTTAATTATCGAGACGCATAAGCGACTACCTTCCCGTCTTGTATCAAAACACATCCTAATCCTGTGTGGGAAGCGTCACAATACACCACGAAATCCTTCCCTGCCTCAGGCTGAATCAAGGCGGGGCTTGGGTCAAGACCCTCTTAAGCTTCTCAAAGCTCTCCTGTTGCCTATCTATCCATCGAAAGGTACTTCCTTTCTCAACAATTTTGTCAAAGGTGCGGCTATTGATGAGAACCCTTCTACGAACCTTACAGTAGCTCGCCAATCCCAAGAAGCTGCGAACCTCTCGCCACCGACTTAGGTGGTTTCCGATCTAGCTTGCGCTTGATCTTCTTAGGATCCACCCTTATCCCTTCTGCGGACACCACATGCCCTAAGAATGCAACCTCCTTAAGCCAAAATTCACACTTGCTTTGAATTTGACATAGAGCTTCTTCTCCTTAATACTTGCAACACTAACCAGGAGATGCTCATCATGCTCCTCTTGGACTTGGAATACACTAGGATGTCGTCTATGAACACAACGACGAATCGATCCAAGTAGGGTTGAAAACCCGATTCATCATATCCATGAACGCAGCGGTGGGGCGTTCGTCAATCCAAACGACATTACTACGAACTCATAATGTCCGTATCTTGTTCGAAAAGCTGTCTTATGGATATCCACCTCCTTCACCTTAAGCTGATGATATCCAGACCTTAGATCTATCTTCGAAAATACCGCGGCCCCCTTCGGTTGATCGAACAAGTCATCTATCCTCAACAGCGGTACTTGTTCTTGATGGTCAGCTTATTCAACTGACGATAATCTATGCACATGCGCATAGTTTCGTCCTTCTTCTTCACAAACAGAACCGGTGCTCCCCATGGAGACACAATGGGTCGAATGAACCCACGATCAAGCAACTCCTGAATTTGAGCTTTGAGCTCCACCAACTCCTTTGGTGCCATTCTATCTGAGCGATAGATCTGGCGCCGTTCGAGCGATAAGTCAATTCCAAACTCCACCTCCCTATCGGGGTATTCTAGGTAACTCCTCGGAAAACATCCACAAATTCCCTTACGGTTCTAACTCCTCTAACTCCTTCTTCTTTTGCATCCAACGCACTAACGAAAGCCAAGAATGCCTTGCACCCTTCCAGAACCATCTTATCGACCTTTAATGCGAAACTATGTTAGACAAGTAGTTTCTTCTTTCTCCTATCATAATTACCTCCTCATCCTCCAGGGTCCTTAACTCCATTCGCTTAGCTACACAATCCAATATAGCTTTGATTCCACTAGCTAATCCATGCCAAGTATGAGATCAAACTCCCTCAGAAGGGTAATTCCAATAAGTCGCAGGAATATCACTCCCTGAATCTCTAGAGGTACATTTGAAATATCTTGTTCACCACTACTGAGTTTGACCTAACTTGGGCTTCTGCGATCATCTCCCTACTAGACAGTTCAGAGGCTATGCCTAGAGTTTCAACTACTCTACTTGCAACATACGAGTGGGTCGAGCCAATATCAATTAAAGCAAAGTAAGGCTTATCAGCTATAAGGAACATACGGTTATGACGTCCGGGTGCGTCTCCATCCTCCCTCCCGTGAACTGCATACACGGACACATTGTCTTGCCTCTGTGTTACCAACACCTCTCGCTCGGTGTTCCTCGTCCTCTTCAAAGCACCATTTCCTCTGCCATTCGGACCACGACCCCGTGGTGGCTGCGGTCCACCTCTTCCAGCCTGATTGAAATTCTGACCTGTTGGTCGGCCCCCATCTATTTTTATAGGACAGTCCTTAATCATGTGTTACTTGGACCCACACTTGAAACATCCCCCTGTCTTATTCCAACACTCTCCTAGGTGCCTCTTCCACACCGATCACAAGTACGATCATCGCCCTCAGAATAGCGACTTGCGACCTCGCGGCCCATCCACCCTCTGTCTCTTTTGAGCATTCCCGGATGACCCTGATGACCCAAAACCTCTCCTTTGCCTGTTCCTATCTGTATTCTGCCTTACTGATTCCTTAACCCCTTCGGCTACCTTAGCCTTTTCCACCAACATCTTGCAAACTCCCGCTCCGCTTTGTGGAGCTATCAATAACCTTAGGTCATCCTCGGGCCGTCCTCAAACCGGACACATCGCTCATGCTCGTAGCCACGATACCTCGAGCATACTTGGCTCAACCTTAAGAATGCGACCTCGTACTCGCTACGGACTTGTTCCCTTGAACCGGCCCGAAATGCCTTCCTCTAAGCATCGGTATAACTAGTTCCAACATACTTCTTCCGATATGCCGCCTTAACATACTCCCAAGTGAGATCCTCGTTTGTAGCACCATCCCGAACCGTGAGCCACCAGCGATATGCCTCATCGCGAAGTAGCGACACCATTCCTTCGGCTTCTCTTCTTGATCGGATCCAGCTCATCCATAATTCGTTCTGTCGCTTCCAACCAATACTCAGCCATACTGGGTGCCACACTAGATACGCCACAAAATACTTCAGCTCCATTTGCTCGGAGTCGCTCGGGTACAGATTTCTGAGCTCCCCTACCTCCACCTCTACCTGCTCCAGCTACCCTCTCAAGAACCCGCAAAGATCGCTCGCGAGCATCGCATCATCCCTGTGCGATCCACGATGCTCAACGCCAAAGAACTAGTGGTGGTGGTGGTACCTCATTCTCGGACCCTTGACCAAACCTAACGAGTTTTGATACGACCATTTTGCCTCTACCACGTCCTCGCACATTACGACCACGTCCCCTAGATCTCATGTCTACGATCACGATTTAATCTGTTTTAGAAAGTTTTATGCATTAGTCTTTGTTCCACTAATTATCCACGAACAAGTTTTATGTAAGGAAGTTTAGTAGTAGTTCTTTCGATCATTTCAGAGTTTTGTTTCAAGTCTTCTATCCTAGTTCAGAGAAGGATGCACCTTCATTCAGTAGTATCTACTACACACATTCATCACTTGTACATTTTAGTCCGTTTTAATCCCAGGGGTATTTTCGTAATTTGTCCTATAGGGGTATTTTGGTAAATTTCCAAACCAGGGTATCTTGATGTTTTGCAAAATAGTGGTTTTTGGTATTTTTGTAAAGTAAGAATATTTTAGAAAAAATTGAGGGTAGTGTGGTAATTTCATAAACCAAGGGTATTTTAGTAATTTCTCAACCCAGGGGTATTTTAGTAAATTTTTGTAAATCGGGAATATTTCGAAAAAAATTTGTAAAAGAGTTTTTACAAATCAAAGGGGTAATTTGGTGCTTTTAAAACTAAGGTTTTTATAAAAATATGGCTAGTCCCTTTTGGGTTTTAATTATTGAGTTTAGCCTGTGAATGAGTCCTCTTGGTTAGGGTGAACCGTTACCACGCACCAGGTAGGATTCGAGTGAAGAGGAGGTGAGTCACTACGACTGCTTAAATACCAGGCTCTTCCTAAATCCAATCCTAGACATGCGCATAATGGTTGCCACACCCTAACTCGGTGACTCAGTCACAAGTTTGTTTAATTAGGCCTTAAAGTTTTATGTAATTCTGTATTGAAGTAAGCTAATCCTAGGGTTCCATAACTTAATATACTACTCTACGTTCCCGTTATACCCATATACAAATCATACATTAATTCACACAACGGTTAGGGGTACTTACCTGGTGGACTTCGGGTCGGAGACTTAGGTGCCATGCTAGAAAAACCTGCTCATTTCACGAAAATTTTCACAAAACTTATTTGGGCTCATTTTTGAAAACGTTATGGGCTTTAAACCCAAGGCCGAGAGTTTAAAACTAGGCTCTGATACCAAACTGAAACACCCCAAACCCGGCCCACGAACCCTAACCGGATCTGGTATGTTCCTGGAGTAAAACAGTTCAAAACTTGTTTGTTTCTTGGAAAACTTTGGGTGATTTAGGAGAAAAATTTGGATTGGGTTCAAATTCAAAACATCGTTATTCTCGAAGATTAGGCTTTATTAAGACTTTATTGTTATATTTCAAAACCATAAGTTAAAGGAAAAAGTCGAGTTTTTAGAGCTTACTATTTAAATTGAAAATCATTTGTGTTAGGTGTTAAAACATTTAAAGATTTATTTTTAAGAAAAGTTGCTTAAACTTTAAATTGATAAAAATTGTATCATAATAAAATAAAGAAAAATGCATGCATAATCAGTTTATAGCTATGGCCTTATTACATTAAAAAAAACCCGAATAAATCCAAAATACTTAGAAATAAAAAGTCCAAAATTAAAATAAAGTCTGAGTTGAACATGGCCACCACTAAGCTCCTACCAGGCCGGTCCGTTCTTGAGTGTCACCTAAAAATATCCCACAGCAGGGGGTGAGTCAAAGCAGGACTCGGTGTGTATAACCAACACTAAGCCCCAACGATTCGGGCATATCATATCATATCATACGTATATATAACGGTAGAAATAATGATGCAAACCGAACCCATACCTAGATAACCATCCGCTACACATCACCCGCACCAACCATCACACCGTGGGGACTACTAAGTCGACCCTCCATCGCTACACATCATCATCGAAGCGATCATTGCAGACGACTTGCACATCGCCCTTATAAATTTTGTGGCATAGCCACGGACATTATTTTGTGACATAAGTCACCACATTTCAGATTTCGTGACATGAGTCACCACATTCGAGATATTGTGGTATAAACCACCAGATCACTTTCCTTTCCATATAACCCATATGCCCCATGTCACATAGAATATGCAATATCATGCCTTATGCCTTATTCCACATTCTTATCGATATTCACATATGTACCATATTCCAAATATTCAGATCATAATATTATTCATATCATTTATTAACATAATGTTAAGGTTACTTACCCGAGTACTTTGTACCATCACATGGTACCTTTGCCCACTTTTCACATTATTATAAACACATATATTAAATTGATGCCATAAATCTATTAAGAGTTAGTGTGGGGTACACACACAGTTTATAACGAATTCTTTGAAATCCGAAAATCCCGATCTAATGCTTTAGATCTCTAGTTCCTATATTCTACCACCTTAAGCATGTTAGCAACAAGCCATTCGGCCAAATAACCAAATCGAAGGATTAACGCAACCAACTTCTTACCTTGTTGCCGATTTGGTTACTACACAAAATCGAAGACCTCCCCTAGAGTCGGCTACACTAGAAATCCCGAAAGATCCTTCCAAGTTTCGGCAAACAAGAATATTAATGGGATTAGTCCTTAACTTTCGACTAAAAGAAAAAGATTGAAGATTGAATGACAATTGATCTTACCCTTAATATTGGGATCGACTGTATTCCTGCCTGGCACCACTTTAAGAGATTTGGCTATAGCTAGATGTTGATCAACAATTTTCGGCTCCTAAAGGACAGGGGAGCATTCGACTATGGTCACCCACATATGAGATTCGGCTTCAACTAGGGAAAGAAAAGAAAGAATATGAGGCTTATGGAGAATCGGCGATGATGGGATTTGAGAGAGGAATATTCGACTTGGTCAATTGAAGAGGAAGGGAAGAAGAAACAAAGAGAGGAAATTGAATTCCTAAGGACTTTTCGGCACAAAAGAGAGAGAGATGAGAAGAGAAGAAATTTCGGCACATAACCTCCCTTGTATGACCGATTACCTCACTTACTCCCCCCCTCCTGAATTCGGCTAGCATTCAAACACTAGCTACTCCTTGCTTTCCTCCTATTTTCTCTCTTCTTTGGACATTCAAAATAATTTTAAATAAATCAACATTTATCTTCTACCTTAGCCGAATGTTAAAAGGAATTGACCAAGTCTAATCCTCATCTAAATAAAGTCCCTATGCCGTCCACTACTACTCCCCATTGCCGCAAAAATAAAAGCCCCAAAATGTTGCTTGTCTTTGCTCAGAACCCAAGCCCTTGCACACCGATTATGGCGTCACCTCCTAGGCTTTAAGTGGCGCCTCCTTGCCTTTTAACAAGCCCATTTTTATGTCCAATTTCCCTTACAATTTCTCTTAAGGCCTCTTTTGTTCAATTCCCTTTCAATACTTAAAATTTAATATTTTCTAAGGCATTCACCTACACTCTTAATGTTCTAAAAATTCATAAAACATATTTACAACACACACAGGCATGCTACTTCACATAATTACGCAATAATGCACAAGCCCAAAATCCCGGATATTACAGTTCTACCCCCTTAAAATAATTTCGTCCTCAAAATTACCTGGCTAAAATAGGTGAGGGTATTGCTGTCGCATTGCTTCTTCCGGCTCCCAAGAAGCTTCTTCCGATCCATGATTACGCCATAACACTTTGACTAAAGGAACTGATTTCCTTTGTAATACCTTCACATCTCGTTCCAAGATCTGGATCGGCTCCTCCTCGTAGGACAAATCTGGGCTTAGCTCCACCTCTTCAACCGGTACTACATGAGACGGATCCGATCGATAATGACGTAGCATAGAAACGTGGAATACATCGTGCATCTACTTCAACTCGTGGCAACTCTAAACGGTATGCCAACTGGACCAACTCGCTTCAATACCCGATAAGGTCCTATAAACCTTGGACTTAATTCCCTTTGTGACCAAATCTCATCACCTTCTTCCAAGGCGAAACCTTAAGAAACACTCGATCTCCCACAAAGCAAATTCTATTTCCTTTCGCTTAAGATCCGCATACGACTTACGCCGCCGGATGCCTCCTTTAATCGTGCCCGAATTAACTTAACCTTTTCTTCGGATTACGCCACAATCTACGGACCCAAAACTTGGCGTTCTCCTAATTACATCAAACACGTAGGAGTGCGACACCTCCGACCATCTGATTGCTTCATACGATGCCATCCGAATCACGGCTTGATAGTTGTTATTATATGCAAATTTCGCTAAAGGCAAGTATTCTTCCCAACTTCCTCTAAAGTCTATTACACGACCTCTCAACATATCTTCCAACACTTGGATCACTCGCTCAGATTGACTGGTCGACGGTGGATGAAATGCCGTCATGAAGTCTAATCGGTGCCCAAAGCTTGATGTAGTGCTTTCAGAACCGAGGCGTAAACCTTGGATCCCTATCTGAGATAATCGACATTGGCACTCCATGCAACCTCACAATTTCTGCCACATATAACTTCGCCAACTTCTGTAAAGAATAGTCAACCCGCACAGGTAAGAAATGCGCGGACTTTGTCAATCGATCCACTATCACCCATACCGAGTCCTTCTTAGTAGGCGTAAGGGGAAGCCCACTAACGAAGTCCATGGTGATTCTCTCCCACTTCCACTGCGGAATCTTTATCGGCTGAAGCAACCCTGACAGAACTTGGTGCTCTTCCTTGATTTGTTGACACGTCAAGCACTTCCCTACAAATTCTGTAACTTCCCGCTTAAGACCAGGCCACCAAAACTGTTCCCTTAGGTCTCTATACATCTTACTACCTCCAGGATGCATAGCATAGGGGCTACTATGCGATTCCTGAAGAATTCTCCTCCTTAACTCCTTATCCTTAGGCATACAGACCTTACCCTTGCAACACAATACTCCACCGCTGCTAACTCCATAATCCTCTAACTCCCCACTCTGCACTTGTCGCAACTTAACACTTAGATCATCATCTACCAGCTGTCCTTCTTTCACCTCCTCCAACCATGTCGGCTTAACTTGCAATTCTACCAGCAGACTTCCATCGTCATACAAGCTCAGATCTGCATACATCGCCCTCAGATCCGACACTACTTTTTGACTTAGGGCATCTGCTACTACATTCGCCTTGCCCGGATGATACTCTATAGAGCAATCGTAATCCTTTAATAACTCCACCCACCCATTGTCTCGAGTTGGCTCTTTACGAGTCAACAGATACTTAAGGCTCTTGTGGTCTGTGTAAATCACTGACTTTTCTCCATATAAATAGTGCCTCCATACCTTAGGGGCAAAGACCACTGCCGCCAATTCCAAATCATGTGTCGGGTAGTTAACCTCGTGTGGCCTTAATTATCGGGACGCATAAGCGACTACCTTCCCGTCTTGTATCAAAACACATCCTAATCCTGTGTGGGAAGCGTCACAATACACCACGAAATCCTTCCCTGCCTCAGGCTGAATCAAGACTGGGGCTTCAGTCAAGACCCTCTTAAGCTTCTCAAAGCTCTCCTGTTGCCTATCTATCCATACGAAAGGTACTTCCTTTCTCAACAATTTTGTCAAAGGTGCGGCTATTGATGAGAACCCTTCTACGAACCTTCTGTAGTAGCCTGCCAATCCCAAGAAACTGCGAACCTCTGCCACCGACTTAGGTGGTTTCCGATCTAGCACTGCCTTGATCTTCTTAGGATCCACCCTTATCCCTTCTGCAGACACCACATGCCCTAAGAATGCAACCTCCTTAAGCCAAAATTCACACTTGCTGAATTTGACATAGAGCTTCTTCTCCCTTAATACTTGCAACACTAACCGGAGATGCTCATCATGCTCCTCTTCAGACTTGGAATACACTAGGATGTCGTCTATGAACACAACGACGAATCGATCCAAGTAGGGTTGAAAAACCCGATTCATCATATCCATGAACGCGGCTGGGGCGTTCGTCAATCCAAACAGCATTACTACGAACTCATAATGTCCGTATCTTGTTCGAAAAGCTGTCTTATGGATATCCACCTCCTTCACCTTAAGCTGATGATATCCAGACCTTAGATCTATCTTCGAAAATACCGCGGCCCCCTTCAGTTGATCGAACAAGTCATCTATCCTCGGCAACGGGTACTTGTTCTTGATGGTCAGCTTATTCAACTGACGATAATCTATGCACATGCGCATAGTTTCGTCCTTCTTCTTCACAAGCAGGCCAGAGGTGCTCCCCATGGAGACACAATGGGTCGAATGAACCCCACGATCAAGCAACTCCTGAATTTGAGCTTTGAGCTCCACCAACTCCTTTGGTGCCATTCTATACAGAGCGATAGATACTGGCGCCGTTCCAGGCAGTAAGTCAATTCCAAACTCCACCTCCCTATCAGGGGGTATTCTAGGTAACTCCTCCGGGAAAACATCCACAAATTCCCTTACGGTTCTAACTCCTCTAACTCCTTCTTCTTTTGCATCCAACGCACTAACGAAAGCCAAGAATGCCTTGCACCCTTTCCGAACCATCTTATCAGCCTTTAATGCAGAAACTATGTTAGACAAGTAGTTTCTTCTTTCTCCTATCATAATTACCTCCTCATCCTCCGGGGTCCTTAACTCCATTCGCTTAGCTGCACAATCCAATATAGCCTGATTCCACTAGCTAATCCATGCCAAGTATGAGATCAAACTCTCCGAAGGGTAATTCCAATAAGTCGGCAGGGAATATCACTCCCTGAATCTCTAGAGGTACATTTCGAAATATCTTGTTCACCACTACAGTTTGACCTAACGGGCTTACTGCAGTCATCTCCCTACTAGACAGTTCAGAGGCTATGCCTAGAGTTTCAACTACTCTACTTGCAACATACGAGTGGGTCGAGCCAATATCAATTAAAGCAAAGTAAGGCTTATCAGCTATAAGGAACATACCGGTTATGACGTCCGGTGCGTCTCCATCCTCCCTCCTGTGAACTGCATACACGGACCACTGTCTTGCCTCGTGTTACCAACACCCGCTCGGTGTTCCTCGTCCTCTTCAAAGCACCATTTCTCTCGCCATTCGGACCACGACCCCGTGGTGGCTGCGGTCCACCTCTTCCAGCCTGATTGAAATTCTGACCTGTTGGTCGGCCCCCATCTATTTTTATAGGACAGTCCTTAATCATGTGTTACTTGGACCCACACTTGAAACATCCCCCTGTCTTATTCCAACACTCTCCTAGGTGCCTCTTCCCACACTGATCACAAGTACGATACTGCCCTCCTGTAACAGCTTGCTGACCTCGCGGCCCATCCACCCTCTGTCTCTTTTGAGCATTCCCGGATGACCCTGATGACCCAAAACCTCTCCTTTGCCTGTTCCTATCTGTATTCTGCCTTACAGATTCCTTAACCCCTTCGGCTACCTTAGCCTTTTCCACCAACACTGCAAACTCCCGCTCCTGCTGTGGAGCTATCAATAACCTTAGGTCATCCCTCAGGCCGTCCTCAAACCGGACACATCGCTCATGCTCCGTAGCCACGATACCTCGAGCATACTGGCTCAACCTTAAGAATTCGGCCTCGTACTCCGCTACGGACTTGTTCCCTTGAACCGTACCCCGAAATGCCTTCCTCACGAGCATCGGTATAACTAGTTCCAACATACTTCTTCCGATATGCCGCCTTAACATACTCCCAAGTGAGATCCTCACTGTAGCACCATCCCGAATCGTGAGCCACCAGCGATATGCCTCATCGCTGAAGTAGCGACACCATTCCCTTCACTTCTCTTCAAGCGATCGGATCCGGCTCATCCATAATTCGTTCGTCGCTTCCAACCAATACTCGGCCATCTTGGGTGCCACACTAGATACGCCACGAGAATACTTCACTCCATTTGCTCGAGTCGCTCGGTGCAGATTTACGAGCTCCCTACCTCCACCTCTACCGCTCCACTACCCTCTCAAGAACCCGCGACGCATCGCTGCGTCGCATCATCCCCGTCTCGATCCACGATGCTCAACGCCAAAGAACTAGTGGTGGTGGTGGTACCTCATTCTCGGACCCTTGACCAAACCTAACGAGTTTTGATCGACCATTTTGCCTCTACCACGTCCCGCGCACATTACGACCACGTCCCTAGATCTCATGTCTACGATCACGATTTAATCTGTTTTAGAAAGTTTTATGCATTAGTCTTTGTTCCACTAATTATCCACGAACAAGTTTTATGTAAGGAAGTTTAGTAGTAGTTCTTTCGATCATTTTGAGTTTTGTTTCAAGTCTTCTATCCTAGTTCGAGAAGGATGCACCTTCATTGATGAGTATCTACTACACACATTCATCACTTGTACATTTTAGTCCGTTTTAATCCTGTGGGTATTTTCGTAATTTGTCCTATAGGGGTATTTTGGTAAATTTCCAAACCAGGGTATCTTGATGTTTTGCAAAATAGTGGTTTTTGGTATTTTTGTAAAGTAAGAATATTTTAGAAAAATTGAGGTAGTGTGGTAATTTCATAAACCAAGGGTATTTTAGTAATTTCTCAACCTGTGGGTATTTTAGTAAATTTTTGTAAATCGGGAATATTTGAAAAAATTTGTAAAAGAGTTTTTACAAATCAAAGGGGTAATTTGGTGCTTTTAAAACTAAGGTTTTTATAAAAATATGGCTAGTCCCTTTTGGGTTTTAATTATTGAGTTTAGCTTTGTGAATGAGTCCTCTTGGTTAGGGTGAACTGTTACCACGCACTGTAGGATTCGAGTGAAGAGGAGGTGAGTCACTCTGACTGCTTAAATACCGGGCTCTTCCTAAATCCAATCCTAGACATGCGCATAATGGTTGCCACACCCTAACTCGGTGACTCGGATCACAAGTTTGTTTAATTAGGCCTTAAAGTTTTATGTAATTCGTATTGAAGTAAGCTAATCCTAGGGTTCCATAACTTAATATACTACTCTACGTTCCCGTTATACCCATATACAAATCATACATTAATTCACACAACGGTTAGGGGGTACTTACAGTGGACTTGGTCGGAGACTTAGGTGCCATGCTAGAAAAACCTGCTCATTTCACGAAAATTTTCACAAAACTTATTTGGGCTCATTTTTGAAAAGCGTTATGGGCTTTAAACCCAAGGCCGAGAGTTTAAAAGCGGGCTCGATACCAAAAATGAAACACCCCAAACCCGGCCCCACGAACCCTAACAGGATGCGGTATGTTCTCGGAGTAAAACAGTTCAAAACTTGTTTGTTTCTTGGAAAACTTTGGGTGATTTAGGAGAAAAATTTGGATTGGGTTCAAATTCAAAACATCGTTATTCTCGAAGATTAGGCTTTATTAAGACTTTATTGTTATATTTCAAAACCATAAGTTAAAGGAAAAAGTCGAGTTTTTAGAGTTTACTATTTAAATTGAAAATCATTTGTGTTAGGTGTTAAAACATTTAAAGATTTATTTTTAAGAAAAGTTGCTTAAACTTTAAATTGATAAAAATTGTATCATAATAAAATAAAGAAAAATGCATGCATAATCAGTTTATAGCTATGGCCTTATTACATTAAAAAAAACCCGAATAAATCCAAAATACTTAGAAATAAAAAGTCCAAAATTAAAATAAAGTCTGAGTTGAACATGGCCACCACTAAGCTCCTACCGACCCGGTCCGTTACTGAGTGTCACCTAAAAAATATCCCACAACGGGGTGAGTCAAACAGACTCAGTGTGTATAACCAACACTAAGCCCCAACGATTCAGGCATATCATATCATATCATACGTATATATAACAGGTAGAAATAATGATGCAAACCCGAACCCATACCTAGATAACCATCCGCTACACATCACCCGTACCAACCATCACACCGTGGGGACTACTAAGTCGACCCTCCATCCGCTACACATCATCGAAGGCAGTCGCTGCAGACGACTTGCACATCGCCCTTATAAATTTTGTGGCATAGCCACCAGACATTATTTTGTGACATAAGTCACCACATTCAGATTTCGTGACATGAGTCACCACATTCAGATATTGTGGTATAAACCACCAGATCACTTTCCCTTTCCATATAACCCATATGCCCCATGTCACATAGAATATGCAATATCATGCCTTATGCCTTATTCCACATTCTTATCGATATTCACATATGTACCATATTCCAAATATTCAGATCATAATATTATTCATATCATTTATTAACATAATGTTAAGGTTACTTACCCGAGTACTTTGTACCATCACATGGTACCTTTGCCCACTTTTCACATTATTATGAACACATATATTAAATTGATGCCATAAATCTATTAAGAGTTAGTGTGGGGTACACACCTGGTTTACTTAACGAATTCACTGAAATCCCGAAAATCCCGATCTAATGCTTTAGATCTCTAGTTCCTATATTCAGCCACCTTAAGCATGTTAGCAACAAGCCATTCGGCCAAATAACCAAATCCCGAAGGATTAACGCAACCAACTTCTTACCTTGTTGCCGATTTGGTTACTACACAAATCCCGAAGACCTCCCCTAGAGTCGGCTACACTAGAAATCCCGAAAGATCCTTCCAAGTTTCGGCAAACAAGAATATTAATGGGATTAGTCCTTAACTTTCGACTAAAATAAAAAGATTGAAGATCGAATGACAATTGATCTTACCCTTAATATTGGGATCGACTGTATTCCTGCCTGGCACCACTTTAAAAGATTCGGCTATAGCTAGATGTTGATCAACAATTTTCGGCTCCTAAAGGACAGGGGAGCATTCGACTATGGTCACCCACATATGAGATTCGGCTTCAACAAGGGAAAGAAAAGAAAGAATATGAGGCTTATGGAGAATCGGCAATGATGGGGTTTGAGAGAGGAATATTCGGCTTGGTCAATTGAAGAGGAAGGGAAGAAGAAACAAAGAGAGGAAATTGAATTCCTAAGGACTTTTCGGCACAAAAGAGAGAGAGATGAGAAGAGAAGAAATTTCGGCACATAACCTCCCTTGTATGACCGATTACCACACTTACTCCCCCTCCTGAATTCGGCTAGCATTCAAACACTAGCTACTCCTTGCTTTTCTCCTATTTTCTCTCTTCTTTGCACATTCAAAATAATTTTAAATAAATCAACATTTATCTTCTACCTTAGCCGAATGTTAAAAGGAATTGACCAAGTCTAATCCTCATCTAAATAAAGTCCCTATGCCGTCCACTACTGCTCCCCATTGTCGCAAAAATAAAAGCCCCAAAATGTTGCTTGTGCTGCTCGAACCCAAGCCCTTGCACACTGATTATGGCGTCACCTCCCTAGGCTTTAAGTGGCGCCTCCTTGCCACTTTAACAAGCCCATTTTTATGTCCAATTTCCCTTACAATTTCTCTTAAGGCCTCTTTTGTTCAATTCCCCTTCAATACTTAAAATTTAATATTTTCTAAGGCATCCACCTACACTCTTAAGGTTCTAAAAATTCATAAAACATATTTACAACACACACAGGCATGCTACTTCACATAATTACGCAATAATGCACAAGCCCAAAATCCCGGATGTTACATTTATAGTTATGTAATAGCCAATAAAATAGTAGTTTCAGGACCACCGAATCCGACTAGTAAGTTTATAAATATTATTATTTAACATTTACGAGTCAAATATGGTTTGAAAAAGGTTTTTGATATAGTGATTTTTGTTGTATAAATGATTTATTAAGTTCAAGTGGTAAGACCCTAAGGTTGAGTAGTTTTAGAAAATGAGGTATTGGGACCTCGTTTCTATAAATCGAGCTATAAATTATTTTTATAAATATTTACGGTGTGTCATTAAGCTGGTATTAAAGTTTCGTTGAAAAATTTCAATGTTTTGATAGTTAATTAATTAAAAAGGACTAAATCGTAAAAGATGTAAAATTTGATCACTATTTGATTTGAGTGATTAAATGGTTAATTGAATAAAGGAATAAGGACTTAAATGGTAATTAGACCATTTAAGAATGTAATGGACTATTTTGGGTAACTAAAAGCATGAAATATTGATGTTTATGAAATGGACAAAATGGTAATTTGATAATTAAATTAAATAAAATAAAAACCAAAATGTTATATCATCATTTTGGTGTCTTCTTCATGAATTGAAAGAAGAAAGAAGCCATGGTTATGGAAGCTAGGTTCAGCCATGTTTCATTCTTTGCATGTAAGCCCCTAAACTATCAGTTTCTTGTAATTTTTATGTTTTTGAGATCATTGCAACTAGGTTCAACTAGCTCGTACCTTCGATTTCGAAACTGTTAAAGATTTTAAATGTTGCCATTGATGAATCTTGTGATTTTTGTTGTTAAATGATGAACTAAATTGTTAAATTAATAAAAGTACAAGGATTTAATGTGAAATTGTTGCATAAATGGGCTGTTATGGATACCATGAAAATTCAGCTATGCTTAATTTTGGGTAAAAATGGTTAATTTGCATGTTTTGGGCTTCGGGACTAAATTGAATAAAAGTAAAACTTTGGGGGTAATTTTGTAAAAATGTCAAAAATTACCAAATTTCATGAAATGAATTGTTTTATTGTCTAAATTAATATATTGCATGAAATTATTAATTTAGATCAAGATCGGGTGGAAAATCGAGGAAAATGAAAAATTACCAAAATGCCCCTGAACCTTGGTATTTCTGCAATTTAGCCAGGTAAGTTCATATGAACTGTATTCTGTATAATTTTGATTAAATTGAATGTTAATATGTGATTATATTGTGATTAGATCAATATATATATGTTATTATGCAATTTACCGTGTTATGAAACGACGTAAATCCAACGACGTACGACGATTACGGAGCCCCGTTTGAACCTTAGGAATTCATAGGATACGAATGGCATGTCATTAGGGTTACATGATTTGGGTGCTGGTCCTGAACATCCTACTGATGGCTGAGGTCTAACATGTGTTGCGGATACTCCACAGCTTGTGTAAGCAGCATCGTGTAGCTACCTTTCGACCCACAGCTCATGTGAGCATATCGATTCATAGCTCATGTGAGCATACATGTATAGGATTTGACGAATTATAGTTATATGAGCTAGCACACTATGTATGAGCTATCTCGGGTATCTAACAGTATTGTAAATGGTTCAACGGGCATTATTCGAATATGAAGTGGTAATAGTTTGATATGAACTAGGATATAGATACATGTGAATTTCATTGAAATGGTATTACATGGTATATTGAAAGTGGAAATGGATGATATATGTATATGATACATGAATAAATGTTGTGCTCATCCATGTTTATAATTCTTATGTTATAGGTTTATTTGGCTAACATGTTTGGTGTACATGCTTAGGCTTTGGCCAAGTTGTGGTTTGATTATTCCACGTTAAACTTATAAGTCATGTATTGAAATGGTAAGTGCCTAAATGGAAATATTCTTGTGATTATTAAAGGGTGATAAGGTTTAAATTATGTAATTTCTATTGAAATGGTTTATCATGTGGTTAGTTCCAAAAAGAATTATGTTTAAATGCACTAGCTTGTGGCTATGGTTGAATGATATGTTTATGTCTCATGTGATATGCATATGAAATGGGTGTGGAAAGGTAATGAAATAGTAAGTTCATACTTGAAGTGTAAAATGATGAAAAAGGGAATGATGAGTTGAATTGATGTTGTTATTTAAGCTAAAGATAGTAAATGTAATGGAAAGTTATGAAAAGCAAATGAAAATAAGAAAATTTGAAAGGGTTTAAAGTTTTATAAAATCCTACTATGCTAGGGATGATATGTATATGTGATGTGGTGGATTCATTCACTTTGTGAGTTGTTGAATATGGTTTCATGAATCTTGTGGTATTGGTATAGGATTATCTTTGATATGTATAAATTTCATATTTGAAATGGATTGATATGATCAAAGTTTATACAAGCTTACTAAGCATTCATTGCTTATGTAGTTTTTTCCCTTTACCTTACAGATTATTAGAAGCTCGATCGGGTTAGAAGCTCGTCGAAAATCCATCACACTATCCAGCAATTATATCATCATATTTTGATGTCTTGGTTAAGGTTATAATGGCATGTATAGGTGGATTATGTCTAATGTTTAATTGATGAGTTTTGTATATATGTCATTTTGGTTGATGTTTTAGCCATTATGTTTTGGCCTTGTAGATTTGGTACTTTGAATGGTTGATATGTTGATATATGTATGTGGTCTTATTATGGAAGCTGAACATGTTCATATTGGTATGAAAAATGTAGTTGTCATATATGATTATTGATGCTAATTGTTAAATGGTAAATTTGGTATATTTGAATGTGAATTTGATATGTGAACGAAGTGGTAATTTATGACATAAGTTTAGTTATAAGTTAGTTGAACTTTTGGCCAATTTATGTATATGGATATACATGTTTAATGGTTGTAATTGAGGTGCCTTTTGGGCACATTGGTTGTATGCTTATGTACCTTGATTGGATAGATTGTTATAGCATGTTTTGTTGCACTTTGGGTGCTTCATTAAATGTGGAAAATTGGTGGTAGGTGGATGCATGTTTGGGTGGGAAAAATGGCTTGAAAGTGGCCTATTTTTCGTCCACACGGGCAGAGACATGGGTGTGTGTCTCAACCGTGTGTGACACAATGCCAAACAGCACAGTAGTGTGTCCCCTGTAGCTTTAAAAGGGTTACAAGTCAAGCTGTTACACGATCTAGCACACGGCCTGGCACACGGGCGTGTGGCTTGGCCGTGTGACCCAAGTCAGTAAGTTACATGGGCACAGACATGGACTGGGACACGGCTGTGTTTCCCTACATCGAATGTCCATACAGCCTAGTGACACGGCCGTGTGACCCCTACATTTTGAAAATTTTTAACTTTTTCCTGAAATTTCTATATGTTTCAAGTTTAGTCCTGATTTGCTTCTAATGTGTTTTTAGGGCCTTAAGGGCTGGTATAAAGGACAATATGTATGCTATTGATGGAATTTGCTATGATAAATGTTGTGTAACAGCCCGATTTTGAGTCTAGTCGAAACAGTGGTTTTGGGACCACAAATCTAACGCAGTAAAATTTATTTTTATCATATTTTTATGGTCTAAAATTTTTATGGAATGATTTCGTGAAAATTTCGTTCAAAAATTTTGATGTTTGGGCACTCAATTTAGTTAAAAGGACTAAATTGCAAACGGTACAAAATGTGTGTTCTAGAAGCTAAAGGTGTCTAATAGCAATATAATTTTAAATTAGAGGTCCTTAAATGGTAATTAGACCATTATACTTTAGTATTGTAACACCCCAAACCCGGTCAATACGTTACGACCAAATCTAGTATGTTACAGGAAAAGAAGTTTTGAAATTATCAACAGAACATCGTAATTTGGAAACTTTTCGTCTAGTTTTTTTTTTAAAAACGTGACAGTTGAAAACTATGTTGAGGTTTTACGAAAATCTCCGAATTAATTACTTATTCGCATGCTATCCTCTTGTTATCACATTTTTAGAAAAATGATGGTTTATGGTTTTATTTTAGAAAACTCCATATTCGACAATTAATAAGATATGCAATAACCAATTAAAGCAAAAACCCAAATTAAAGTTATGGAGGCCTTATTACATTGCAAAATCCCAAAATCAAAAGAAATGAGTTTAATTAGGAAAACGAAAGTGAACGAGAAAAATCATGCACGGCCACCCCAAAGTCCGTCTCGGCCCCCAATTCCATGATCTAGGGATTACCTGCAAAATTAAGCAGAGGGGTGAGTCACCGAGACTCAGTGTGTAATTCCCCTTATAACGCAATCGAGCTTTAAGCCCACAGATGCATATTGGGCCTTAGCCCACAGAATATGGCATATTAAGAATGTATGCAATGCAGCCCAGCCCAATCCTAGTTTTCCATCCTCTAGGTCTCCTAAATCCGCCAAACACCCGTGTTATCAAGCCACTGTGGTCCCAGACCACTTGTGACAGAGTCATAAAATATATATATACGTGGGGCCAACCCACTGTGGTCCTAGACCACTGTGACGATCTCTGATAAGTTTACATGGGGCCAACCCACTGTGGTCCCAGACTACTGAGTCAGTCACTGATAAATATGTATACGTGGTTCCAAACCACCGTGGTCCCAGACCACTGTGACATAGTCACTGAATAAAATATGTGGGGCCAACCCACCGTGGTCCTGCACCGCGTGATGATCCATCGAATCACACTTCCCCTTTAAATCTTTTCCCAAAACCCATGCAACATATTATCATACTGAGATGAATGCAACATACTTTCAATGTACAGCGAATAATCAATTCATACACGCATATATTCGAAAGTAACATCATAGCGGAACTTACCCGGTGTCTCCAACCTTACCCACGAGGGTATCTTGACTATCTATACAGTCGTTTCAGCTTTCAGCCAACACAGTTATTAATGTAATTTAATAAAGTAAAGTGTGAGCATTACACACCTGATAACGCGTAAGACTATACACTCTAACTCGTCAACACTTTCACTAGAAGAAACAACCGCGATTTGTCTATCCCAGGCAGATGTGGGCTCTCTTCCACAACCCAGCGGAAAATCACGAACAGCCGACACCGCACGTCGTTTGAACGACGGATTAGAGACTATGAGTCCACCCCCCTCAAACTCCATAGATGCACCCTCTTTGGATCGGCTAGCACCCATATCCATGATGAAAAACCTTGATCAATACAATACTATAGCGAATACAGGGATTGCCCCAACAAGGGGTTTGATTACGGCAGGGTATTATGAATAGAAGTTGATCACAAAGAATAAAAGAGAAACCCCTTACCTTGGCTACCGAAAAATCTTATCAACAAATTTGGCTTATGATTCTTGATGAATCCCTAATGAGAACCCGACGTTAAGAAAAGGCTAGAAGGGTGTGTTAGAACACCAACAGGTTCGGCCATAGGAAAAGAAACACCAAAATGAGACTTCCGGCTTTTAGAACGAACAACTAAAAGGAAGAGAACAAGAATCGATAGCAAAGAATTAAGGAAGAAGAACATTACCTTGCAAAACGCAATTACTGAATGTAGAGAATATTTCTGGCAGACAGAAATTAACTATTCTACTTCTTAAGATTCGGCTAGAGAACAAGAAATATGGGTGCACAATGAGAAAATAAAAGATATAGGAGAAGTGCAGAATGTATTCGGCTAGGAGAGACAAAAGTAGAGGAGTAGAGAGATTCGGCTTTTGAAAAGGGTGAAAGAAAAGAAAAGTGAAAGAGATGAGTAGAAGAGAACCAAAATTTGGCTAAGAGGTAGAAGAGGGTTCGGCTAAAGAAGACAAAAGAATCAAAGGAGAAAAGAAAAAGAAAAAGGGATGCCCGAATGATCACACTGATTTCGGCTAAGGTCAAAGAAGCAGAAGAGATGAATAGGAGAAGCTAGCAGTTTCGACACAGTGAAAAGTAGAGAACCGAATGGGAGAAAAAGAGAGAACTCAGGAAGACTTTTGCACAAATCGGCACTCACCCTTAATGACCAAAAATGCCAAAAATGAAAAATGCCTAAGACCTATGGGAATTTCGGCACACTCACCTCCTAGCAACTAAACCGAAATCCCCCCTCAAGCTCCCCACATTTGGCCAACACCTCCACCATCACCAAACCCCTTAATTTGCTCCTATTTTCACTCCCCAACACCCATTCAAATTGGTTTGACCAATTCAAATTCCTTCAAGCACTCTTGTCCATCCATTTGAATACAATGACCCATTCAACCATCACCCTTGAAGAGTCCCTGCCGAACCCATCTTCTCTCCTTCCTAGCGCCAAAAATAAAGCTTCATAATAAGGCTTATGGGATTCGAACTCCTCCCCTTCTGCTCCTACAAGTGACGCCACCTCCACTTGGACACAAGCTCCTATTTTGTCAACAACCACACGCAAATAAACTTAAGGCCTGGTCCTACTAGCTTTCCCCCCTAAAGTGCCCAAAACCAAAATTTTACCAAGGCTCTGGCTTGAACCCGAGCCTCACCAGGACCCCCAAACACATTTAAATAACAAGCAGAACAACCTACACACAGAAAAGCCTAACATGCAGAACCCCTAATTTTAGGATGTTACAATTCTACCCCCTCAAAAAAACTTCGGCCTCGAAATTTACCTGATCAAAAGAGTTAAAGGTATTGCTGTCGCTTCACATCCTCTGGCTCCCACGTGGCTTCCTCTGAACCGTGATTCCACCAAAGAACTTTAACCAACGGAACTGTCTTCCTTCTTAACACTTTAACATCTCGATCTAAGATCTGAATGGGTTCTTCTTTAAAAGACAAATCAGGTCTTACTTCAATTTCTTCTACCGGTACTATGTGAGATGGATCCGAACGGTAGCACCTTAACATCGAAACGTGAAATACATCATGTATCTGACTCAATTCTGGAGGTAACTCGAGCTGATAAGCTATTGGTCCCACACGTTTCAATACTCGATAAGGCCCGATGAACCTGGAGCTCAACTTGCCCTTTCGTCCAAACCTTAAAACCTTCTTCCAAGGTGAAACTTTCAAAAAAACTTGATCACCGTCTGCAAATTCTATTTCCTTACGCTTCAGATCTGCATAAGATTTCTTCCTGTAGGAAGCTTCCTTCAACCGAGTCAGAATTAACTTAACCTTTTCCTCTGTCTCTGAAACCAATTCCGGACCCAACAACTATCGCTCACCCAAATCTGTCTAGCAGGTAGAAGTACGACACTTAAGACCATACAACGCTTCGTAGGGTGCCATTTAAATACTGGATTGATAGCTGTTGTTGTAAGCGAATTCTGCCAACGGTAAGAAATCCTCCCAATTACCCCTGAAGTCAATAACACAGCCTCTCAACATATCTTTCAAAATCTGAATTACCCTCTCTGACTGACCATCAGTCTGTGGATGAAACGCTGTGCTAAAATCAAGTCTTATACCCAATGCTTTATGCAACGCCTTCCAGAACCGCGATGTAAACCTGGGGTCTCTATCTGATATGATAGACACTGGTACCCCATGTAACCTCACAATCTCCACTACATACAGCTTGGCTAACTTCTGTAGTGAGTAATCAACACGAATCGGTATGAAGTGTGCGGACTTTGTCAACCGATCGATAATCACCTACACCAAATCCTTTCTAGTAGGCGTAAGAGGTAGCCCACTAACAAAGTCCATAGTTATCCTCTCCCACTTCCAAAGTGGAATTTTCACTGGCTGCAGTAGCCCCGAAGGCAACTGATGTTCCACCTTCACCTGCTGACACGTCAAGCACTTACCCACAAACTCTGTAACTTCTTGCTTCAATCCTGGCCACCAAAACTGTTCACGTAAATCTCGATACATTTTACTCCCACCGAGATGCATAGCGTATGGACTACTATGCGCTTCTTGCAGAATCCTCTGTCTTAACTCGGAATCCTTCGGCATACAAGCCTTTCCACGAAAGCACAATACCCCATCACTGTTCAAACTAAAGTCTTCTGTCTCACCACCTTCCACTTGCTGAAGTCTAGAACTTAACGATTCATCTGACAATTGCTTCTCTTTAATCTGACTTACCCATGAAGGCTTCACTTGAAGTTCAGCTAACAAGCTTCCATCATCATACAAACTGAGATGAGCAAACATTACCCTCAGATCAGATATCACCTTACGGCTCAACGCATCCGCCACTACGTTAGCTTTACCTGGGTGATACTCAATTGAGCAATCGTAGTCTTTCAACAATTCAATCCACCTCCGCTGCCTTAAGTTCAACTCCTTTTGGGTAAGGAGATATTTCAGGCTCTTATTATCTGTGTAGATAATAGACTTCTCCCCATACAGGTAATGTCTCCAAATCTTCAGAGTGAAAACTACTGCATCTAACTCCAGATCATGAGTGGGATAGTTCACTTCATGCGGTCTTAGTTACCGAGATGCATACGCCACTACTTTCTCTTCTTGCATCAACACACATCCTAACCCTGTGTGCGACGCATCCTAGTAGACGACAAATTCCTTTCCAGCCTCAGGCTGAATCAACACTGGTGCCTCCGTCAGAATCTTCTTCAAGTTCTCAAAGCTTTCTTACTGCTTATCTGTCCATACAAACAGTACCCCTTTTCGTAACAACTTGGTTAAAGGTGCAGCGATCAACGAGAATCCCTCAACAAACCTTCTGTAATATCCAGCTAACCCAAGGAAACTTCAAATTTCTGCTATAGACTTCAGTGGTTTCTAATCCAAAATGGCCTCAATCTTTCGGGGATCAACCCTAATCCCCTCAGCAGACATAACATGTCTCAGAAAAGTAACTTCCCTCAACCAAAATTCACACTTGCTGAATTTGGCATACAACTGCTTCTCTCTCAAAATCTGCAGAATAGTCTGAAGATGCGAATCATGCTCCTCTTCCGTCCTTGAGTATTCCAAGATATCATCTATGAATACCACGACAAACCGATCCAGATAGGGTTGAAATACTCGGTTCATCATATCCATAAATGCGGCTGATGCATTCGTCAATCCGAACGGCATCACTAAGAACTCGTAGTGACCATAACGAGTTCGAAAAGTAGTCTTATGAATATCCGCCTCCTTGACCTTAAGCTGATGATAACCTGACCTCAAGTCTATCTTTGAGAAGACCGAAGCACCTCGCAGCTGATCGAACAGGTCGTCAATCCTTGGCAACGGGTACTTGTTCTTAATTGTCAACTTGTTCAATTGCTTGTAGTCAATGCACATACGCATTGACCCATCCTTTTTCTTGACGAACAACACCGGCGCTCTCCACGGAGACACACTTGGTCGGATAAAACCACTGTCCAACAATTCCTGAATCTGAGCTTTAAGTTCCACCAGCTCCTTCGACGCCATCCTATACGGGGCAACGGACACCGGAGCTGTTCCCGGAAGAAGATCAATGCTGAACTCCACCTCGCGATCCGGAGGTAACCCTAGAAGCTCTTCTGGAAAAACATCTGAGAATTCTCTCATCGTTCTAACATCTCTTACAGACAACTGCTTGGCTTCCAAAGCACTAATGAAAGCTAAGAAAGCCTCACACCCTTTTCTCACCATCCTTTCAGCCTTTAAAGCAGACACCACATTGGACAGGTAATTCATTCTCTCACCTATTACCAACACCTCCTTATCCTCGAGAGTCTTCAAAATCATGCACTTAGTAGCACAATCCAGGTTTGCACGATACTTAACTAACCAGTCCATGCCTAAAATTAAATCGAACTCGCCGAACGGTAATTCCATCAAGTCCGCTGGGACGACTACCCCTTGTACTTCTAAAGGCACACTCCTAAATAATTTGTTTACCACTACAGGTTGTCCTAAAGGGCTAATCATAGTCATTTCTCTGGAAGAAACCTCAGATTCTATGTTCAAAGTTCCAGACACGTACTAGCAACATATGAATGTGTAGACCCAATATCTATCAGTGCTGTAAATGGCAAACCAAAAATAAAGAATGTACTGGTTATGACGTCTGGTGCATCGCCATCCTCTCAGCGTCTAGCTGCATAAACCAACCCAGGCTATCTCGCATCTGTATTCCCAGCACCTCTGCCCGGTGCTCTATGCCCTCGACCAAAACCGTTTCCTCCTCTGGCCGGACCACGACCTCTCGGTGGTTGCTTCCCACCTTCTCCAGCCTGTACATACCTCTGGCCTACTGGTCGTGCCCTGCTCGGCTCTTGTGGATAGTCCCTGACCATATGATCTATGGATCCACACCTGTAACATCCTTTACTCTTTGCCCAACATTCCCCTGAATGGAAATTCCCACATTTAGCACACTGCTGAGACCGTCCAACAGCTACAAGCTTTCCAACTCGACTCGGCCCATCAAACCTAGGCCTCTTTTGGAAACCTCCAGCAGATCCTGCCGACCCAAAGTGACTTTTATTCCTACCCCTATCCTTATCCTGATTCTACCTTTCAGACCGCTTCACCTCTTCGGCTATCTTAGCCTTCTCCACCAGAATAGCAAACTCTCTCTCCCATTGCGGAGCTATCAGTACTCGCAACTCGCCCCTCAGACCATCCTCAAATCGGACATAGCACTCGTGATCTATTGCAACAATGCCCCGGGCATAACGGCTTAGATGTAGGAATTCTGCCTCATATTCAGCCACCGACTTATTCCCCTGGACCAAGTTCAAAAATGCCTTTCTCTGAGCGTCCACGTAACTTGCCCCAATGTATTTTCCCTGGAACGCTGATTTAAAGAAGTCCTAGGTCACACGATCCGCTGATGTACCATCTCTAGCCGTAAGCCACCACTGGTATGCCTCATCTCGAAGGAGGGACACTACTCCTTTCAACTTTTCCTTCGCGATACAATCAAGATCGTCCATGATTCGTTCAACCGCTTCCAGCCAGAACTCAGCTACATTAGGAGCCACACCGGAAATGCCACTAAACATCTCAACCCCATTAGCTCGGAGTCGCTCAAAAATAGATTTTTGAGCTACTGATCTCGTGCCTGCTCCAATAACCCACTCCAGAACAAGTAACATAGCTTGAGACACAGCATCGTCTCCACCAGTCTGATCCTGAAATCCTGCCTCAGCAATTGGTGATGCTGGCACTTCACCTTTCGGCTCATGCCCTGATTCCGAGGGTTCAGCCTCAACACCCCGGCCTCTACCCCGGCCACGCATACCACTTCTACGTCCTCTAGTGCTCATAATTACGAAGTGGACTTAATCTGATTAAAAGTTTTATAAATTAGTACGTCTTCCACTGTTTATTAACGGATAGCTTATGTAAACAGTATTAAAAGTAATTTCTGCCAATCGCATACCTAAGGGTCTCAGTTTCTAAAGTTGTATCTCTTAAAACCAGCAATCACATCACAACACAATGTAATCTTTCATACAATCCAATCAATAGTCAAAAGACTTACCGTATGGATTTGGTGCCGGAGACTCTGGTGACATGCTTCCAGAAAACATGTATTTATTTTTCTAAACCATATTACAAACCAACTTTTGAAAACATTTTTGAACCCCAAATCCACAACCGAGTTTTGCAACCTAAGCTCTGATACCACAAATGTAACACCCCAAAAACGATCAATACGTTACGACCAAATCTGGTATGTTACAGGAAAAGAAGTTTTGAAATTTTCAACAGAACATCGTAATTTGGAAACTTTTCGTTTAGTGTTTTTTTTTAAAACGTGACAATTGAAAACAATGTTGAGGTTTTACGAAAATCTCCGAATTAATTAGTTATTCGCATGTCATCCTCTTCTTATCACCTTTTTAGAAAAATGATGGTTTATGGTTTTATTTTGGAAAACTCCATATTTGATAATTAATAAGATATGCAATAACCAATTAAAGCAAAAACACAAATTAAAGTTATGGAGGCCTTATTACATTGCAAAATCCCAAAATCAAAAGAAATGAGTTTAATTAGGAAAACGAAAGTGAACGAGAAAAATCATGCACGGCCACCCCAAAGTTTGTCTCGGCCCCCAATTCCACGATCTAGTGATTACCTAAAAAATTAAGCAGAGGGGTGAGTCACCGAGACTCAGTGTGTAATTCCCCTTATAACGCAATCAAGCTTTAAGCCCACAGATGCACATTGGGCCTTAGCCCACACAATATGGCATATTAAGAATGTATGCAACACAGCCCAGCCCAATCCTAGTTTTCCATCCTCTAGGTCTCTTGAATCCGCCAAACACCCGTGGCATCAAGCCACTGTGGTCCCCGACCACTGTGGTCCCAGACCACTTGTGACAGAGTCGCAGATATATATATACGTGGGGCGAACCCACTGTGGTTCCAGACCACTGTGACGATCTCTGATAAGTTTACGTGGGGCCAACCCACTATGGTCCCAGACCACTGAGATAAGTCACTGAAAATATGTATACGTGGTTCCAAACCACCATGGTCCCAGACCACTGTGACATAGTCACTGAATAAAATATGTGGGGCCAACCCACCGTGGTCCCAGACCACTGTGACAGTCACTTAATCACACTTCTCCTTTCAATCTTTTCCCAAAACCCATGCAACATAATATCATACTGAGATGAATGCAACATACTTTCAATGTACAGCGGATAATCAATTCATACACGCATATATTCGAAAGTAACATCATAGCAGAACTTACCCGGTGTCTCCAACCTTACCCACGAGGGTATCTCGACTATCTATACAGTCGTTTCGGCTTTCAGCCAACACAGTTATTAGTGTAATTTAATAAAGTAAAGTGTGAGCATTACACACCTGATAACGCGTAAGACTATACACTCTAACTCGTCAACACTTTCACTAGAAGAAACAACCGTGATTTGTCTATCCCAGGCAGATGTCGCCTCTCTTCCACAACCCCGCAGAAAATCACGAACCGTCGACACTGCACATCGTTTGAACGACGGATTAGAGACTATGAGTCCACCCCTCTCAGACTCCTTAGATGCACCCTCCTTGGATCGGCTAGCACTCATATCCATGATGAAAAACCTTGATCAATACAATACTATAGCGAATACAGGGATTGCCCCTACAAGGGGTTTGGTTACGGCAGGGTAATATGAATAGAAGTTGATCACAAAGAATAAAAGAGAAACCCCTTACCTTGGCTACCGAAAATTTTTATCAACAGATTTGGCTTGTGATTCTTGATGAATCCCTAATGAGAACCCGACGTTAAGAAAAGGCTAGAAGGGTGTGTTAGAACACCAACAGGTTCGGCCATAGGAAAAGAAACACCAAAATGAGACTTCCGACTTTTAGAACAAACAACTAAAAGGAAGAGAACAAGAATCGATAGCAAAGAATTAAGAAAGAAGAACATTACCTTGCAAAACGTAACTACTGAATGTAGAGGATATCTCTGGCAGACAGAAATTAACTACTCTGCTTCTTAAGATTCGGCTAGAGAACAAGAAATAGGGGTGCACAATGAGAAAATAAAAGATATAGGAGAAGTGCAGAAAGTATTCAGCTAGGAGAGACAGAAGTAGAGGAGTAGAGAGTTTTGGCTTTTGAAAAGGGTGAAAGAAAAGAAAAGTGAAAGAGATGAGTAGAAGAGAACCAAAATTCGACTAAGAGGTAGAAGAGGGTTCGGAAAAAGAAGACAAAAGAATCAAAGGAGAAAAGAAAAAGAAAAAGGGATGCCCCAATGGTCACACTGATTTTGACTAAGGTCGAAAAAGTAGAAGAGATGAATAGGAGAAGCTGGCAGTTTCGGCATAGTGAGAAGTAGAGAACCGAATGGGAGAAAAAGAGAGAACTCAAGAAGACTTTTACACAAATCGACACTCACCCTTGATGACCGAAAATGCCAAAAATGAAAAATGCCTTAGACCTTTGGGAATTTCGGCACACTCACCTCCTAGCAACTAAACCGAAATCCCCCCTCAAGCTCCTCACATTCAGCCAACACCTCCACCATCACCAAACCCCTTAATTTGCTCCTATTTTCACTCCCCAACACCCATTCAAATTGGTTTGACCAATTCAAATTCCTTCAGGCACTCTTGTCCATCCATTTGAATACATTGACCCATTCAACCATCACTCTTGAAGAGTCCCTGCCGAATCCATCTTCTCTCCTTCCTGGCGCCAAAAATAAAGCTTCATAATGAGGCTTATGGGATTCGAACTCCTCCCCTTCTGCTCCTACAAGTGACGCCACCTCCACTTGGACACAAGCTCCTTTTGTGTCAACAACCTCACGCAAATAAACTTAAGGCCTGCTTCTACTAGCTTTCCCCCCTAAAGTGCCCAAAACCAAAAATTTTACCAAGGCTCTAGCTTGAACCCGAGCCTCACCAGGACCCCCAAACACATTTAAATAACAAGCAGAACAACCTACACATAGAAAAGCCTAACATGCAGAACCCTTAATTCTAGAATGTTACAAGTATGGACAAAAATGGACATGGCTAGGTGAAATTTCAAAGTTTGGCATTAAGGGCATTTTGGTAAAATGGTAAATAAAGACAAATAAAACTAATAAAAAGATTTCATCTTCTCCAATTTAGTCCCCTTGCGCCGAATTTGAAGGGTCACCATAGCTAGGGTTTTTGGCCAAGCTTCCAAGCTCGATTGTAAGTCTGTCCTTGTCTCGTTTTTAATGATTTTTACGTTTTTGTGAATGTTGTAACTTGATTTAGCTATTTCAAGGACTAATTTGAAAGAAAATCAAAGTTTAAAATTTTATCCATGTTAGATGTCTAATGGTAGATTATGCAAGTTTGATGTTGGATAAACAACATTTACTAAGTGATTTTTAGTGGAAATGTTAAATAATGACCTATTTGTAAAAGTTGTAAAATGTGTGTGAAAATGTGAATAAATGAAAAACATGGGCTATTATGAGCATGAAATAGGTTCGGCTAGGTTTGGGTGTAATGAAATTGAATGAAAATCATTTTACGAGCCTAGGAACTAAAATGTAAAAAGTATAAAAGATAGGGGCAAAAATGTAATTTTGCCATAAGGTGTTTTCAGGATTAAATTGAATAATGTGATAATTGAATAAGCTAAATTTGATATTATAGATCAAGAAAGACAAGGTTCTGACCTAGACCGGGGAATGAACAAGATTGTGGACTAAATTGAAAATTATCCATTTTGTACTGAGGTAAGTTCGTATGTTAAAAATAAGCTTTAGAATAATTGTATTTAAATGCTTTAATATTGCATGAATTGTATGTTTGATTTTGTGAATGAGTACAATCCTACGAATGAGTCTGAAGATGAATCGGTAAGCAAGAAATCCCATTTGAACCTTAGGAATAGGTTAGGATACAAGTGACATGTCACTAGGGTCATTATGTGTTATGTGATTATGTGATCCAGGTGCTGGTCTCGTACGTCCTACCGGTGGCTGAGTATACCGACAAATGTTGCGAATACTTGACAACTTGTGTGAGCAGCACCGTGTAGCTATGTCTTGACTGTCAGCTTGTGTGAGCAGGCCCGTCGATAGCTCAAGAGCGAGCGATTATGTGATATGAGACTCAGGTAGCTTTGGCTATATATGTGGCACTTAGTGTGCAAATTTTCCCAAGTATCCGACATTGTTATTCCGAGTGGTTCACGGGTATGTCAAAGATGAGAATATGTGTAAGTTCATTTCGAGATGGCTCAGGTATGTACATAAAGCTCATGTTTAATAAATATGTGAAATGATGAATATGAGGTAAGTTTTTATGATGGAATAGATTATGACCATGAGACCATAGTAAGTCTACATTTAATTATGTTATAATAATTGAATGTTATATGCATGGTATGGTTGCTTATTTCTTGCATACGAGCTTACGAAGCTATATAGCTTACTCCGTTTATTTTCTATGTTTTTATAGTGTCGCCAAGCTAACTCGAAATAAAAAATCATCGGAGATTCAAATCACACTATCAAACTCTCATTTTGGGTATTAATGGTCTTAGCATTTTGAATGTATGGCATGTATAGGGACTTGTCATTTTGTTATATGTGTCATTGGTAATGTGGCCAAATTTATTGGTGTATATTGGTTAATGAATTCATTTTTGTATATGGCCATGTAACTTGGCTAATGTTGGTTATGAGTATATTCATATGTTGATACCATTAATGATTATGGAATTTTGCATGAATTGTATCGATAAATTAAGATGTTGAAGCATGTTAGATGTTAACATGTGTATGTGATGTTGATACCTTGGTTGTGGATGTTTTGGTTGCCAAAATATGCTATGAATTGTGTCATTGAATTGGTGTAAGTGTAGGTGTAAATGAGGGTGGCAAATGGCTTGGTAAATAGCCTTATTTTTGTCCACACGGGTAGACACACGGGCTTGTGTTTAGGCTGTGTGTGACACACGGTCAGCCCCATGGGCATGTGTTTCAGCCGTGTGTTCCCTGCACCTTAATTGTTGCAAAACAGAATGTCCAGAATTGAGCTCACGGGCAAAGAAACGGGCGTGTGTCTCAGTTGTGTGTGGTACATGGCCTAGAACATGGGTGTTGTAACGCCCCGAATTTTGGGCCTAGGAGAAATACGTTTTGAAACAAGGGAACAGTTATGAGACTGTACATAAGTATTTAGTTGTGCAATAAAATGGCACAATTGATTGCTTGCCTTAATGGTTAAGTGAGTTTGTAGTGTTTGGGAATGTTTGGGAAGTCCTGGGTTCAAACCTAGGCTTTGGCGAAATTTTTATTTTTAAGTGAATAAGGCCCTTGGTTCTGGAGAGTAGGCTTTAAGAATAATTGTGGCAAAAAAAGATCTTGTGGTTTAGTGGCAAGGTGGCATGTAGAGTAACATTGGGGTCTGAGGTTCGAATCTTGAGCTGCACATGGAGTGTTATTTTTTGTCACCTGTGTTGTGAGGTGGTGGTGTTTGACTGAAACACTGTTGAAAGGAGTTTGAACTGGTCATGGAGGGATATTAGGATCAAATCATGGAGAGGATTATGGAGAGATTTGTGGAGAGGAACAAGGAGGTTGAAGTGTGTCGGGATGGTTGTGCCGAATTTGTATAGGGAAGTCTAGGAAACTCGGCTGGAGAGGTTTTCTCTCATTTTGGTCAGTTTTGTCACCGGTTTTTGGAACTTCTAATTTCCTGTTTCTTTATTTTCTTTCTAGTGCTGAAATTGCAATTGACCAATCGTGCATTTTTGTTGTTTGGCTCCTGCTGTTCTGGCGAAGTATTATGTAACACCCCTAACCCGTGTTTGAAGCTAGAACCAGATACGAGACATTACCTGACTCAACTTGCTTAAACATGATGTTTCGGGCTATAAAATTTCGTTTCGTCTTAAAAACATTCCATTCAAACCCCTAACATACTCATCCTAGGCCTACGAGGCCTTCAACATACTCCCGGAAGGTTTTGGGAATTATTCGGAAACTTTTATGAGCTTAGAAAATTTTTTCCTAAATAGAGGCCACACGCCCGTTTTGTTCAAGGGACACGCCCGTGTGCCCCTGAGACATGCCCGTGCTCCTCACCCATGGTCGACACTGACTTATTACACACGGCCAGACACACGCCCGTGTCCCTCACATGGCCTCGACACTCCCTTGTCTTAGCCCGTGTACCAAAACCTTGGCATTCTGTTTATGACGTCATCATCTCGTTATGGTCACACGGCCAAGGCACATGCCTGTTTCCTTATACCGTGTGTCAAATTAAATTCCAGACTTCAGGTGTAAACTTCACACGGCCTGGGCACACGCCCATGTTCCTGGCTGTGCCTCCCACACGGCTGAGACACACGGCCGTGTCTCTGCTTGTGTGTTTACTACTGAGCATACTCACTTGCAACTCTAGCCTGCAAGGGGACACACGACCGAGCCAGATGCCCATGGGGCTAATCGTGTGTCACACATGGCCTAGACATACGCCCGTGTGTCTGCCCGTGTGGACAATTATATGGCTATCTACCAAGCCATTTGCCACCTTAGCAAGAAATCAAACTCATACCTAAACAATTCAATATTTAAGATGAACATATGGTACCTCTAAGAACTCAAAAAGAATCAAGACAATCACAAAAACATATACTTCATGAAATTCATCTTCATTGAATATATGGACATATCAAATATAGGCCAACCTCCCATGACCTTTTACAAAATAAATTGAACAACTAGAATAGCCAACACATTTGGCTTACAAATATGACATGACAAAAATACCAAGTCCTATACATGCCATACTCAAAATAAATCTAGTGGGCTATACCAAATAGTAGTCGATAGTGTGATCTCCAAACTCTAACGTTCGCGATTTCTAGATCTATCTTGCCAATACTACAAGGAAGGGAGAAATGAGAGGGGTAAGCAATAAGCTTAGTAAGTTTGCATGGAATTAAATAGCAATAATAAACTTAAAAAGATACCCATCCATTACATTAGATAACCATACACAATGTTATAGGCTCTTTACCGTAGCTTACTCGTATTTGCCCTTATCTAGCACTTACCACGCCACATAATGTAAATGTTCCTCGTGAATTACTCACGCATACCTGTTTTCACTCAATTACATAACTTTAAATACCAATCTCAATTCTATATTTTTTGCTAGTTTATTTAATCCCAATAATTTACTAGGGACACTCAAAGATGCATATTAATTACCTCTATCATGAACCCGAAGCTAATGCCTCATCCCGAATGCGGTCTTACATGGGATTACCTTTGATTACCGATGCCATATCCCGGATATGGTCTTATACGGAACCTCACCTCAAGTATCGATGCCATAACCCGGATACAGTCTTATACAATTCTCACATTCAATACTGAAGCCATATCCCGGATATGGTCTTATACGGAATCTCAATTTGGTGCCGAGGCCATGTCCCCGACATGGTCTTACACGGGACTTTATCTATCTCAAATCTCGATATTATTATACTCACGTTAATTATAGTCCAACCGGGACTTCAACATTACAATTTATTAGAATATCGTACATCAATATAATGTCAAACATTCTCAAACAATACGAGCATAAATGTTGAATTTATCACATACAAACTTACCTCGATTTCAAAAGAAGCTAGATCGTCGATCTAGTCCGAGACTTTGTTCTTTCCCCGATCGAGGTTGATTCTTGGTTCTTCTTGCTCTATAATAGAAAATTAGCTCATTTCAATAATCACATTAATAAAAGCATTTTAATAATCATGCTTTGGCAAAATTACTATTTTGCCCTTACACTTTGGTAAAATGACCATTTTACCCCAAGGCTCGGAAATCAATTCTAATCAAATTTCTACCTTTAATGAGCCTAGGTGAACATTTCTTTCTCTTATGGCTATAATTGAAACCCAACATTTCACACATTTATTACCAATTTCACAACCTTTTACAAATAGGTTCATTTAGGTGTTTTAATGGTAACACCTTTCACAAAAGCTGTTCATCTAACAACTAAGACTCATTTTCCTCCATAAAAATGCAGCAAATCACATATAAGCTCTCATGGAAAAACCCTAAACTTTTCACCATATTGCAAATTAGTCCCCTCGTTAGAAAGCTTAAGCTCTAGGGGTTCTAAGAGTACAACTATCATCAAGAAAAACCATTAAAATCACTTACTTGAATGGGGAAGAGTTTGCTGAAATTTTGAGCTTTCAAAACCCCTATTTTTCTTGCTATTGTCAGTGGAGGAAGATGGAGAGAAAAGATGATATATTTTCTTTCTTTATTTTATTAATACAAGTTAATTTAGTCACCAACTTTGACCAATTTGTCAATTGTTGTCTCCTATGGTCGGCCACTCTTTCCTTAGGGGTCTAATTTCACTTTAAAGACCTAAAATTAATATTCTATGGCTATTAGGCACCTTTATCTTATAAAATAGAACTTTCGGACTTTATGCGATTTAGTCTTTTTTCGCGATTAAGCAAGAAATCTCTAAAATTAAGGCACCAAAATATTCATGCACACATATAATCATGCTCTAGCTCGTAAAATGACATGAAAATAATTTTCTCTAACCTCGGATTAGTGATCCCGAGATCACTGTTCTGACTAGCCCCTAAATTGGGTTGTTACAATTCTCCCCTTTAAGGATTTTCGTCCCCAAAAATCTTTCCGGTGAAAAGGTTGGGATATTGGTTTCTCATAGTCTTCTCGGGCTCCCATGTAGCCTCTTCTATTCCATGTCTTTGCCATAGTACTTTCACAAGGGCTATACTTTTGTTTCTTAACTGTTTGACCTCTCGCGCCAAAATTTTAACCGGTCTTCACCATAAGTCAAATTCGGTTAAATCTCTACCCCTGTTGGTACTATGACATGTGAAGGGTCTGAACGGTATCGACACAACATGGATACGTGAAAGACATCATGAATCCTTTCCAGCTCAAGTGGCAAGGCCAACCGATAAGCTACCGGTCCTATTCTCTCAGTAATTTCATAAGGTTCGATAAAATGCGGACTCAATTTGCCTTTACGACCGAATCTGAGGACTTTCCTCCAAGGTAATACTTTCAAAAACACTTCGTCACCAACTTGGAACTCAATCTCTTTCCTTTTCAAATCTGAATAGGACTTTTGTCTATCTGATGCCGCTTTCAGACATTCACGTATCACTTTTACTTTCTCTCTAGTTTCCCTAATCAAATCGACCCCGTGTATTTGTTTCTCTCTGAGTTCTGACCAATACAAGGGCGTTCGGCACTTACGCCTATACAATGCCTCATAAGGCGCCATTTTTAAACTTGACTGAAAACTGTTGTTGTAGGCGAATTCCACCAACGGTAAGTATTTCTCCCAATTACCTTGGAATTCCAAAACACAACATCGAAGCATGTCTTCGAGTATCTGTATTACTCTTTTCGACTGCCCGTCGGTTTGTGGATGGAAAGCTGTACTGAAGCTTAATTTTGTGCCTAAAGCCTCTTGTAACTTCTTCCAAAACCGTGATGTGAACCTCGGGTCGCTATCCAAATTAATAGACAATGGTACCCCATGAAGTCTTACTATCTTTGACATGTACAAATCCGCCAATTTATCAAGCGAGTAATCGACTTGCATTGGTATGAAATGGGCCTACTTCGTGAGTCTATCGACTATGACCCACACAACATCTTTCTTTTTGGGCGTCAACGGTAAACCCGTCACGAAGTCTATAGTAATACGGTCCCACTTCCACTCGGGAACTATATTGGGCTAAAGTAGACCCGAAGGTACTTGGTTTTCAGCCTTCACTTTCTGGAAAATTAGGCATCTCAACACGAACTCAGAAATGTCTTTCTTCATACAGGGCCACCAATACCACTTCCTCAACTCATTGTACATCTTCGTGCTGCCCGGGTGCACAGTTAAGCATCCGCTATGTGCTTCATGCAAAATCTTATGAACAAGTTCATTATTTCTAGGTACACAGACCCTATCTCGATACGTCAAGGATCCATCAGGACTTACCCGAAAGTTTGACTCAACATTTGACTCACATAGAACTCTTTTGGCTTGTAAGCTGCTATCCTCTTTCTCAGCTTCAGAAATCTCTTGAAGAAATAATGGTCTAGCCCTTAACTCGGCTAGAATAGAACCATCGTCCAACAAAGCCATCTGAGTATTGATGGCTCTCAACGCAAACAATGATTTTCTGCTCAAAGCATCGGCGACTATGTTCGCCTTTCCCGGATGGTAGTCAATCACTAACTCATAATCCTTAATCAGCTCTAACCACCTTCGTTGCCTCAAATTCAATTCCTTTTGAGTCATCAAATATTTTAGGCTTTTATGGTCGGTAAATATCCGACACCTTTCGCCATACAAATGGTGTCTCCATATCTTCAATGGCAACACAATGGCGGCCAACTCTAAGTCATGGGTCGTGTATTCTTCTCGTACGACTTTAATTATCTAGAGGCGTATGCAATCATCTTACCCTCTTACATAAGTACACAACCCAATCCATTCAGGGATGGATCACTGTAAACCACAAATTCTCTTCACGGCTCAGGTTGCACCAAAATAGGAGCCTTAGTCAACAACGCCTTTAGTTTCTCAAAACTCTGTTGATAATTTTCTGTCCAATCAAACATTACATCTTTTTGCAAAAGTCTCGTCATCGGGGTAGCTATCATTGAAAACCCCTTGACAAAATGCCTATAATAGCCGGCTAGGTGGTTTCCAATCAGCAGTTGCTAAAATCTTACTCGGGTCGACTCTAATCCCATCTCCTGAGACAATGTGCCCCAAAAATCCTACTTCCTTAAGCCAAAATTCACTATTGCTAAACTTGGCATAAAATTGTTTTTCTCTCAAAATTTTTAGAACCATACTCAAATGCTCGGCATGTTCGTTCTCATCTCTAGAGTAGATCAGTATATCATCGATGAAGACCACGATAAATTTATCCAAGTATGGCCGAAAAATGCGGTTCATCAGGTCCATGAAAACGGTAGGGGCATTCGTTAGACCACAAGGCATGGCCAAAAATTCATAGTGGCCATACCTCGTCCTAAATGCGGTTTTTGGTACATCCGAGTCCTTGACTCTCAGCTGATAGTACCCTGACCTCAAATCTATCTTGGAAAATATAGTGGCTCCCTTCAATTGATCAAATAAATCATCAATTCTCGGAAATGGGTACTTATTCTTCACAGTTACCTTGTTAAGTTGCCGATAATCTATGCATAATCTCATAGAACCATATTTCTTCTTCACAAATAAAACGGGAGCACCCCACGAAGAAAAACTCGGTCTTGCAAAAACTTTATCCGTTAGTTCTTGCAACTGTGCTTTCAACTCTTTTAGCTCGATTGGAGCCATTCTATATGGAGCAATATTAATGGGGGCAGTACCCGGAGCTAGCTCAATCCTGAATTCAATCTCTCTAGTTGGAGGAAACCCTGGCAATTCTTCTGGGAAAACATCTGAATACTCGTATACTATGGGTACTGACTCAATTTTCAACTCAGTCTCTTTAGTATTCATCACAAAGGCAAGGTAAGCTTCATACCCATTTCTTAAATACTTTTGAGTCAACAAGGATGATATCACTACTGGTGATCTGTCCTATTCGTCTAATTCAACACGAATAAAATCCCCATTTTCACATTTCAACTCAATAAACTTCTTTCCACAATTCACGACTACATCATGAGCAACTAACCAATCCATCCCAAGGATGAAATCAAACTCATCAAACGGCAATAACATAAGATCAACCGAAAATTAATTACCCCTAATCGTCAAAGGGTAACCTTTGCATACTCTATCAACCAACACATACTTGCCTAGGGGATTAGACACTCTTATTACAAATTCAGTAGACTCTATAGGCATGCTCATGCTAGAGACTAATTTTATGCATATGTATGAGTGGGTAGATCCCGGATCAATTAAAGCTATAACACGAGTATCATAAAGAGAAAATGTACCCGTGATTATGTCAGGGGAAGATGCCTCTTCACGAGCATGAATGCCATATGTTCTCGCCGGTGCTCTACCCTTGACTCTTGCAGTCAGCTCTCTAGATGGATTCTTGCTACTCGTCTCATTTCCTGGGTTTCTCTGTGGTCTCCCTCTAGCAGCACTTCTCGGTCTTGTATTCTGAGACTTCTCTTTCTCGCCCATCTTGGGGAAATCTTTGATAAAATGGTCTAAAGACCCATATCTAAAACAAGCCTTCTCATTCGCTCGACACTCACCAGAATGACACCTGCCACACTACGGGCATTCCGGTCTACTCGGCCGAACATTGCCCACACTAGCAACTGATATGGTCTGCACCTTAGACCTCGAAAACTGTTTACCCTTACTTCGATTTGAAAACCCGACCGAAGTAGCTTGTCGAGTAGCAAAATCCCTCGATTTCTTAGATGAAGACTGGAGTGACTTATTCAGCTGTCTTTTCCTCGAGTCACGAGACTCAATCTCAGCTCTTCTTTTCTCTTTAGCCAACTCTTCAACCTTATAGGCTCTATCTACCAACACTACAAATTCTTTTAGTTCGAGAACTCCGACGTATAAATGAATATCCTCATTTAGCCCGTCGTCGAATCTCTTACACATGATAGCCTCGGTAGACACGTACTCCCGGGCATACTTGCTAAGTCTTACAAACTCCCGTTTGTAATCGGTCACCTTCTTTCGGCCTTGTTTTAATTCCAAGAACTCTTTTCTCTTATGCTCGATGAATCTCTGGCTGATATACTTCTTTCGGAATTCCTCTTGGAAGAATTCCCAGCTAACTCTCTCCCTTGTTACCACCGACATAAGGGTGTTCCACCACCGATAAGTCGAATCTCTCAAGAGAGATACCGTACACTTTAGGCACTCCTCAGCCGTGCACGACAATTCAACGAATACCTTGATGGTATTCTCGAGCCAAAATTCTGCTCTTTCAGAATCATCATCCTTACTCGTCTGGAATTCCTCGGCTTTTTGTTTTCGGATCTTATCAACCGGAGGCCTTTCTCTTCTCACTACCTCAACTACTTGAGGAGCTACCGGAGCGGGTTGAGGAATAGGTGGGGGTGGAGGGGGTTGAGCATTAGGATTTGCTCAAACGTACTTAGTATACCAGTTGCTTATCATATGGAGAAAGGCTTCTCGGGCCTCTTCTCCCTGACCCAAGGTCTCGAGTTGACTATCTGTTGGCGCAGTCCCTTGAGTGGGAGCCGGTGCATTATTCGCAGCATCATCGGCTTCAGTTCGGTCTAGATCAGAATCCATGTACTATATAAAAACACAATTTAAAACGTCAGGAGCCATCACACTATCATTACTCGATTACTCTTATATATGGCATGTATAGCTAAACTCGTACTTACGCAATGTTAGTCTGAGAATCGAATAAACCGTAGCTCTGATACCACTAAATGTAAAACCCCTTACCCGTGTTCGAAGTCAGAACCGGATACGAGGCATTACCTAACTCAACTTGCTTAAACATGACGTTTCGGGATATAAAATTTTGTTTCATCTTAAAAACTTTCCATTCAAAACCCTAACATACCCATTCTAGGCCTACGAGGCCTTCAACATACTCCCGGAAGGTTTCGGGAATTATTCGAAAACTTTTACTCGCTTAGAAAAATTTTGCCTAAACAGAGGTCACACACCCGTGTTGTTCAAGGGACACGCCCGTCTGCCTCTGAGACATGCCCGTGCTCCTCACCCGTGGTTGACACTGACTTAATACACATGGCCGGACACACGCCCGTGACCCTCAAACGGCCTCGACACGCCAGTGTGCCAAAACCTTGGCATTCAGTTTATGACGTCATCATCTCATTATGGTCACACGGCCAAGGCACACGCCCGTGTCCTTAGACTGTGTGTCGAATTAAATTCCTAACTTCAGGTGCAGACTTCACACGGCCTGGGCACACGCCCATGTTCCTGGCCGTGCCTCCCACACGGCTGAGACACACGGCCGTGTCTCTGCCCGTGTGGACAATTATATGGCTATCTACCAAGCCATTTGCCACCCTAGCAAGAAATCACACTCATACCTAAAGAATTCAATCTTTAAGATGAACATATGGTACCTCTAAGAACTCAAAAAGAATCAAGACAATCACAAAAGCATATACTTCATGAAATTTATCTTCATTGAATATATGGACATATCAAATATAGGCCAACCTCCCATGACCTTTTACAAAATAAATTGAACAACTACAATAGCCAACACATTTGGCTTACAAATATGACATGACAAAAATACCAAGTCCTATACATGCCATACTCAAAATAAATCTAGTGGGCTATACCAAATAGTAGTCGATAGTGTGACCTCCAAAATCTGATGTTCGCGATTTCTCGAGCTATCTTGGCAATACTACAAGGAAGGGAGAAATGAGAGGGGTAAGCAATAAGCTTAGTAAGTTTGCATGGAATTAAATAGCAAGAATAAACTTATAAAGATACCCATCCATGACATTAGATAAACATACATAATGTCATAGGCTCTTTACCATAGCTTACTCGTATTTGCCCTTATCTAGCACTTACCACGCCACATAATGTAAATGTTCCTCGTGAATTACTCACGCATACCTGTTTTCACTCAATCACATAAATTTAAATACCAATCTCAATTCTATATTTTCTGCTAGATTATTTAATCCCAATAATTTACTAGGGACAATCAAAGATGCATATTCACTACCTCTATCAGGAACCCGAAGCTAATGCCTCATTCCGGATGCGGTCTTACATGGGATTACCTTTGATTACCGATGCCATATCCCGGATATGGTCTTATATGGAATCTCAATTTGGTGCCGAGGCCATGTCCCCGACATGGTCTTACACGGGACTTTATCTATCTCAAATCTCGATATTATTATACTCACGTTCATTATAGTCTAACCGGGACTTCAACATTACAATTTCTTAGAATATCATACATCAATATAATGCCAAACATTCTCAAACAATACGAGCATAAATGTTTAATTTATCACATACGAACTTACCTCAATTTCAAAATAAGCTAGATCGTCGATCTAGTCCAAGACTTTATTCTTTCCCCGATCGAGGTTGATTATTGGTTCCTCTTGCTCTATAATAGCAAATTAGCTCGTTTCAATTATCACATTAATAAAAGCATTTTAATAATCATGCTTTGGCAAAATTACTATTTTGCCCTTACACTTTGGTAAAATGACCATTTTACCCCTAGGCTCGAAAATCAATTCTAATCAAATTTCTACCTTTAATGAGCCTAGGTGAACATTTATTTCTCTTATGGCTATCATCAAAACCCAACATTTCACTAATTTACTACCAATTTCACAACCTTTACAAATAGGTTCATTTAGGTGTTTTCATGACAACACCTTTCACAAAAGTTGTTCATCTAACAACTAAGACTCATTTTCCTCCATAAAAATGCAGCAAATCACATATAAGCTCTCATGGCAAAACCATAAACTTTTCACCATATTGCAAATTAGTCCCCTTTTTAGAAAGCTTAAGCTCTAGGGGTTCTAAAAGTACAACTCTCAGAAAGAAAAACCATTATAATGACTTACTTGAATGGAGAAGAGTTTGCTAAAATTTTGAGCTTTCATAACCCCTATTTTTCTTGCTATTTTTTGTGGAGGAAGATGGAGAGAAAATATTATATCTTTTCTTTCTTTATTTTATTAATACAAGTCAATTTAGTCACCAACTTTTACCAACTTTGACCAATTTTTCAATTGTTGTCTCCTATGGCCGGCCACTCTTTCCTTAGGGGTCTAATTTCACTTTAAAGACCTCAAATTAATATTCTATGGCTATTAGGCACCTTTAGCTTAAAAAATAAAACTTTCGGACTTTATGCGATTTAGTCATTTTTCGCGATTAAGCAAGAAATCGCTAAAATTAAGGCTCCAAAATTTTCATGCACACATATAATCTTACTCTAGCCTGTAAAATGACATGAAAATAATTTTCTCTAACCTCGGATTAGTGATCCTGAGATCACTGTTCCGACTAGCCCCTAAATCGGGTTCTTACATGTTAAGCTACTCTTTTCAAGTCCATTCCTTTCCTTTCTTTTGCACCAACCTCTGCCGAAACCCCCTTCTTCTCTGTTCTTTTCAAGCTTTGGCCAACTGCCCCTTTTCATCTGTTTTACTTACTAACTGTTGTTTCCGTCGAACCCATCACCTTTGCCTCTCCCTTGTGATTCTTTCTCTTTTTCGGCATTTTGGTAGGTTGTGACCGAAAGTTCATCCCTTCCCTTCTCGATTCGGTTTCTTCTTTTCTCTGGATGTTTCTTACTTTGGCTGAAACTCAGTACTATCCCTCTCTATTTCGGTTCTGCAAGTGTTTCTGACAAGCCGGTAAGTGTTCATATTTCCTCTTTTCATTCAAATCTGTCCCTCTAATCTTTTTCTAAAGAGCCGAATGTTCTTTTCCATATATGCTCTGACTGCGGTTCTCGTTCCTTCTTTGCAATGTGGTGTTCATGGGATTCTAGGGAGTACCAGTTGTTTGGGAAGCAATTGAAACCTTTTCCCTCGTTATTCAATCAAGGTAAAAGCATTACCTCACTTTCTGAATAAAAGTCGATTATTTCTTTGATTCTGTAAGATTGATATTTATGGATTTAAGCCACATTTATAATTGATCCATCTCAATGGGATCTATTATTAATGCAGTAAATTAGCAAGAAGTGTGCGATCATTTTCGACCAGCGATCTTGGTGAAATAAATCGCTTATCATTCGGTCAAGGTAAGTAGCATGTACCATATTGGGGATTAAATGTTAATAAGAGGGTGTTTTACCCTAACGATTAAAAGACTTACATTGGGTCATGTTTGAATCTAGGTTGGTGTACGTGGAGATTTGCGCTCTTCTAGTAAACAAGTGTGTACACACACACTGATTAGACTATAAAACAGCAATAGCCGAAAAGCCAAAAATATGGCACACGATGCCACACAAGCATGCGATCTCTCGTGTGATAACTCTGGTCCACGAAACATGACGATTGACTGTAGAGGCCGCTGTGAGCGTTCTTGTGGACATAGGCTGTTCTGGGTCATGTTGGGCCGAAATGGGCTCGTGGGCCCCACATGGATAAATTCCAAAAAATATGGATAATACTGGACTGGGCTGTGTAGTTCACGTGGTTGTGGTCGTTTTCAGGCTTAGTGGGCCACACGACCGTGTGGGCCCACATGGGCCGCATAATGGGCTTTGGACCCATTTACACTATTATGTATGTTGAGGTTACACGAGTCATCTGAGATGGCTATAGACCTTCTGTTGGGTCGGTAAGCGTGCCTAGACCCTAATTCGATGAAATTAACTGATATACCACTAAAGGGTAAAATTGTAACACCCATAACCCGTAACCATTGCCAGAATAGGGTTAAGAGATATTACCGAACAAACGGAAACATTCACAGACATTTCATATCATAATTCAATAAACCAAATCAAAGTGTTCCTTAAATAGGTCTACGAGACCTTAAACATGCTTTAGGAATGGGCCAAGACTAAACCGAACACATACGAAAGTTCTCAGAAATTTTAAAATTTTTCAAAGTTACAGAGGTCACACGCCCGTGTGGGCAGGCCGTGTCCCTCCCACGGCCTTAGACATGCCAGTGTGTCTAAGCCATGTCAAAACAGGGCATACATACTAACTTGATCCACATGGCCAATCACACACCCGTGTGTCCAGCCCGTGGTCGAGTCTAACTTGTTTTGAGATACAACCACGAAGGACACGGTCGAGCCACACGCCCGTGTGCTCAATCGTGTGGGCAATTATAGGCCATTTGCACGGCCAAAATGCCACCCACACTTTGGGTCAACCCTATAAGCACATACAAGCATCAATTCAACACTTTTGGCAACCAAAAACATACCAAATTGACCATCTATTTTACTCATTCAAGAACATTTCATATCAACAACTTGTACAGCATTTAATCCAACTAAATCACAATGTAAATCCAAGCATAATTTATTCACAAGTTACCATTTCATTATAACATCCATTCATCAAATATATATACTATTTTTGCATCAACAAGCTTACCATAAATTTTGACCATTTTACTAGCCATCAAACCATACCAAAACTAAGCATCCTAAAACATGACTATTCATTCATATCACAACCATTTTTCTAGCCTTATCACATAGCACTATACATAAAACTCATTCTTTATCCATACTTAATTCTCTTGAATCAAATTATATCAAATCACCATAGCAATTCATACCAAGCATATCACACATATATATATCATGACCAAATCTCAATAAACTTAAACATCATATTTAGCCATTTTCGCATGGCTATATATGTATATACATGTTCCAAAATCAAACATTCCATCTATGCTATACATGCCATATGCCCATATTCAACTTCGTAAAATACCAAAAGAAACAGTTGATAGTGTGATAGGCTTTGCTGACGATCCCCGAGCTCATAACGTGACTTCAAAATCTATACAATAGAGGTAAACAAAAACACACACAAAGTAAGCTATTTAAGCCTAGTAAGTCATAAGAAAATTATATATCAATGATTGTATAATAACACTAAGTTAATAAGGCCAACTATACATATCCTCAAACATCAAGTTATCATTTTAATCATACATACTTATATCATATGGATAAATGCATAATTACACATGTACGTACATATAAATCTCATTACTAAAATCACATAAATCTCATTTGGCCGAATATACACAATCATATATGCATACACATAATTCACCTTTATAACTTAAACATTTATGTAATCAATTTAACATCCAACTTACCTTATTTTCACAACTTAGGATAAGCACATACCTAAATCTTTTTATTCGATTTCACATTCGGTCTTTACTTAACATTGCCCGTTGAATGTTCAAAATTAAAAAGGATATGCAGATAGTCAGAAGTCTCGTACAATGCCAACATCCCAGACGTGGTCTTACATGTAATCACATATCGATGCCACTGTCCCAGGCAGGATCTTACACGAATCAAATACGATGCCAATGTCCCAGACATGGTCTTACACTTAAACACAAATCGATGCCAATGTCCCAGACGTGGCCTTACACGATAACACATATCAAAAATCCTATGTCATGAAATATGTATCCTATCTATTCCTAGGGTTCGTACGGGGCTTTCAGACATTGAATCTCGATTGAATCGAACTCGAAACATAGTTCCCTATCTCATATTCACATTCGGCCAAGGCTTATATATATATTCAAAAAATTCAATTCATCACATAACATTTATATATTCGTGAATATAACAACATTTAAATGCTTATAGACTTACCTCGGATGTTGTTGAACGGTTTAATCGACTATTCGACTACTTTTGACTTCCCCGAATCTAATTTCGTTTTCTTCTGTTCTTGATCTAAATAAATTCAAATTTAGCTAATTTAACAACATATTCATTCAATTTAATCCAAAAACACATAAATGAGCAAATTACCATTTTGCCCCTAACATTTCATACTTTTTTGCAATTTAGTCCCTAATACATAAAACACAAAATATACAAAATTTGCATATACCATGCTAGGGCAGAATATTCACAAGCTCCATACAAGTCCATATATTTCATTTTTTCACATTTTAGTCCCTCAAAATATTATTTTTGCAATTTAGTCCTAATTACTCAAAATCATCAAATATTCAAAGACAAAACATATTAATCTAACACATATATTTCATAATTCATCAACTAGCATCATAAAACTCATAAACTCATCAATGGCACATTTCAAAATCTTCATCAAAATCAAAAATTATAGCATGGGTCTTGAAGATAACTTAGCAATGATCTCAGAAATGTAAAAATTATCAAAAACCGAGTAAAATACATACCTTAATTTAGCTCAACAATGGCCAAATACCCTAGCTCTCTTATTTCTTTTTCTTTTCCTTAGTTTCGATCATAACAAGAACATGAACATGGCTTCATTTTTGTTTGGTTTTATTATAAAGTAACTTATTATTATTTTACTTAATTAACCTTTACAAATTAATATACAAAACATATATATTAAGGTTATATTAGTCCTTTTCCATCCACTAACTTATATAGGGACTGATTGCATCATAAAACCTCCAAATTATAAAGACAACAACAATTAGGCACTTTCTTATTTAACCATCAAATTTTCATTTTACGCGATTAAGCCCTTTTATTAAATCGGACACTCAAACGACGAAATTAAAACACATAAATTTCACACCAGGAAATTCACACATAATAAACACAGAAAAATAATTTTAAAATATTTTTTGGACTCGAATTTGTGGTCCCGAAACCACTGTTCCGATTAGGGTCCAAATCGGGCTGTTACAATTCTCCCCCTTAGGGATTTTCATCCCCGAAAATCTTACCGGTGAATAGGTTTGGTTAACGCTCTTTCATTGTATCCTCTGACTCCCAAGTTGCTTCCTCAATTCCATGCTTATGCCACAGTACCTTAACTAACGGAATTTTCTTATTTCGCAATTCTTTAATCTCGCGAGCCAGAATACGAATCGGTTCTTCTTCATATGTCATATCGGGCTTAATCTCAACTTCTTTCGGACTAATCACATGTGAGGGATCGGTTCGATATCTAAAGAGAATCGAAACATGGAATACATTGTGAATCTTTTATAGTTTATGTGGCAACAACAATCTATAAGCAACCAGCCCGATACGTTCTATAATCTCATACGGCCCAATAAATCTTGGAGTCAATTTGCCTTTACGACCGAATCTGAGTATTTTCTTCCACGGTGAGACTTTCAAAAACACTTTATCTTCAATCTGAAACTCTATATCTTTTCGTTTCAAGTCTGCATATGATTTCTGACGGTCCGATGCTATTTTCAGACTATCACAAATCACTTTCACTTTCTGTTCAGTCTCTTTGATCAAATCGACCCCGTGAATCTTATTTTCACTGAGCTCAGTCCAATACAATGGTGTACGACATTTATGACCGTACAAAGCCTCGTAAGGTGCCATTTTGATACTAGATTGAAAGCTATTATTATAAGCATATTCAATCAAAGGTAAGTATCGTTCCCACGTACCTTCAAACTAGAGAATGCAACATCTCAACATATCCTCAAGTATCTGAATGATTCGTTCAGACTGACCATCTATTTGCAAATGGAAAGCTGTGCTAAAGTGTAGTTTCGTACCTAAAGCATCTTGTAGTTTCTTCCAAAACCGCGAAGTGAGCCTCAGATCTCTGTCCGAAACAATAGAAATTGGCACTCCGTGTAATCTGACAATCTGAGAAACATATAATTTAGCCAGCTTATCAAGCGAATAGTCTGTACAAACTGGAATAAAGTGAGCTGACTTAGTCAATCTATCCATAATAACCCAGATTGCATCTTTCTTGCTCGGTGTCAACGGTAAACCAGATACAAAATCCATTGTAACTCTATCCCATTTCCACTCGGGTATCATAATCGGCTGAAGTAACCCAGAAGGTACCTGATGCTCGGCTTTTACTTGTTGACTGACTAAACATTTCAAAACAAAGTCAGAGATGTCTCGTTTCATACCATGCCACCAGTAAAGCTGTTTCAGATCATTATACATTTTCGTACTACCCGGGTGAATAGATAACCGACTGCTATGAGATTCATTCAAAATCATCTGATCAACTCTGAATTTCTCGGAACACATATTTGGTTTCTAAACCTCAAACAACCATCAGTATCAACTCGAAACTTAGATTCAACATTCGATTCACTTTGAGCTCGCTTTGCTAACAAATCATTATCAACTTTCTGAACATCACAAATTTGTTGAACAAATAATGGTCTTGCTTTTAATTCGGCTATTATCGAACCATCATTAGACATAACCATATGCGCATTCATTGCACGCAAAGAAAATAATGATTTTTGACTTAAAGCATTAGCAACAAAATTAGCTTTTCCCGGATGATAGTCAATCACAAGCTCGTAGTCTTCTAGCAACTCTAACCATCAGCGTTGTCTCAAATTCAGATCTTTCTAAGTCATCAAATACTTTAGACTTTTGTGATCAGAATAGACATGACATTTCTCACCGAACAGGTAGTGACGCCATATCTTCAATGCGAACATAATAGCTGCCAATTTTAAATCGTGTGTTAGATAATTCTTTTCGTGTAGCTTTAACTGTCTCGAGGCATAAGCTATGACTTTGCCTTCCTGCACCAAAACACAACCCACACCACTCAAAGATGCATCACTATAAATGACAAATTCTTTACCCGATTCTGGCTGAACTAACACTGGAGCTTCGGTCAAAAGGGCTTTTAACTGATCAAAACTTTTCTGACACTTTTCTGACCACTCGAACTTAACATCTTTCCATAACAACTTCGTCATCAATGTTGCAATCATAGAAAAACCTTTCACGAACCGTCTATAGTAACCAGCAAGTCCCAGAAATCTCTGAACTTCAGAGACATTTCTAGGAGGTTTCCAATACTCGATGCTGATACAACATGACCCAGAAAACTGTCTTCGCGTAACTAGAACTCACATTTACTGAACTTTGCATACAACTGTTTATCTCGCAAAGTCTGTAACACAAGTCTCAAATGTTCGGCATGCTCGGTTTCATCACGAGAGTAAATCAAAATGTCATCTATAAATACTACCACAAACCGATCCAGATACTATCTGAAGATCCGATTCATCAAATCCATGAAAACATCAGGTGCATTAGTAAGTCCGAAAGGCATAACCAAAAACTCATAGTGTCCGTACCTAGTTCGAAAAGCTGTCTTCCACACATCAGAGTCTTTAGCTCGCAACTGGTAGTAGCCTGATCTTAAATCTATTTTTGAAAACACTGTAGCCCCTTTCAACTGATCAAACAGATCGTCGATCCGTGGCAATGGATACTTATTCTTTATAGTCACTTTATTGAGCTGTCTGTAGTCGATACACATTCTCATAGTTCCGTCTTTCTTTTTCACAAATAAAACTGGGGCGCCCCAAGGAGATAAACTCGGTCGCGCAAAACCTCTATCTGTCAACTCTTGCAACTTAGCTTTCAATTCTTTTAATTCCGTAGGTGCCATTCTGTACGGAGCTATCGATATCGGAGTCATCCCTGGCACTAATTTAATACCAAATTCAACTTCTCGAAGAGGTGGCAAACTCGGTAATTCTTCAAGAAACACATCCGGATACTCACACACAACAGGTTCTGATTAAATCTTTCTTTCGGTTACTTTACTATCAAGCACATATGCAAATTAAGCTTCACAACCTTTTCTTACGTATTTCTGAGCTAACATCGAAGATATCACTGCTGGTAAACTGTTCAGATCATTAGATTCAATCCGAATAATCTTATCATTCTGACACCGTAAATCAATAGTCTTTCGTTTGTAGTTCACAATAGCATCATGCAGAGTTAACCAATCCATACCTAGAATTATATCAAACTTGTCGAATGGCAACAACATCAAATCAGCCGGAAAACATGAATCTCGAGTCATCAACAGACAATTCTTGCACACTTTATCAACCAAAACACACCGGCCTAAGGGGTTCGATACTTTAATCACAAACTCAGTAGACTCTACAGGCATAGTCTTACTGGATACTAAAGTCTCACACACATCAGAATGAGTTGAACCAGGATCAATCAATGCAACAACACTAGTATCATAGAGAGTGAAAATACCAGTAATAACATCCGTGGATGAGGCCTCCTCGCGTGCGCGAATAACATAGGCTCTGGTAGGTGCACGAGCCTCGGATCTAACAGCTGTATCTTTGGTTCCTGTCTGACTGCCACTCACATTACCCATATTTCTTGGTGGTCTACCTTGAGCTGCAGTGTTACCCGATCTCGTATTCTGTACCGAATTTTGCTCCGCTAACTCTGGGCACTCACGAATGAAATGATCCATCAATCCACAATTAAAAAAGGCTCGATCATGCAATTTACATCTGCCGGGATGTCGTTTACCATAATGTCCACACTCAGGTTGATTTGATCTGACATTACCCACACTAGCTACTGAGGCAGCTCTCGAGCTCATAGGTGGTCTATCCCGATCACATCTTGAATAACCCGCAGTAGTCTTTGAATGGCTAGCATCATCTTGGAACTTCTTTGATGTCGACTAAAATGACTTACTGAATGGTCTCTTACGTGAATCTCTAGCTTCCGAGTTAGCTTTTCTTTTCTCTTTCCCAAGCTCTTCGGCTTTGCAAGCTCGCTCAACAAGTACCACGAACTCTTTTATCTCAAGTATGCCAACTAACAGTTTAATGTCTTCGTTCAGCCCATCTTCAAATCTTTTGCACATTATAGCTTCGGTCAAATCACACTCTCGGGCATACTGACTGAGTCTCACGAATTTCTGCTCATACTCTGTCACTGTCATCTGACCCTGTTTCAATTCAAGAAATTCTTTGCGTTTCTGGTCGATAAATCTCTGGCTGATGTATTTCTTACAGAACTCAGTCTGAAAGAATTCCCAGGTCACTCGTTCTTTCAGAACCACCGATACTAGTGTATTCCACCAGTGATATGCAGTGTCTCGTTGTAAAGATATGGCACATTTTAAGCACTCATCAGGGGTGCAAGATAACTCGTCAAACACCCGTATAGTATTATCGAGCCAGAATTCAGCTCGCTCAGCATCATCATCATCAGTGGCTTTGAACTCTTCGGCTCGTGTTTTCTGATTTTATCAACAGGAGGCTTAGGCAATCTCAACTGATCACTCACTTGAGGCATAATAGGTATCGAAAATGGATTAGTTGGGGGTTGGAGGTTGTTGTGCAGCCGGATTAGTCCGGATATATTGAGTGAACCAGTCGTTCATCATTTGGTAAAAGGCTTGTCTAGCCTCTCCCTCCTGGTTACTCGAAGTCGGTCGAGAATCAACCGACACTGTCCCTTGTGCAAGAGCAGGCGCTATACTCTCGACATCATCAGCTACGGCTCGATCGGGATCCATTACTACACGAAAACACATTTTTAGATGTCAGAAGTCATCACACTATCGGAGTATAAAATATGGCATGTATAGCTAGACTCACACACGCTACGTTAGTCCTAGAATCGACTAAACCGTAGCTCTGATACGAATCAAATTGTAACACCCCTAACCCGTAACCATTGCCGGAATAGGGTTAAGAGATATTACCAAACAAATAGAAACATTCACAGACATTTCAAATCATAATTCAAAAAACCAAATCAAAGTGTTCCTTAAATAGGTCTACGAGACCTTAAACATGCTTTAGGAATGGGCCGGGACTAAACTGAACACATACGAAAGTTCTCAGAAATTTTAAAAAATTTCAAAGTTACAGAGGTCACACGCCCGTGTGGGCAGGCCGTGTGCCTTCCACGGCCTTAGACATGCCTATGTGTCTAAGCCGTGTCAAAACAGGGCATACATACTGGCTTGTTCCACACGGCCAATCACGCGCCCGTGTGTCCAGCCCGTGGTCGAGTCTGACTTGTTTTGAAATACAACCACGAAGGACACGGTCGAGCCACACGCCCATGTGCTCAACCGTGTGGGCAATTATAGGCCATTTGCACGGCCAAAATGCCACCCACACTTTGGGTCAACCCTACAAGCATATACAAGCATCAATTCAACACTTTCGGCATCCAAAAACATACCAAATTGACCATCTATTTTACTCATTCAAGAACATTTCATATCAACAACTTGTACAGCATTTAATCCAACTATATCACAATGTAAATCCAAACATAATTTATTCACAAGTTACCATTTCATTATAACATCCATTCATCAAATATATACAATATTTTTGCATCAATAAGCTTACCATAATTTTTGACCATTTTACTAGCCATCAAACCATACCAAAACTAAGTATCCTAAAACATGACTATTCATTCATATCACAACCATTTTTCTAGCCTTATCACATAGCACTATACATAAAACTAATTATTTATCCATACTTAATTCTCTTGAATCAGATTATATCAAATCACCATAGCAATTCATACCAAGCATATCACACATATATATATCATGACCAAATCTCAATAAACTTAAACATCATATTTAGCCATTTTTGCATGGCTATATATATACATGTTCCAAAATCAAACATTCCATCTATGCTATACATGCCATATGCCCATATTCAACTTAGTAAAATACTGAAAGAAACAGTCGATAGTGTGATAGGCTTTGCTGACGATCCCTGAGCTCATAATGTGACTTCAAAATCTAGGTAAACAAAAATACACACAAAGTAAGCTATTTAAGCTTAGTAAGTCATAAGCAAATTATATATCAATGATTGTATAATAACACTAAGTTAATAAGGCCAACTATACATATCCTCAAACATCAAGTTATCATTTTAATCATACATACTTATATCATATGGATAAATGCATAATTGCACATGTACATACATATAAATCTCATTACTAAAATCACATAAATCTCATTTGGCCGAATATACACAATCACATATGCATACACATAATTCACCTTTATAACTTAAACATTTATGTAATCAATTTAACATCCAACTTACCTTATTTTCACAACTTAGGATAAGCACATACCGGAATCTTTTTATTGGATTTCACATTCGGTCTTTACTTAACATTGCCCGTTGAATCGTTCAGAATTAAAAAGGATACGCAGATAGTCGGAAGGCTCGTACAATGCCAACGTCCCAGACGTGGTCTTACATGTAATCACATATCGATGCCACTATCCCAGACAGGGTCTTATACGAATCAAATACGATGCCAATGTCCCAAACATGGTCTTACACGTAAAAACAAATCGATGCCAACGTCCCAGACGTCATCTTACACGATAACACATATCAAAAATCCTATGTCATGAAATATGTATCCTATCTATTCCTAGGGTTCGTACGGGGCTTTTAGACGTTGAATCTCGATCGAATCGAACTCGAAACATAGTTCCCTATCTCATATTCACATTCGGCTAAGGCTTATATATATTCAAACAATTCAATTTATCACATAAAATTTATATATTTGTGAATATAACAACATTTAAATGCTTATAGACTTACCTCGGATGTTGTCGAACAGTTTAATCGACTATTCGACTACTTTTGACTTCCCCCGATCTAATTTCATTTTCTTCCGTTCTTGATCTAAATAAATTCAAATTTAGCTAATTTAACCACATATTCATTCAATTTAATCCAAAAACACATAAATGGTCAAATTACCATTTTGCTACTGACATTTCACAGTTTTTCAAATTTAGTCCCTAATACATAAAACACAAAATATACAAAATTTGCATATACCATGCTAGGGCTGAATATTCACAAGCTCCATACAAGTCCATATATTTCATTTTTTCACATTTTAGTCCCTCAAAATATTATTTTTGCAATTTAGTCCTAATTACTCAAAACCATCAAAAATTCAAAGACAAAACATATTAATCTAACACATATATTTCATAATTCATCAACTAACATCATAAAACTCAAAAACTCATCAATGGCACATTTCAAAATCTTAATCAAAATAAAAAATTCAAGCATGGGTGAAACACCCCAAACCCGACCCACGAGTCCTGACCGGATCTGGTATGTTCCTCGAGAAAACATTTGAAAGTCCGTTTGTTACTTAGGAAAAATTCGTGTGGTTTGAAGATGGATTTGCTTGTGTTGGGTTCAATTGGAAACCTTGTATATATATATATATATTTTTAAGAAAAACCATTTAACCTTGATTTAAACTTAATCGTATAGTAATAAAATCCAAAAAAAAAAGCATGCATAAAACAGTTCATATTAACGGCCTTATTACATCAAAATAAAACCCAAAATTAAATTCAAAGTACTTAAAATAAAAAAGTCCAAATAAAATAAATTCCTTGCTGAGCATGGCCGTCCCTAAGCTTCTGCCGTCCCGGTCCATCACTGTCCATCACCTGAAAAGTAACCCCACAACGGGGTGAGTCAACAGACTAAATGTGTAACCACAACACTAAGTCCTAACAAACTTAGGCATACAAGTCATACATGTACATATAACATTTAAATAATATGATGCAAACCCGAACCCAAACCTAGTTACCATCCGCTACACATCACCCGTACCAACCTGCACACCGTGGGGACTACTCAGTCAACCCTCCAACCCCTACACACCATTGAAGGCAGTCGCTGCAGTCGACGTGCTCATCGCCCTTATAAATATTTATGGTCTTAGGTCACCACATTCAGACATCGTGGTCTTAGGTCACCACATTCAGATATCGTGGTCTTAGGTCACCACATTCAAATATCGTGGTCTTAGGTCACCACATTCACTTCCCCTTTTCAATAGCCCATATGCCCCATATCATACATATTATGCATTGACATGCCAAATTTCACATTCTTATCACTTATCACATGTTAAACATAACATATTTCATAATCCTAGTAGGAGTAGGAAACGTACCTGAGTACTTTGTACCATAACATGGTACCTTAGCCACATTCTTACACTTTCATATTAACACGTATATCAAGTTAAAGCCATAAATCTATTAAGATTAGTGTGGGGTACACACGATATGCTTAACGAATTCCTTGAAATCCGAAAACCGATCTACTTATTTAGATCTTAAGTTCCTACATTTGATCAATCACTTGTTATTTAGTAAAAGCCTATTCTCGCCATAAGACTAAATCCAGAAGGATTATTGTAACCAAAACTTACCTTGTGCCGATTGGATTAAAAATCAAATCCCAAAACCTTCTTTGAGTTCCTTCTTGAAATCGGCTAGCCACCAAATAACTTAGCTATGTCGGTTTTCGGCTTTTGAATAAATAAGAAACAGATTCTAAATACCAAAAATAGGCCTTGGCCGAATACCTCATATGCTTACCTTGTGGATTTTAAAATCCGAAAAGAATCACTTGCTTAGGAGTTGTCGAAATACCTATAGACTTATATTAGATTCGATTTCATCCTTAAACATAATAAATGGCCTTTGGCCGAATATTCACATATCTTACCTTGATTCTTTAAATCCCGAAAAGTAGTCTCTTCTCCCGGTAGTCGACAATATACAAAATCCCGAAAGATCTCATTGTAGTTTGGCCAAGAGATATAAATGGCATTAGAATCTTAATCTTGGGCTTGAAGAAAAGAAATATAAGGATAGATCCTTACCCTTACTACGTAAGTCGACCCACTCTTGCTTGAAGCTCCACAATGATTCGGCTATGGAGACTAGATAGTGATCAAAGAGGTTTCGGCTTTTGATGGATTGGAAAGAAAAGAAAACGGCTATGGTGGTATCTTGAATTTTCGGCTTTGGCTAACAAAAAGAAGAAGAACGAGGCTCTAGGGAATTTGGCAGAGAGAGAGGAGAATTTGCTTAGGAAATTCGGCAAAGGAAGAGTGAATGGATGAATGGCCTCTTTTCCTCTAGTAGCCGAAATTACTAGCCAGAGTCCCTTACTTGGCCACCACTCTCCCTTATTTTGATAGCTTTATCTCTTAAATTTTTAAAATTAAAGAATAAATCCCCATTTATCTCTCTTAAAAATAATCTAAAATAAATCCATTATTTATCCCCTATTTAGCCGAAATTTAAAGAGAATAAAACTCCTCTTTTGAGAGCCTTAATGCCGTCCACCTCTCTACTCCTTGTAGCAAAATAAAAATTCTTTTATTTGCTTCCCATGTGACTCGAACTCAAGACCCTTTTGCTCCTGCATGTGGCGTCACTTGCTAGGCCCTTAAGTGGGGCTATTTGTATGTCATATTTCCTCTATAAATTTTCTTAAGGCCACCTTGTCTTAGTTTCCCCTTTTTAAACTTTAAACTTAACACTTTCTATGACATTTCCTTACATTTCCAAGTTTCCAAAAATGTTCGCTTTCCTCTTTTAAACTTAACATTTCTGAATCATTTCCTTGCATTTCCAAGTTTCCAAAAATGTTCACTTTCCTCTTTAAACTTAACATTTCCAAAGCATTTCCTTACATTTCCAAGTTTCCAAAAATGTTCACAATACATTCATAACACATAAGACATGCCATTTCGTATAATTAAATCAAAAATGCATAGGCCCATTTTCAGGATGTTACTGGTTCTACCCCCTTAAAATAATTTCGACCTCAAATTACCGCTAAAACAAATGAGGGTATTATCTTTGTCGCATTGCCTCTTCTCGCTCCCACGAAGCTTCTTCCGCTCCATGATTGCGCCATAACACTTTAACTAGAGGAACTGATTTCCTTCGTAGCACTTTCACGTCTCGTTCCAAGATCTGAATCGGCTCTTCTTCGTAGGATAAGTCCGGCCTTAGCTCCACCTCTTCAACCGGTACTACGTGAGATGGATCGATCGATATCGACGTAGCATGGAAACATGGAATACGTCGTGCATCCGCTTCAACTCCGGTGGCAACTCTAATCGATACGCCATCGGTCCAACTTCGCTTCAACACTCGATAGGGCCCTATAAACCTTGGGCTTAACTTCCTTTGCGACCAAACCTCATCACCTTCTTCCAAGGTGAGACTTTCGTAAACACTTGGTCCCCACTTCAAACTCTATTTCCTTCCGTTTGAGGTCCGCGTACGACTTTTGTCTATCAGATGCTTCCTTCAACCGTGCCCGAATTGTCTCAACCTTCTCTTCGATTTCGCCACTTACTCTGGACCCAAAACTCGGCGTTCTCCTAACTCGGTCCAACACGTAGGAGTTCGACACTTCCACCGCATAACGCTTCATACGGTGCAATCGAATGCCGGCTTGATAGCTGTTGTTGCACGCAAACTCGCTAAAGGCAAATACTCCTCCCAACTTCCTCTCAAGTCAATCACACTGACTCCTCAACATATCCTCTAACACTTGGATTACTCGTTCGGACTGCCCATCCGACTGTGGATGAAAGGCCGTAGTGAAATCCAACTTAGTGCCTAAAGCTTGATGAAGTGCCCTCCAAAATCGAGACGTAAATCTTGGGTCTCTATCCGAAATAATTGACACCGGCACTCCATGCAACCTTACAATTTCTGCCACGTACAATCTTGCCAACTTCTGAAGAGAATAGTCGACTCTCACCGGAATGAAGTGCGCGAACTTGGTCAAACGGTCCACTATTACCCATACCGAGTCCTTCTTAGCAGGCGTAAGGGGAAGCCCACTAACGAAGTCCATGGTGATTCTCTCCCACTTCCACTGCGGAATCTCGATTGGCTAAAGTAATCCCGATGGAACTTGGTGTTCAGCTTTAACTTGCTGACATGTCAGACATTTTCCCACGAATTCAGTAACTTCCCGCTTAAGATCAGGCCACCAACTGACTTTCCTTTACCTCATTTAACCATGTTGGTTTGACTTGCAATTCCGCCAATAGGCTGCCATCATCATACAGACTCAAGTGTGCGAACAACGCCCTCAAATCCGACACTACTTTTTGACTTAGAGCATCCGCCACTATATTTGCCTTGCCCGGATGATACTCTAATGAACAATCATAGTCCTTCAATAATTCTACCCACCTTCGCTGTCTCAAGTTTAACTCATTCTGGGTCAACAAATACTTGAGGCTCTTGTGGTCCGTGTAGATCACCGACTTTTCTCCATAAAGGTAGTGCCTCCACACCTTAAGAGCAAAGACCACCGCCGCGCGAGTTCCAAGTCATGCGTCGGGTAGTTAACCTCGTGAGGCCTTAGTTGTCGAGACGCATAAGCTATCATCTTCCGTCTTGCATCAAGACGCAACCCAAGCCTCTGTATGGGAAGCGTCACAATACACCACGAAATCCTTTCCCGCCTCGAGTTGAATCAAACCGGAGCTTGGTCAAAACCCTCTTAAGCTTCTCAAAGCTCTCTTGTTACTTATCTCTGTCCAAAGCGAAAGGTACCTCCTTTCTCAACGACTTTGTCAAAGGTGCGGCTATTGAAGAAAATCCTTCCACAAAACCTTCTCAGAGTAGCTTTGCCAATCCCAAGAAACTTCGAATCTCAAACCACAGACTTAGGTGGTTTCCAATCTAATCTTGCCTCAATCTTCTTAGGGTCCACCCTTATTCCTTCATGAGACACCACATGCCCTAAGAATGCAACCTCCTTAAGCCAAAACTCGCACTTCTTTGAATTTGGCATATAGCTTCTTCTCCCTTAACACTTGTAACACTTTCCGGAGATGCTCGTCATGTTCTTCCTCAGACTTGGAGTATACTAGGATATCATCGATGAACGCAATAATGAACCGATCCAAGTAGGGTTGAAAAACCCGGTTCATCATATCCATGAATGCGGCTGGGGCGTTTGTCAACCCAAATGGCATTACCACAAACTCAAAATGGCCGTACCTTGTCCTAAAGGCCATTTTATGGATATCTGCCTCCTTCACCTTCAACTGATGATATCCAGACCTTAGATCGATCTTTGAAAATACGGCGGCCCCCTTAAGCTGATCGAACAAGTCGTCTATCCGTGGCAAAGGATACTTGTTCTTGATGGTCAACTTATTTAACTGACGATAATCTATGCATATTCGCATAGTTCCATCCTTCTTCTTCACAAACAGGATCGGTGCTCCCCACGGAGACACACTAGGTCGAATAAACCCACGATCCAATAACTCTTGGATTTGAGCATTGAGCTCCACCAACTCCTTTGGTGCCATTCGGTATGGAGCGATTAACACCGGAGCTGTTCCTGGTAGCAAGTCTATTCCAAATTCCACCTCCCTATCTGGGGGTATTCCTGGTAACTCCTCTGGAAAAACATCCACGAAGTCCCTTACCGTTCTAACTCCACTAATTCCCCCTTCTTTTGCGTCCGCAGCACTAACGAAGGACAGAAATGCCTTGCACCCTTTCCGGACCATTTTCTCTGCCTTTAACGCTGAAACTACATTAGACAGGTAATTTCTCCTTTCTCCTATCATAATGACCACCTCATCCTCCGGGGGTCCTTAACTCCATTCGCTTAGCCGCACAATCCAACACAGCTCGATGCTCTACTAGCAAGTCCATGCCAAGTATGAGATCGAATTCTCCGAAGGGTAGTTCCATTAAGTCAGCAGGAAATACTACGCCTTGGATTTCCAAGGGTACACTCGAAAGATCTCATTCACCACTACGATTTGACCTAGTGGGCTTACTCGATCATCTCCCTATCGAGAAAGTTGAGTCTAGGCCTAGTGTTTCCACTACACTACATGCAACATAGGAGTGAGTCGAGCCCACATCAATCGAGCATAATAAGGTTTTCCAAATACAAGGAACGTCACGGTTATAACATCCGACGCGTCTCCATCCTCCCCGCGAATCGCATAAACCAAACCCGGTTGCCTTGCCTCGTGATAGCGGCACCTCGCGCGGTGTTCCACGTCCTCTGCCAAAGCACCATTACCTCTATTATTCGAACACGACCTCACCGAGGTCGCTGGCCCACCTCTACCGGCTTGATTAACATTCTAAGCTACCGGTCGATTTCCATCTGGTTTCATAGGACAATCCTTGATCATATGGTCCTTGGACCCACACTTGAAACATCCCCCTGTCCTCTTCCAACACTCTCCTAGGTGCCTCTTCCCACACTGATCACAAGTACGATACTACCCTCCTGTACCAGTTTGCTGACCTCGCGGCCCATCAACTCTAGGCCTTTTATTCCCAAATGATCTTGATGATCCAAAGCCTCTTTTCTGCCTGTTCCGATCGAAGTTCTGCTTTGTAGAGTCCTTAATCCCTTCAGCTACCTTAGCTTTCTCTACTAAAGCAAAAAAACTCCCGTTCTTGATGCGGGGCTATCAATAACCTCAGATCATCCCTTAGTCCGTCCTCAAACCGAACACACCATTCATGCTCCGTAGCCACTACTCCCCGAACATATCGGCTCAACCTCAGAAACTCAGCTTCATACTCCGCTACGAATTTGTTCCCTTGAACCAGCCCCAGAAATGCTTTCCTTTGCGCATCAATATAACTGGTACCAACATACTTCTTCTGATACGCCGCCTTAACATATTCCCAAGTGAGATCCTCAGTTGTGGCACAATCCCGAACTGTGAGCCACCATTGATAGGCTTCGTCGCGAAGTAGTGCCACCATTCCTTTCAGTTTCTCCTCAGTAGTTAAATCGAGCTCGTCCATAATTCGCTCGGTTGCCTCCAACCAATACTCAGCCGTACTGGGTGCCACACTAGATACACCACGAAACACCTCAGCCCCATTGGCTTGGAGTCGCTCGGGTACAGATTTTCGAGCTCCCATACCTCCACCTGCTCCAGCCACCATCTCAAGCACTCGCAGCATTGCCTGCGACACTGCATCATCCCCCGTCTGATCTTGCTGCTCAACACCAATAGCTGGTGGTGGGGGTGGTGGTACCTCATTTTCGGACCCTTGTCCAGACCTAACGGGTTCCAACACGGTCATTACGCTCTCTACCACGCCCTCGCACATTACGACCACGTCCCTAGAACTCATGTCTACAATCGCGCTTTAATCTCGATTAAGGAATTTTTATGCATTAGTATTTTGTTCCACTTTGTTTATCCATGAAGAAATTTTATGAAAGAAGTTTAGAAGTAGTTCTTTCGATCGATCAAAGTTTCAAGTCTTCTATGCTAATTTAAAGTAGCACATTCATTCAACACACAATCATCATTCAAACATTTTCGTCTTATTCCTATCCCAGGGGTATTTTTTTCATTTCACCTACAGGGGTATTTTGGTAATAAATCGGGGTCAATTTAAAAATTTTGTAAATCAGGGGTAATTTCGCAAATTTTTCAATTCGAGGGGTTCCTTGGTGATTTTATGAAATAAGGGTATTTTCAGTAATTTTGAAATCTGGGGTATTTGGTAAAATTCAAACTAGGGTGGCTGGTCCCTTCGAGTTTTTAATTATAGGGTTTAGCCCATCAACGAGTCCTCATAACTAGGGTGAATAGTCACCACGCACTGTAGGATTCAGCGAAGAGGAGGTGAGTCGCTAGGACCGCTTAAATACCAAGCTCTCCCTGAATCCACTCCTAGGCATGCGTCTGCCTATTCCAACACCCTAACTCGACTAAGGTGAATAGTCACTACACACCAGGTAGGATTCCAGCGAAGAGGAGGTGAGTCACTAGGACTGCTTAAATACCAAGCTCTTCCGGATCCAATCCTAGACATGCGTATGACGGTTACCACACCCTAGTCTTGTGGCTCATTAACGGGTTTGTTTAGTGAAATTAAGTCTTATGAAAATTTAAGAAGTGGTTTAAAATAAGCCTATAGTCCATCAGAGTCTATTTAAACTAGTCTACGTCCCATAAAGCCCACATGTATATCGCACAATGGTTTAGGGTACTTACCTGGCGGACTTTGGGTCGAAGACTTAGGTGCCATGCTGAGCTAACAGACCTGTTATCCTTTAAAGAGCCCATTTTTAGAAAATGTTTTGGAGCCCAAAAACCCCAGAGCTGAATTTTGAACCTGGCTCTGATACCAAGCTGAAACACCCTAAACCCGACCCACGAGTCCTGACCGGATCTGGTACGTTCCTCGAGAAAACATTTGAAAGTCTGTTTGTTACTTAGGAAAATTCGTGTGGTTTGAAGATGGATTTGCTTGTGTTGGGTTCAATTGGAAACCTTGTATATATATATATTTTTAAGAAAAACCATTTAACCTTGATTTAAACTTAATCGTATAGTAATAAAATCCAATAAAAAGCATGCATAAAACAGTTCATATTAACGGCCTTATTACATCAAAATAAAACCCAAAATTAAATTCAAAGTACTTAAAATAAAAAGTCCAAATAAAATAAATTCCTTCTTTGAGTATGGCTGTCCCTAAGCTTGTAGTCCCGGTCCATCACTTGTCCATCACCTGAAAAGTAATCCCACAGCGGGGTGAGTCAACAGACTCAATGTGTAACCACAACACTAAGTCCTAACAAACTCGTGCATACAAGTCATACATGAACATATAACATTTAAATAATATGATGCAAACCCGAACCCAAACCTAGTTACCATCCGCTACACATCACCCGTACCAACCTGCACACCGTGGGGACTACTAAGTCAACACTCCATCCCCTACACACCATCGAAGGCAGTCGCTGTAGTCGACGTGCTCATCGCCCTTATAAATATTTGTGGTCTTAGGTCACCACATTCAGACATCGTGGTCTTAGGTCACCACATTCAGATATCGTGGTCTTAGGTCACCACATTCAAATATCGTGGTCTTAGGTCACCACATTCACTTCCCCTTTTTAATAGCCCATATGCCCCATATCATACATATTATGCATTGAGATGCCAAATTTCACATTCTTATCACTTATCACATGTTAAACATAACATATTTCATAATCCTAGTAGGAGTAGGAAACGTACCTGAGTACTTTGTACCATAACATGGTACCTTAGCCACATTCTTACACTTTCATATTAACACGTATATCAAGTTAAAGCCATAAATCTATTAAGATTAGTGTGGGGTACACACCTGATATGCTTAACGAATTCCTTGAAATCCCGAAAATCGATCTACTGATTTAGATCTTAAGTTCCTACATTTGATCAATCACTTGTTATTTAGTAAAAGCCTATTCGGCCATAAGACTAAATCCCAAAGGATTATTGTAACCAAAACTTACCTTGTGTTGATTGGATTAAAAATCAAATCCCGAAACCTTGCTGAGTTCCTTCTTAAAATCGGCTAGGCACCAAATCACTTAGCTATGTCAGTTTCTGGCTTTTAAATAAATAAGAAACAGTTCTAAATACCAAAAATAGGCCTTGGCCGAATACCTCATATGCTTACCTTATGGATTCTAAAATCCCAAAAAGAATCACTTGCTTAGGGAGTTGTCGAAATACCTATAGACTTATATTAGATTCGATTTCATCCTTAAACATAATAAATGGCCTTTGGCCGAATATTCACATATCTTACCTTGATTCTTTAAATCCCAAAAAGTAGTCTCTTCTCCCTGGTAGTCGACAATATACAAAATCCCGAAAGATCTGTTGTAGTTTCGGCCAAGAGATACAAATGGCATTAGAATCTTAATCTTGGGCTTGAAGAAAAGAAATATAAGGATAGATCCTTACCCTTACTACAGAAGTCGACCCACTCTTGCTTGAAGCTCCACAAAGATTCGGCTATGGAGACTAGATAGTGATCAAAGAGGTTTCGGCTTTTGATGGATTGGAAAGAAAAGAAATCGGCTATGGTGGTATCTTAAATTTTTGGCTTTGGCTAACAAAAAAGAAGAAGAATGAGGCTCTAGGGAATTTCGGCAGAGAGAGGAGAATTTGCTTAGGAAATTCGGCAAAGGAAGAGTGAATGGATGAATGGCCTCTTTTCCTCTAGTAGCCGAAATTACTAGCCAGAGTCCCTTACTTGGCCACCACTCTCCCTTATTTTGATAGCTTTATCTCTTAAATTTTTAAAATTAATGAATAAATCCTCATTTATCTCTCTTAAAAATAATCTCAAATAAATCCATTATTTATCCCCTATTTAGCCGAAATTTAAAGAGAATAAAACTCCTCTTTTGAGAGCCTTAATGCCGTCCACCTCTCTGCTCCTTGTAGCAAAATAAAAATTCTTTTATTTGCTTCCCATGTGACTCGAACTCAAAACCCTTTTGCTCCTGCATGTGGCGTCACTTGCTAGGCCCTTAAGTGGTGCCTTGTAGCCATTTTACCAAGGCTATTTGTATGTCATATTTCCTCTATAAATTTTCTTAAGGCCACCTTGTCTTAGTTTCCCATTTTTAAACTTTAAACTTAACACTTTCTATGACATTTTCTTAAATTTCCAAGTTTCCAAAAATGTTCGCTTTCCTCTTTTAAACTTAACATTTTTGAATCATTTCCTTGCATTTCCAAGTTTCCAAAAATGTTCACTTTCCTCTTTTAAACTTAACATTTCCAAAGCATTTCCTTACATTTCCAAGTTTCCAAAAATGTTCACAATACATTCATAACACATAAGACATGCCATTTCATATAATTAAATCAAAAATGCATAGGCCCATTTTCAGGATGTTACAATGGGTCTTTAAGATAACTTAGCAATAATCTCAGAAACGTAAAAATTATCAAAAACCGAGTAAAATACATACCTTATTTTAGCCCAACAATGGTCGAATACCCTAGCTCTCTTATTTCTTTTTCCTTTCCTTATTTTCGGTCATAACAAGAAGATGAACATGGCTTCATTTTTGTTTGGTTTTATTATAAATTAACTTATTATTATTTTACTTAATTAACCTTTACAAATTAATATACAAAACATATATATTAAGGTTATATTAGTCCTTTGCCATCCAATAACTTATATAGTGGACTAATTGCATCATAAAACCTCCAAATTATAAAGACAACAACAATTAGGAACTTTCTTATTTAACCATCAAATTTTCATTTTACGCGATTAAGCCCTTTTATTAAATCGGACACTCAAACGACGAAATTAAAACACGAAAATTTCACACCAGGAAATTCACACATAATAAACACAGAAAAATAATTTTAAAATATTTTTCAGTCGGATTTTTGGTCTCGAAACCATTGTTCAGATTTATAAGTCCGTTCTAGCCCCGTTTTTAATGATTTTTACGTTTTTGAAATCCTTGTAAAAAGATTTATCTATTTCTACCACTAATTTGAGATATGGTTAAAGTCTAGGGTTTTGACCCATGATGAATATGTGTGTATTTTGATGTTTAATGGTAGAAAATGCATGTTTATGGTTAGAGAAACGACTTTTACTAAGTGATTTTTGATGAAAATGCCTAAAAGGACTAATTTGTAAAAGTTATAAAATATGTAGTAAAAGTGTGTTTTAATGGAAATTGTGGGCTGCTATAAGCACGAAAATTGTTTGGCTTGGCTTAAAGAATGAAGAAGTCGAACGAAAATCATTTTACGAGCCTAGTGGAAAAAGTGTAAATATGACAAAGTTTAGGGGCAAAAATGTATTTTTTTTCCAAATATGATTTTTGGACTGAATTGATTAGTATAATGGTTAAATAAGTTAAATGTGATGTTTTAGATCAAGAAAAACGAAGTTCGGACCTAGAACGAAGGAAAAATGAGTAATTGACGGTTAGGTCCTTTTTGCCGTTGTCGCATTTGAGGTAAGTTCGTGCGTAAATAATGCAACATTTCATTATTAGGTATTTAATGCTTTTATATTGCATGAATTGTGTAATTGTCTTTGTGGATTTGATTAATGTTGACTCGATGACGATTCAACGAAAATTTGATACCTCGAAATCTCGATTGAACCTTAGGAATAGTTAGGATACAAATGTCATGACATTAGGGTTATTGAGATCCTGTATAAGACCATATCTATGATATGGCATCGGCATGTGATTTCGTGTAAAACCACGTCTGGGACATGGCTTCGAAATGAGACTTCGTATAAGACCATATCTGGGATATGGCATTGATATGAGAATCGTGTAAGACCATAGCTGGGCTATAGACATTGATATGTGATCCCATGTAAGACCATAAATGGGATATGGAATTGGTATGATTTTATGTGTATGTGATTCCCGAGTATCCTTTAGTATTCTAAGTGGTTCAACAGGAAATTCAAAGATTATGCCAAAGATGAGAATGTAAATAATTATGTTACGAGTTGGTACATGTATGTACGTAAAGTTATAAGCATTGACTTCATGATATTATGAATTCATGATCACTATAAAAGTGACTTTAAGTTAACCATGTGATCATTGGTTTATGTGTATGATGAATAAATACATGGTAAAATTGATTGATACTTACAAAAAAGGGCTTTTAAGCCAAATGGAATTGAGATATGAAATGTTTTATTTGCCTTGATTATGACTCAATGAATATGAATTGAAGGAAAGATTGGTATTAATGTCTATTAAAAATATTTATGAAATCTTGTGATTAAGTGTTTATGTTTATGATGTGTAAATTCATGGTAGATTCGGTTGACGAACATGTGTAAGGCTTTAGGGCCAACTCGATCGGTGAGATAGTAAATGTTTTTCGTTTGAATTGTGATTTATCGGTTATGAGGAAAGGGAAATATTGGCACAATTTCCTATTAAAATGGTTAAGAAAGTATGGGTAGAAAGAGTTTAGACAATTTGAAATGTGTTAAGCTATATGCATGAAAACATGAATAAGCTTAAGTAATGTGTATTTTTAAGTGTATTTTTACTATTATGTTTGAAATGATTTTCTAATTATGAAGCATGTTACAACAAAGAGATTATGGTTGTTAGGCTAAAGTAAAGTTATGTTAAATTATGTTGATAAATTAAAAAGAATAAACATGAAAATTGGTTATATTACAATCCTTGAGATTTATAGCTATCTTATATGGACTTGTGCTTATATTGTCAAGCATGGTATATGATTAGCATGAATCGTTCATTATTTTCATATGGACTTACTAAGATTTGTACCTTACTCCCCTTCCTTTCTCATATCTTATAGGGTTTTATGCTAGCTCGAGTTGGAGATCGTCGGAGATGCTATCACACTATCAAGCTATCACGTTGGGTATAAGTGAATCCAAAACCCTTTCAGTTTATGGCATGTATAGGGACTTAGTCATTTGGTGTATGAGTCATTATGATTTGGCTAAATGTATTAGCTTGTGATGGCTAAAGGTTGGAGGTAATTTGTAGCCATGCAATTTGGCTTATATTGGCTAAATGGTTGTAAGCCCATATAAGTATGTATGTGCATATGTCAATGTTTTGTGATGTGGCTTATATTTTCTTAATATATGATGGTTACGAGTTTATTCATATGTGAATGCCCTTTGAGTGCAAACTTAGCATGAAATGATTTGGCAAGGCCTAATGTTATAATGTATGATAGTTGATGGTATGAAAATGATACGTTATTACTTGATTGTAGTTTTTTTTTAGGCATTTATATGCCATGATTTGTGCCAAGTGATGTTGTGTGAATGTGTGCAAGTAAGGGTGACAAAATGACTTGGAAAATAGCCTTGTATTTGTCCACATGGGTAGACAGACGGGCGTGTGTGACGCACGGTCAACCCCATGGGCGTGTGTTCCGGCTGTGTGTCCCATGCACCTTAATTTTTGAAAAACAAAATGTCTAGAATTCAGCACACGGGCAGAGACACGAGCATATGTCTCAGTCGTGTGGAGGACATGACCTAAGCACACAGGCGTGTGACTTCAATTTGATGATGACATCATAAACAGAATACACCCTAAGATGGATACAGCCTGAAGCACGGGCGTGTGATATGACACACGGGCGTGTCCCTTAACCCACACGAGCGTGTGGTCCTGTTTCATGATGAATTTTTTTTCTAAGTTTCGTAAATTTTTCTTGAGTTCTTGATTTAGTCCCGAACCGTTCCCAATGTATGTTTTAGGTCTCATAGGCTTGTTTAAGGGACGATATGAATGTATGTGAAAAGTTTTAAATTTGGGTGAAAATTTGCGTCTCGATTTTGAATGTTTTTTTGAGTTTAAGTCCGGTAATGCCTCGTACCCTGTTCCGGCATCGAATATGGGTAAGGGGTGATACAAATCGAGTAGTGATTTAGACTTTCGGATCGGTTCTGATGATTGCTTAATGTTCCGAGATAAAGTATCTTTATCAAAAAATAAAGAGATTATTCAGAAAATTCTTCATGAGGCGCATAATGGTTGTTTGTCTGTTCATCCGGGAAGTACGAAGATGTATAATGATTTGAAGAAACTGTATTGGTGGTCAAGTATGAAATGAGATATCTCTGAATTTGTATCGAAATGTTTGATTTGTCAACAAGTAAAAGCCGAACACCAACTACCTTCGGGTTTACGTCAGCCAGTAATGGTACCCGAGTGGAAATGGGACAAAATTACGATGGATTTCGTAACGGGTTTGCCTCTAACTCTGAAAAAGAAAGATGCCGTTTGGGTCGTTATTGATAGATTGACGAAATTGGCTCATTTTATTCCGCTACGTACCGACTATTCACTTGATAAGCTAGTTGAATTGTATGTTGCTGAAATTGTTAGATTGCACGGAGTGCCTATTTCTATTATTTCGGATAGAGATCTGAGATTTACATCTGGATTTTGGAAAAAGTTGCAAGAAGCTTTGGGTACAAAGTTGAATTTTAGCACCACATTTCATCCGCAAACCAATGGTTAATCTAAGAGAACGATTCAGGTACTCGAAAATATGCTTCGCTGTTGTGTATTAGAGTTCGATGGTAGTTGGGAAAAATATCTACCTTAGTCGAATTTACTTATAATAACAGTTTTCAATCGAGTATAAAGATGGCACTATATGAGGCATTGTATGGCCACAAGTGTCGAACTCCGTTGTACTGGACCGAGCTCAGTGAGAGATAGATTCACGGGGTTGATTTGGTTAGAGAAACCGAAGAAAAAGTGAAAGTAATTCGTGATTGTTTGAAAGTAGCTTCGGATAGACAGAAATCGTACGCAGATTTGAAAAGAAAAGAAATTGAGTTCCAGGTTGGTGATAAAGTATTTCTGAAAGTATCTCTGTGTAAGAAAATTTTGAGATTTGGTCGCAAAGGCAAATTGAGTCCGCGTTTCATTGGGCCGTATAAGGTTATTGAAAGAATCGGGCCAGTGGCATATCGGTTAGCTTTGCCGATAGAGTTGGAAATGATTCACAATGCATTTCATGTGTCGATGTTGCGACGTTATCGATTAGACCCTTCGCATGTGATTTCTCTAGCAGAGGTTGAGATTCAACCCGATATGACCTATGGTGAAGAACTGACCAAGATTTTGGCTCGGGAAGTCAAACAGTTGAGAAATAAAAGTATAGCCCTAGTTAAAGTTTTGTGGCAATGACACGGGGTCGAAGAGGCTACGTGGGAACCTGAGGAAGCTATGAGAAAACAGTACCCAAACCTCTTTTCTGGTAAGATTTTAGGGGACGAAAATCTCTAAATGGGGGAGAGTTGTAACAGCCCGATTTTGATTCTAGTCGGAACAGTAGTTTTGGGACCTCAAATCTGACGCAGTAAAATTTATTTTTATCATATTTTTATGCCTACAGTTTTATGGAATGATTTCGTGAAAATTTCGTTCAAAAATTTTGATGTTTGGGCACTCAATTTAGTTAAAAGGACTAAATTGCAAAAGGTGCAAAATGAGTGTTCTAGAAGCTAGAGATGTCTAATTGCTATGAAATTTTAAATTGGAGGTCCTTAAATGGTAATTAGACCATTATACTTTAGTATGGACAAAAATGGACATGGCTAGGTGAAATTTCAAAGTTTGGCATTAAGGGCATTTTTGTAACGCCCTAAATTTTGGGGCTAGAAGTTTTGGGTTTTGTGGTTAGGGTCAGTGAGTTGGTGATGCTATTGAGTTTAGTTGTGCGTTTAAGTGACAGAATGGGACTGCTAGTCTGGTGGTTGTGTGTGTTAGTTTGTCTCTAGGTTCTGGGTTCGAGTCTCTGTGTTTGGGTTTTGTTTTAAATTAAAATTTTATTCTTTTTAACTATTTATTTTTAACTCTATTTTTATTTATTTTTATTTTTATTATTATTCTACTTTGTTTAATTTTTGGGGAACGTTCTTTCTTCTTTTTCTTTTTGGGGGTTTTTGTTTTCACTTTGATCTTCTTCTTAAATTCCTTGTTGAAAACGAGTTTGCTTGTGGACTTTGAAGAATCTCGCTCCTCAATCATCTAATCAGGTGTGGGATTCGAATCTTGTCTACCTTTAACTTTGTGAATTATTGTTTCAGAAATTCTCGTTTGTGTACTTAACTATCAATTTTAGGGTGCTAGTTGCCGAAAAAGGTTTAGGAATACGACATATCTCGATACCCTTCTGTCATTGCGAAGGTTGGGACTGTTCCGATGGCTGGAATTGCATTTTCTAGCTTGTTCCTAGGTGGCTTCATGGCCACTGGGGTTTCCACACAGGCGTGTGCTAGTTCACACGGCCGTGTGCCTTTGGGAATTAGGGTTTCTGGGCCAATTTTGGTGCCACACGGTTGTGTGGCCGACTTGGGAATTTTATCGTTTCTCACACGGCAATGTCCCTTGGGCACACGGGCGTGTGAGTTTGGGGATTAGGGTTTGAGGGATTTGATGCCACATGGCATGGCGACACGGCCATGTGGCTAGTTTGGGGATTTGGGGATTCCACATGGGCGTGTGTTTTGGGACACACGGGAGTGTGAGACCCTCACACGGCCGTGTCAGTGCTGTACTCGAATTTAGTGAAAGTGGACAGAGAGTTACACAGCATGTTCCCACGGCCATGTTTGTAACACCCCTTACCCGTGTTCAATGCCAAAACTGGATACGAGGCATTACTGGACTTATCTTGCTTAAACATATAACTTGGGCTACAAAATTTCTTTTCAGTCTTAAAAATTCCTCATTCTTCTTTATAACATCTTTATTATGGGTCTACGAGGCCTCAAACATACATCCGGGAGGTTTCGGAATTAAACAGGAAACTTTCGTACACTTAGAAAATTTTTGCCTAAACAGGGGCCACACGGTGTGTGAAATGGGACACGCCCGTACGGGCGGGTCGTGTGGTAACACACGCCCATGTCCTTAGCTCGTGTAGAATTTATTTTTCATTTTGAACCTACAGGGGTTTTCACACGACCGGACACACGCCCGTGTCTATGGCCCATGTCCTTCAAACGGCCTCGACACGCCCGTGTCCTTGCCCGTGTGTGAAAACTAAAGGTATTTTGTTTATGACGTCACCAACCCTTTAAGGAGCACACGGCCTAGGCACACTCCCGTGTGCTGGCCCGTTTGACGATTTGAATTCTCATAACTAAACGCAGGGGAGACACGGCCTATCAACACACCCGTGGGGGTTGACCGTGTGTCACACACGGCCTAGACACACGCCTATGTGTCTACCCGTGTGGACAATTATAAGGCTATTTTCCAAGCCAATTGCCACCCTGAAACATAAACACACTTATACCAACTCAAGCAAAACTTAACATGGCAATAATACATTATGAAGAATCCCCTAAATCACCATTCATGCACATCACATTTTAACTCTATCATTTGCATAAACTTTCATATCATAAAACCCATCATCATTGAAGTGTGTAAATTGACAAATATTGGCCAATCCCCAATGGCCATTTACAAAATGAGTGAATAACATTAATAGCCAACACTTTGTCTTTCAATCTGACATAACACAAAATGACCATGTTCTTATAGATGCCATACTCAAAATAAATCAACTTTACTATACCAAAAGAATGATTGATAGTGTGATCCAAGCTCCAACGCCCTATGATCCCCGAGCTAGCTTGGCGATACTACAAGGAAAAGGGAAAAGAGAGGGGTAAGCATATAGCTTAGTAAGTTTGCATGAATTAAAGTAACAATATAAATATCTATGGTGAAAATCCATGCATCTCATAGAACAATAACAACTCAAGTATTCAAGTACTTAGGCATACTTAGTCATACTTACTCTTACCCATCACATAACATTTTGGGGTTTCTAACTCGTATTTTACTCATGGTACCTGCAGCACTTCATCACGTAATTTAGCACTTATGCTAACTTGTACATAAACTTAAATCATTATCATTCTTACATAAATGAAACTCACGATTGTCCTTGTATAATTTAACTCTATGTCATCTTTACATACTTACCTATTTTTCCCGTTGAACTACTCGGAATATCTGAGGATACTCAATCGCATCATACATGTATCTCGATGCCAATGCCATATCCCTGATATGGTCTTACATGGGATCACCTCTTGATGCCGATGCCACATCCCATATATGGTCTTATACATGATCTCTTAGCTCGATGTCAATGCCATGTCCCTGACAATGTCTTATACGAGATCGTACATGGATGTCGATGCCATGTCCCGGACATGGTCTTATACGAGATCCTTCTTTGGTGCCGAAGCCATGTCCCAGACATGGTCTTACATTGGACCTTCCTTATTCAATGCCGATGGCATGTCCCAGACATGGTCATACACGGAATCTACATTCAGAGCCGATGCAATGTCCAAGACATGGTCTTACACAGGACCTACAATTGGTGTCGATGCCATGCCCAGACATGGTCTTACACCGGACGTTCTTTTTCTCATGTGGTGACATAGGTATCCTCGAAATTCCGAATCTTCAACCGGGACTTCAACTTAATACATTCTCATTTTTAACCTTATCAAAGAATCATAATTTACTTCATGGAATTTAAATACATTTCTCAAAAAATAAAATAATTACAAGTATAATAATATTGTATAACTTTAAGTTCATACAAACTTACCTATGTATCCAAAATGTGTGTAGATGTTCAATTTAGTCCAACACTTTGTTCTTGCCTTGGTTTCGATCCGGGCTTTGTGTTTCTTGATCTTTAATAACAATTTCACTCATTCAATAATCACATTGACTAAATTGACTCATAATTCATACTTTGGCAAAATTATGATTTTGCCCCTAATCTTTCACATAATTACACTTTTTCCCTTAGGCTCGTAAAATGATTTTCATTCAACTTTCTTGTAATTTAAGCCTAGCCAAATATATTCTCAACTACAACAACCTTCAATTTCCACTATTTCACTCATTTATGACTATTTTTACAACTTTTACAATTTAATCCTTTTATGCATTTTTCATGAAAATCACTTAGAAAAAGATGTTTGTCATACATCAAACTTTTATATTCTTCCTTAAAACATCAAAAAACATGCATGTCATACATGGGTAAATTTCTGAACATAAACCCTAGCTCAAAATATAGCTAGAAATAGCTAAATCGAGCTACGAGGATCTAAAAAATACGAAGAACATTAAAAACGGGGCTAGGATGCACTTACTATCAAGCTTGAAAGTTGACGAAACCCTAGCTATGTCTTCCTTGTGATTTTCGGCCAAGGGGGAAGAAGATGGACACCATTTTTGACTTATTTTCCCTTTTTAATTCTTTTATTAACTAAATGACAAAAATGCCCTTAATGGTCCTTTCTTGAGATATTTCCTTCCTATGTCCATTTTTGACCATCATCAAATATAATGGTCTAATTGCTAAATAAGGACCTCTAGTAATTTCTATAATTCCATTTCATACTTAAATCTTCTAGAATCTCCTATTTTTTAATCTTTACAATTTAGTCCTAATGGACAATTTAATCACTAATTAATAAAATTTCTTCATGAAATTTTCACACAATCATGCAAACACCTCATAAGCCTCATATAAACTATAAAACACATATTTCTACCTTAGATTTGTGGTTTCGCAGCCACTATTCTGACTAGGCCCTAAATCGGGCTGTTACAATTCTCCCCCTTTAGGGATTTTCGTCCCCGAAAATCTTACCAGCAAAAAGGTTTGAGTATTGGTTCCTCATAGCCTCCCCGAGCTCCCATGTAGCCTCTTCTACCCCATGTCTTTGCCACAATACTTTCACAAGGGCTATACTTTTGTTCTTAACTACTTGACTTCCCGGGCTAGGATCTTAACTGGTTCTTCACCATATGTCATGTCGGGTTGAATCTCAACCTCTTTCGGTGTAATCACATGTGAAGGGTCTGACCGGTAACGTCGCAACATAGATACATGGAACACATCATGAATCTTTTCTAGTTCAGACGGCAAAGCCAATCGATAGGCTACCAGCCCTATCCTCTCGGTGATCTCATAAGGTCCAATAAAACGCGGACTCAACTTGCCTTTTCGACCAAATCTGAGAACTTTCTTCCATGGTGACACTTTCAAGAATACTTTATCACCTACTTTAAATTCGATCTCTTTTCATTTCAAATCAGAGTAGGACTTTTGTCTATCAGAAGCGAATTTTAAACAATCACGGATTATCTTAACCTTTTCTTCAATTTCTTTAACTAGATCAACCCCGTGAATCTGATTTTCCTTAAGCTCAATCCAATATAAAGGCGTTCGACACTTACGCCCATACAAAGCCTCATAAGGCGCCATTTTCAGACTCAACTGAAAACTATTATTGTAGGCAAACTCTACCACCGGTAGGTACTTTTCCCAACTACCCTGAAACTCAATAACACAACATCAGAGCATATCCTTAAGTATCTGTATTAACCTCTTTGACTTTCTGTCGGTTTGGGGGTGAAAAGCCATACTAAAACTCAACTTTGTGCCCAAGGCCTGTTGCAACTTTTTCCAAAAGCGAGATGTAAATCTCGAATCTCTCTCCGAAATAATTGATAAAGGCACTCCATGTAGCCTCATAATTTCAGAAACATACAAGTCTGCCAACTTATCAAGTGAAAAATCAACGTGTACGGGTATGAAATGGGTCGACTTCGTAAGTTTGTCTACCACAACCCATACGGCATCTTTCTTGCTCGGTGTCAACGGCAAACCCGTTACAAAGTCCATAGCTATGCGGTCCCACTTCCCCTCGGGAACCATAATAGGTTGAAGTAGACCCGAAGGTACTTGGTGTTTAGCTTTCACTTGCTGACAAATCAGGCATATTGATACAAACTAAGAAATATCTTTCTTCATACTCGGCCACCAATGCCATTTCTTCAAATCATTATACATCTTGGTGCTACTCGGATGTACAGATAGACATCCGCTATGTGCCTCGTGTAAAATTTTTTGAATGAGCTCGTCATTCCTCGGTACACAGACTCTGTCTCTGAACATCACACATCCATCGGAATTAATCCGAAAGTCTGACTCAGCACCCGACTCGCACTGAACTCTTTTAGCTTGCAAGTCACTGTCATCTCTCTGAGCCTCATAAATTTCTTGAAGAAACATCGGTCTAGCCCTCAACTAAGCTAGGATGGAACCATCGTCTGACAAAGTCACCCATGTATTCATAGCCCTCAAAGCAAATAGGGATTTCCTACTCAAAGAATCGACGACTATATTCGCTTTTCCCGGGTGGTAATCAATAACCAACTCATAATCCTTTATCAACTCTAACCATCTTCGCTGCCTTAAGTTCAATTCCTTCTGAGTCATCAAGTACTTTAGGCTTTTATGATCAGTGAATATTAGACATCTTTCACCATACAAATGGTGTCTCCAAATCTTCAATGCAAAGACAATGGCAGCCAACTCTAAATCATGCGTCGGGTAGTTCTTCTCATGTGGCTTTAACTGTATAGAGGCATATGTTATCACCTTACCTTCTTGCATAAGCACACCGCCCAATCCATTCAAGGATGCATCGCTGTAAATCACAAATTCTTTTTCCGGCTCAGGTTGCACTAGAACTAGACCCTCTGTCAATAATGCCTTTAGTTTCTCAAAACTCTGCTGGCTCTTTTCTGTCCACTCAAACTTTACATCTTTCTGTAATAACCTCATCATCGGTGTAGCTATCATGGAAAATCCCTTGACAAAACGTCGAAAATAGCCAGCTAGGCCTAGAAAACTTATAACTTCGGATACATTTTTCAGCGGTTTCCAATCAAAAATAGCTGAAATCTTACTTGGGTCGACTCGGACTCCATCTTTCGAGACAATATGTCCCAAAAACCCAACCTCTTTGAGCCAAAATTCACTTTTGCTAAACTTGGCATACAACTGATTATCTCGTAAAATCTATAAAACCTTCCTCAAGTGCTCGGCATGTTCATTCTCATCTCGAGAATATATCAATATGTCATCAATAAATACCATAACAAACTTATCCATAAATGGCCGAAATATGCGATTCATTAAATCTATAAACACAGCAGGGGGCGTTTGTTAAACCAAAAGGCATGACTAAAAATTCATAGTGCCCATACCTCATCCAAAATGCAGTCTTCGACACATCTAAGTCTTTTACTCTCAACTAGTAATATCCCGACCTCAAGTCTATCTTGGAAAAACAGTGGCTCCCTTCAATTGATCAAACAGATCATCAATCCTTGGCAATGGGTACTTGTTCTTCACGGTTACCTTGTTAAGCTGTCAGTAATCTATACATAATCTCATGGAACCATCTTTCTTTTCACAAATAACACCGGAGCACCCCACGGAGAATAACTCGGTCTAGCAAAACCTTTGTCCGACAACTCTTGCAACTGTGCTTTTAATTCTTTCAACTTAGTTGGATCCATTCTGTAAGGAGCAATCGATATGGGTGCAGTACCAGGAACTAACTCAATACCAAATTCCACCTCTCTAACCGGAGGTAACCCTGGAAACTCTTCTGGGAATACATCTGGGTACTCACACACTATTGGCATTGATTCAATCTTTAATTCGGTCTCCTTCGCATTCATAACAAAGGCAAGATATGCTCCGTATCCCTTCCTTACATATTTTTGGGCAGACATGTGAGAGATCACTACAGGCGATCTATCCTGCTCATCTGATTCAACACGAAGAGTGTCTCCATTTTTACATCTCAATTCAATGTATTTCTTTCCACAATTTACTGTTACATCATGAGTGGTTAACCAGTCCATACCAAGAATTATATCAAATTTATCAAATGGCAATAACATAAGATTTGCCTTAAAATAATGACCTCTAATCATCAATGGGCAATCTTTGCATACCTTACCAACTAATACACTTTTGCCTAAAGGATTAGACACTTTTATTACAAACTCCGTAGATTTAACAGGTATGATCATGCTAGATACTAATTTCATGCAAATGTATGAATGGGTTGACCCCAGATCAATTAAAGCAACAACATTAGTATCATAGAGAGAAAATGTACCCGTAATTACGTTAGGGGATGATGCCTCTTCCCGGGCGGGAATAGAATAAGTCCTTGCAGGCACTCTACCCTCAGGTCTCATAGCCTGCTCTCTGGGTGAATTCTTACTACTCATTCCACTTCCTGGGTTTTTCTGTGGCCTCCCTCTGGTAGTGCTTCCCAATCTCGCACTCTGAATTTTCTCTTTCTCAACAATTTCAGGACATTCTCTAATAAAATGATCTTGGGAACCACACTTAAAACAGGCTCTCTCATGGGCTCGACACTCACCGAGATGATGTCTGCCACATTGTGGACATTTCGATCTATTTGGTCGAGTGTTCCCAACACTAGCAACTGAAGTCGTCTGAGCTTTTATCCCCGAGTACTACTTACTCTTACTTCTATTTGAAAACCCGGCGGAAGTAGCTGATCAGGTGGGGAAATCTCTTGACTTCTTGGATGAGGATTGAAGTGACTTATTCATTTGTCTCTTTCTTGAGTCATGAGACTCCATCTCAGCTTTTCTTTTCTCTTTAACTAACTCCTCGGCTTTACAAGCCCTATCCACTAGCACTACAAATTCCTTCAATTCGAGGACCCCAACGAACAATCTGGTATCTTCATTTAGCATGTCCTCAAATTGTTTACACATAATAGCCTCAGTGGATACACACTCTCGAGCGTACTTGCTGAGGCTTACAAACTCACGCTCGTACTCAGTTACTGTCATCTTACCTTGTTTCATTTCAAGGAACTCCTTTCTTTTCTGGTCGATAAACCTCTGGCTAATGTACTTCTTTCGGAATTCTTCTTGGAAAAACACCCATGTGATTGTTTCCCTTGGTACAACCGACACAAGGGTGTTCCACCATTGATAAGCGGAATCTCTCAAAAGAGACACCACACATTTCATGCACTCTTCAGGTGTGCAAGATAAATCATCAAATACCCTGATGGTATTTTCGAGCCAAAATTCTGCTATTTCCGGATCATCATCTTTACTGGCTCAGAATTGCTCAGCTCCTTGCTTTTGGATTCTATCTACTGGAGGCTTCTCTCTTCTTACCACTTGGGAAGGTTGAGGAATAGGCGGGGGTGGAGGGGGTTGTGCATTCGGGTTTGCAGGAACGAACTCCGTATACCATGCATTCATCATGTCGAGAAAGGCTTCCCTAGCCTCTTCTCCTCCTCTATGACTCATGGTTGTACGTTTACCCTCATTTTCATTTGGCACCGTCCCTTCAGTGGGAGCCGACGTGTTACTCTCTACATCATTCGCCACACCTCTTTCGGGATCCATTTACTATATGAAAACACAATTTAAGTCATCAGGAGTCATCACACTATCATTATATATATACTCATATGTATGGCATGTATAGCTAGACTCATGCATTCACTAGGTTAGTTTGAGAATCGACTAAACCGTAGCTTTGATACCACAAATGTAACACCCCTTACCCATGTTCAATGCCGGAACAGGATCCGAGGTATTACTGGACTTATCTTGCTTAAACATATAACTTGGGCTACAAAATTTCTTTTCAGTCTTAAAAATTCCTCATTCTTCTTTATAACATCTTTATTATGGGCCTACGAGGCCTCAAACATACGTCCGGGAGGTTTCAGAATTAAACTGAAAACTTTCATACACTTAGAAATTTTTTGCCTAAACAAGGGCCACACGCCCGTGTGAAATGGGACACGCCCGTGTGGGCGGGCCGTGTGGTCACCCACGCCCATGTCCTTAGCCCGTGTAGAATTTATTTTTCATTTCAAACCTACAGGGGTTTTCACACGACCGGACACACGCTGTTGTCTATGGACCGTGTCCTTCACACGGCCTCGACACGCCCGTGTCCTTACCCGTGTGTGAAAACTAGGGGTATTCTGTTTATGACGTCACCAACCCTTTACGGAGCACACGGCCTAGGCACATGCCCGTGCGCTGGCCCGTGTGACGATCCGAATTCTTGTAACTAAATGCAGGGGACACACGGCCTCTCAATACACCCATGGGGTTGACCGTGTGTCACACACAGCCTAGACACACGCCTGTGTCTACACGTCTGGACAATTATAAGGCTATTTTCCAAGCCAATTGACACCCTGAAACATAAACACACTTATACCAACTCATGCAACACTTAACATGGCAATAATACACAATGAAGAATCCCCTAAATCATCATTCATGCACATCACATTTTAACTCTATCATTTGCATAAACATTCATATCATAAAACCCATCATCATTGTAGTGTGTAAATTGACAAATATTGGCCAATTCCAAATGGCCATTTAAAAAATGAGTGAATAACATTAATAGCCAATACTTTGGCTTTCAATATGACATAACACACAATGACCACGTTCCTATACATGCCATACTCAAAATAAATCAACTTTACTATACCAAAAGAATAATTGATAGTGTGATCCGAGCTCCAATGCCCTCTGATCCCCGAGCTAGCATGGCGATACTATAACGAAAAGAGAAAAGAGGGGGGTAAGCATATAGCTTAGTAAGTTTGCATGAATTAAAGTAACAATATAAATATCTATGGTGAAAATCCATGCATCTCATTGAACAATAACAACTCAAGTATTCAAGTACTTAGGCATACTTACTCATACTTACTCTTACCCATCACATAATATATTGGGGTTTCTAACTCGAATTTACTCCTGGTACCTGTAGCACTTCATCACGTAATTTTGCACTTATGCTAACTTGTACATAAACTTAAATCATTATCATTCTTACATAAAATAAACTCACGATCATCCTTGTATAATTTAACTTTATGTCATCTTTACATACTTAGCTCTTTTGCTCGTTGAACTACTCAGAATATCGGAGGATACTTAATCTCATCATACATGTATCTCGATGCCAATGCCATATCCCTGATATGGTCTTACATGGAATCACATCTTGATGCCGATGCCACATCCCAGATATGATCTTATACGGGATCTCTTAGCTCGATGTCGAAGCCATGTCCCTGACATGGTCTTATATGAGATCATAAATGGATGTCGATGTGATCTCCCAGACATGGTCTTATATGAGATCCTCCTTTGGTGCCGAAGCCATGTCCCAGAGATGGTCTTACACGGGACCTTCCTTATTCGATGCCGATGGCATGTCTCAGACATGGTCTTACACGAAATTTACATTCGGAGCCGATGCCATGTCCCAGGCACTATCTTACATGGGACCTACAATTGGTGCCGATGCCATGCCCCAGACATGGTCTTACACGGGACGTTCTTTTTCTCATATGGTGACATAGGTATCCTCAAAATTCTGAATCTTCAACCAGGACTTCAATTTAAAACATTCTCATTTTTAACCTTACCAAAGAATCATAATTTACTTCATGGAATTTATATACATTTATCATAAAATAAAATAATTACAAGTATAATAATTTTGTATAACTTTAAGTTCATACAAACTTACCTTGGTATCCAAAATGTGTGTAGATGATCAATTTAGTCCAACACTTCGTTCTTGCCTCGGTTTCGATTCGGGCTTCATGTTTCTTAATCTATAATAACAATTTCACTCATTTAATATTCACATTGACTAAATTGACTCATAATTCATACTTTGGCAAAATTACAATTTAGCCTCTAATCTTTCACATAATTACACTTTTGCCCCTAGTCTCGTAAAATGATTTTCATTCAACTTTCTTGTAATTTAATCCTAGCCGAATCATATTCTCAACTACAGCAACCTTCAATTTCCACAATTTCACTCATGTATGATTATTTTTACAACTTTTACAATTTAATCCTTTTATGCATTTTTCATGAAAATCACTTAGAAAAAGATGTTTGTCATACATCAAACTTTCATATTCTTCCTTAAAACATCAAAATACATGCATGTCATACTTGGGTAAATTTTTTAACATAAACCCTAGCTCAAAATATAGCTAGAAATAGCTAAATCGAGCTACAAGGATCTCAAAAATACGAAGAACATTAAAAACGGGGCTAGGATGCACTTACTATCAAGCTTGAAAGTTGACGAAATCCTAGCTATGTCTTCCTTGTGATTTTTGGCCAAGGGGGAAGAAGATGGACACGATTTTTGACTTATTTTCCCTTTTTAATTCTTTTATTAACCAAATGACAAAAATGCCCTTAATGGTCCTTTCTTGAGATTTTTCCTTCCTATGTCCATTTTTGTCCATCATCAAATATAATGGTCTAATTGCTAAATAAGGACCTCTAGTAATTTTTATAATTCCATTTCATACTTAAATCTTCTAGAATCTCCTATTTTCTAATCTTTACAATTTTGTCCTAATGGACAATTTAATCACTAATTAATAAAATTTCTTCATGAAATTTTCACACAATCATGCAAACACCTCATAAGCCTCATAAAAATTATAAAACACCTATTTCTACCCTCAGATTTGTGGTTTCGCAACCACTGTTCTGACTAGGCCCTAAATCGGGCTGTTACAATGTCCCTAGTCCACATGGGCGTGTGCTTCAGTCACAAGGCCGTGTGCCTCCCTTCACACGGGCGTGTGCCTCCACCACACGGGCTTTAGACCTCCCACACAGCCCCTCACGTGCGTGTGGTCCTAAGACACTTATATTGGTTTGGTGTGCCTTCCTAATCTGGGCTTCGGCCTGAGTGTATCTCTATGACTGTCATGTGAAGTGTTTGAATCTGAATCTATTCTGTTGGGTGTGTGTGCACAGCTGTTCTGTCTGACTGTCTGATATTGTGTCTCTGTTCTGTGAGACTGTAAGCATACTTACATCTGCATAAAATATTTTGGGATGGGATTGAGAAGAGAATGGACACTGATTCTGATCTGATCTGGCAATTAAGCTTCAATTTACTGGTATAACAGTTTACCGCATCGCACTGTACCGTTTGTATGTTAGCTATGCTACGTACCCTTATCTGATCTGGAAATTTAAATACAATTCATTGGTATAACGGTTTATCGCATTGCACTGTACCACATGTACGTTAGCTATGCTACGTATATATATATCTGATCTGGCAGTTCAAAGTGCAATTTGTCTGTAGTGTAGATTTCTGCACTGCACTGTACAACATATACGTCAGCCTTGCTACGTATATTTCTCTGATCTGGCAGTTCAACTGCATTCTGATAAGTCATTATTGCCAGGAAACCCGGGATGACTCTATATAGTGTAGGGTTGGATGGGTCTACATAGTCCTAATTGGTGTGTTTAGTTGGATGAGCTTTAACAGCTCTTTTGGGGTGTGATCGAGGGATAGAGAGGTGTGTTTGGCTGGATCGGTGGGTTTTTATTTTACTACATTTCATCCGCATTTGTCTGTAAGTTCTAACTGAAGGACTAGTTGTTTGTAATCTGTTTGTCTGATTAGCATTTCTGCTGAGACTTCTATGTGAACCTAATGTTCTCTGATTGTTAAGCTCTATTTGGGCACCAGTTCCGGTGTGACTTCTGATTCCATGTGTGTTCGAAATTCTATTGCGCTTCTGATGTGAATACCCTATTTTTGTCTCTTGTTTTGAATTCTGTATCTCTGATTTAGACTTGTTTTGGACTCACACTGAGCTCGTGAAGGTCACCCCCTCTTAGTGTTTCCTTTTCAGAAGCTCTTTTGAATTTTGACGCTGGGCTCGGTATGCTGAGGTCTCGGACTGTCTCAGAGAAAATTTAGTAAACGTTATATGTTCAGTTTCTATTTTATCATTCAGAGTTTTGTAATGTAAGGTTTTTTTATACCGTAGTACATATTTCGAGATAAATTTTAAATTGTTTTAATTATGCTTATTATATACTAAACTTAACATATGTTAACTGTCCATATTTTAAATGATTAAATGTTTTGACTCGTCATTATAAATTACTTTGTAAAAATTTACCTACGATCACTTCGGTGATCAATGTGATATCCGAGATTCGGTCTAAACTTCTAGGCCGGGTTTGGGGTGTTACATTTAGTGATATCAGAGTCAGGTCCACAAAAACTCAGCCTATGCTTCTACGTGTCCGTATGCACACGTGGGTGTTTTAAAAAGAAATTTTTGAGAAACATTACCACAATAAGTTAAAATTATTTGTGTTTTGGAAATGTGTTACGAAAATAAACTATCTGAGACTCCGATGCTGATCCAGGTAGAAATTTGAAACTGTAAGGCTAGAAATATAGATTCCTGCTGTATTTAGCCTGTGCTTGTATTCTGGAAATGTAGATATCTTAAGTTAGCCTCTAGACGGATATAGGTTCTGAAGGTGAGCAAGATTGCGAGGAGTTGTCTGCTTCTCCGGGACGTGTATCTATTCAGGAGTCAGAGGTCAGTGAGATTCCACAAACTTCAGGTAGCAATAACCCAGAGCTCGGTACTGAGGCACTGGCTCGGGTAGTGAGGGAAGTATTAGAGAAAGTGTTTGAGGCTAGATTGGGGAGGACTAGGGAGATACTTCAGAGTAGGTGTGTGGATTGTGGAAAGAAGAGAGATCGCAGTCCTCCGAGGTTGGAGCCTCATTCTGCGAAGCGGGTTAAAACGCACGTGAGTGGCAATAGTGGTTTTACAGGGGGTGCTGGTAGTGGTGCGAGCACTCCGTTTTATGACCACTGTAAGAAGTGTCATCTGGGCAAGTGTTGGATAAAGGTGGGTGCATGTTTTCGATACGGGTCCACAGAACATCGAATTTGGGAGTGTCCTCGACGATCTTGAGACAAGTATGGTGGTGAAGGTTTCGACGGTTAGATTAAAGTATTGAAATTGTGTGTGATAGGACAACTGTGTATCTACTTTAGTGGTTAAGTGTTCTGGGTGTGTGTGAGAGTTCTTAGGTTTGATTTGAGTCTGCTCAGGTTAGAGTGCGCAACAGGAGCATCGTGGTGTAGTTTGTGATTTACCACTATTCTGTTGGTTGGAAATTTCGGGGACAAAATTTCTTTAAGTAGGGGTGAGTTGTAACGCCCTGAATTTTATGGCTAGAAGTTTTGGGTAATGTGGTTAGGGTCAGTGAGTTGGTGATGCTATTGAGTTTAGTTGTGCGTTTAAGTGATAGAATGGGCCTGCTAGTCTGGTGGTTGTGTGTGTTAGTTTGTCTCTAGGTTCTGGGTTCGAGTCTCTGTGTCTGCGTTTGAGGTAACGTGTTATTTGGGTCTTGTTTTAAGCTAAAATTTAATTCTTTTTAACTATTTATTGTTAACTATGTTATTATTATTATTATTCTACTTTGTTTAATTTTTTGGGAACGTTCTTTCCTTTTTTTTCTTTTTAGGGTTTTTTCTTTCTTCAGTCAAACGGTCGTGTGCCTCTTTCACACCGGTTTAGACCTCCCACACGGCCTAGGCATTTTCCCACACGGTCAGAGCACACAGGCGTGCGGTCCTAAGACACTTATATTGGTTTGATGTGCCTTTCTGATCTGGTCTTCGGCCTGAGTGTATCTATTTGACTGTCATGTGAAGTGTTTGAATCTGAATCTGCTCTGTTGGGTGTGTGCACAATGTTCTTACCGATCTGATCATGTCGATATTATGTCTACGTTTCAGTGAGACTGTAAGCATACTTACATTTGTATAAAATATTTTGGGATGGGATTGAGAAAAGAAGGGAGACTGTGTAACGCCCTGGATTTGGGCCTAGTAGAATTGGGCCTATTGGGCCTTGGGCATGGGAGCGTTTGAAATTTTTGAGAACAAGAAAATGGCACTAGTGCAAGTTGGACCTATTAGGTGAGTGATTTTGGAAGGTTAGGGCGCTTCCATGAAGTCCCGGGTTCAAACCTGGGCTTTAGGAAAAATTTTTGTTTTAGGTGAATAAAGCCCCGGGGTAAGTAAGTAGGCTTTAAGAATAAATTGTGGGAAAAAATGACACAAAAGGAGTTGTGGTCTAGTGGCAAATGGCGCCACATGGGAGACAAGGAAGTAACGCCATAGAGGATGCAAGGGGTCCAAGGTTTAAGTCTTGGCGCTTGCAATTCATTTTGTTTTTATTTTAAATGAACTTAGACTTTGGACCATAGGCTTATATTTAGTTGCGCATGTTCTAAGTCACAAAAGGAGCTTGTGTTGTGGTGGCATGTAGTGTCTGGAGCATAGGAGAGGGCAAGGGTTCGAATCTCATGTCAAGCAAGGGAGTGTTTATTTTGCAGATTAGATGGGCAGAGTTTGTGTTGGATTTAAACTCTGCTGAAAGTGGGATCCCACATCGGGAAGCTAGCATGAGGATAAGCAAGAAGCTGGCTTTAAATAGAGCAAACCATGAGGAGAGTAAGCATACCTTTCTTGGCTTATCCCTTTCACTTTATTGCGTGCTCGTTTGGGTTAGGCGTTGGATCATTCGTTGATCTGTATGTCGTGGGGTCACGGTGGTGGTGACCGAAGTTGATCGACACACCCCTTGGGGGTCAAGGGTGCGATCATTGTTAGTTTCTGTGCAGAACAATGTTCAGAGCGCGGATAACTTCAGATTCCTACCAGGTGTGTATTTCGCACTACACTAGCTGTAGAGCAGCAAATGCCGAAATGCCGGTCACACGGCGATGGTAGCCACACGAGCGTGCGAACACACGTGTGGGAGCTTCGACGCGATAGTTTAGGCCACTATGAGTGTTCTTGTGAGTATAGGCTGTTTGGGCCACGTTGGGCCGAAAGGGGCCATGTGGGCCCAATGGGCCGTGGGCCCATATGAATAAATTGTATGATTGTGTAGTAGATATTGGACTGGACTATGTGAATCTAATATATGTGGCTAGATTTGGGCTAAATGGGCCGCACGAGCATGTGGGCCCATTTGGGCCGAGAATGGGCCCTAGGCCCATTCGCATTGTTATCTCTGTTTAGAATACCCTTGGTTTACAAAATTACTGAAATACCATTGGTTTACAAAATTACTAAAACACCCTCGACTTGTAAAATTACCGAAGTACCCCCGGTTTGTACAATTACCGAAATACCCTCGGTTTGCGAAATTACCAAAGTACCCCTAATTTTCAAAATTACCGAAATACCCTCGATTTGTAAAATTATCGAAATACCCCCGATTTGTAAAATCACCAAAATACCCCCAGTTTGCAAAATTACCAAAGTACCCCTGATTTGCAAAATTACCGGAACACCCCTGATTTATGAAATACCCCTGTAGGGTAGAATTACCGAAGTACCCCTGTAGGGTAGAATTACTGAAATACCCCTGTAGGGTAGAATTACTGTAGAATTACCGTGATACCCCTGTAGGGTAGAATTACTGAAATACCTCTGTAGGGTAGGATTACCGAAATACCCTTATAGGGTAAAATGACTATTTTGCCCTTACGGGTAACTGTCTGATTAGGACTACGATTGATCTAACTGTGAATGTATGACTGTGTTTTAACTGATTTGACTGGGATTATATGGCTGATATATTTTCAATATGTGTGTAAATGACTGTTTCTGAGTATGGCCATTTTGCATACACGTGTAATGATTGAGCATGACATACACGACATATTGCATGGGGTTGGGACTTTGATACGGAGGAAGTTCTGATAGGGTCACACGGGTCACATGACGACTGTGGATCCAGTATTGATCTATTAAGGTCGTACGGGTCGCATGACGACTGTGGACCAACGGACGGCTTAAAGCCGCATAATCTGATTATGGCTCTGTGCCATTTTGATTATGGCTTTGTGCCAACCGTACTTACCTATAGCTATGTGCCTAACATATATATATTGATGACTCTGTGTCGATCATAATTATCCATGGCTGTGTGCCGATTATATTACCGTCGCTGATGGCTATGTGCCAAATTTAGATGATGGCTCTGTGCCATCCTGATTATGGTTTTTAACCATTCTGTTTATGGCTCTTAGTCATTCTGTTAACTGGCAGCGTTGCTGCGATATTTATGGCTCTTAGCCGTTCTGTCCACGGCGTCGAGCCATTCTGTCCACGGCGATGAGCCGTTCTGTTGACTTAGTGTCGCAACCGGTGCTAAGCTTGATGTGTTGGCTGGGTGGGTCGATTTTATCCCCACATGGTGTGTTGGTTGGTACGGGTGGTCTGTTGGCTAGATCGAGGTGGGATGAATCCTCATAGTGTTGCATACTTGTTTATGAGATTTGTCACTATACTGGGCTTAGGCCCAGTTGTTCTGTTATTGGTTTGGGCTAGGCTCAACTGATTCTATTATGGGCTGTGACCCAAATGATATTGTAGTGGGCTTTGGCCCATGTATGCTCTGAACTGAACTGTACTGTTACTATTAAAGGGCTTTGGCCTGCATCGTATTCGATTTCTATTTTCGTATACTAATCGTTACTCTCAGTAAGGGATTACACATTTGAGTTTTTGCAAACTCACCCCGTTTTTAACTGTGCAGGTAATCCCCATCTTTAGGAGGGTTGGTGCTGCAGGGGATTCGAAGATGGCCACATGACTGCCTTTGGATTTCATTTATGCTTTAGATTCTATTTTGGGTTTTAATTTTTGTAATAAGGCCTCTTGATCGCTGTGATGTCAAAGTCTTAAAATATATAAAGATAATGATCGAACCTGGAAACTAACTATGACAATGATTTGAGGCAAGTGCACCTATCGAACAGTAGTATAGCTTAGGCAAGACCGGATTGTCGAACCCAAAGGCACCAAAAGTACTAATACTAACTTTCTTTTTATTATCTAGCCTAAAATAAGTGAATTTGTTGTTTAAATCTAAATTAACTAAATACTAAGCTAAAGATGCAAAGACAAAAAAGAATGAATTGGGGAAATACTGTTGGAAAAACTCAGTTGATTAAGACGATACCCTTAGGAAGAATCCACCTAGACTTCACTTGTTATCTAACTTTGAACCAGATGATTTATTCACTTGACTTGATCCGTAAGACTCCCTAATGTATATTAAACCCTCTCTCGAAGGCAATTACGGTCTAACCCTAGGTTGATTAATTGAAATCTCTTTCTAATTAAAACCCCTAGAATTGCATTAACTCGACCTATGGAATCCCATATTAGGTTTCACCCTAATCCGGCAAAATCTCGTCACCCTATCTCTAGGCATGCGATCAACTCCGCTTAATTATGCTAGATCTACTCTTAAGCAGGGACTTTTGCTCCTCCACCTAAGCACATCAAACTTTAATCAATATCCCGAAAATATCAACACAAGAATTAAGAACACATAATTAAGAACAAATCAAGTATTTATCATATAGTTCAGCATACGATAACAAGATTCATCTAAGTTTCATCCCCTTCAGGTATCTGAAGGGTTTAGTTCATAATAATAAAAGAAAACATCTCAGAAGAAAAGATAAAACAAAACATAAGAAATCCCTAAAACCCCCTGAAGGAATTGAAGGAGAGATCCGTCGTCTTGAGTAGAACTTCGGCTTCTTGAGATGGATCAACTGGCTATCTTCAAGTGTTTCCCACAAATCTGACCTTTTTGGCTCGGCTCCTTGGCCTAGCTCACCGCCCTCTACTAGGTTATACTTAAGGTGTTTATATAGGCTTTTGAAATAGGTTTCTTTGCCCCAAGTATCCTTTTTCGAGTGAAATTGCTCTTTTCCACGACAGGGACACGGCCATGGCACACGCCCGTGTGAATCGTCTTTAGGCCATGTTTGGACTTTTGATGAGGTGACACGCCCGTGTAAATCATTATCAGGCCGTGTTCTAGTCTGTCAAGGAGACACGGTCGTGTTGGCTCAAGTTCAGGCCGTGTCGATTTTTACTTTGGCCCAATTTGGTCCGTTTTGAGCCTGTTTCTCGTTCTTTCCATCCTCCAATGCTTTCCTGAGTATAAAACATGAAAAGAAAGGATTAAGAGCACCTTTTTACATAAATCAAAGGATAAATCATCCAAAAGTATGCTAAATGTGGGATTAAAATATGTTACTTTTACGGTTTATCACATACCCCACACTTAAGCTTTTGCTTGTCCTCAAGTAAAATTCTCAACTTACAATTAAAATGAAATTTCCATGATTCAATATTCCTATCAACAATGTCTCATCATAATTCATAGATAATTTATACATGGATAATTTAACTCAAAGGGTCCTAAAGATTCAAACAATATAAGTCATACATTTGTAGCACAAAACATAGGTGTTTCCCCTCATCTAAATAATTACCTCTGATCCAAAACCTACAAGGATTGACATCCTCACAAAAGATTCACTCAAATCACTCGAAGTGTTTAAGGTTTAAAATTAAGCACTCAAACGTAAAACCTGAAAAGTTAATCCCATAGGCTTGCATGAAAATCAAGTCTCCACCACTGTAATATGAGATGATGCACAAATCAAAAGGTCTTTAACAGGGTTGTAACGGGGCTTGGGTTAAAGGTGTGGATAGAGGCTGAATTAGAGGGTTGGAATCGAGATTGATTTGACAAATTTCCTAACTAGAAAAAAAATGAACTAATAAATAATTAATTACATGAATTGAAACTTTGAAACTAATAGTACGAGCTTCTTCTTCAATAAATAGACTTCAACTGTATAAGCTCGCTTTTCATCATACTAATACTGAATATACTTCGATTTTTTTAAGAATAAATCATCAAATAATAAAGAACTTTAACAACGAAAATAAGAACATAGTTAGGCAACTGATCAAATAAAATCTCGACAAAAAGGGTAGTCAAAAATAATGGTGATAACAATTACAACGGGTTTTGGGTTAATATTAGTGGGTGAGTCAATAAAAAGGGTTGTTAGGATTAAAGGGGTTCACTAGGGGTTAATTATGAAGGTAGGCTTTTTATGGAGTAAGTGGGTTAAATCCTAGGTGCCTTTATCATTTCTGTATATCAAATCAAAGATGTGGTCTCAACATGTATAATCGAGGCAAGTTCTAGAATAACAGTTCGATGTTGACACACTCATAATCAAAAAGTGATCATGAAAAAATATATGCTCTAAAGGGCTCAAAAGCTCACAAAAATTATGGGTATTTTGATATCAACCTCGTAAATTTCAAACTTCAAAATAATATTCAAATTCAGGTTAATAACCTAGAAAAAAATTTTAATACCGAAAAATAGACTTATCATGCTTGATTCTCTAGTATCTTAGAATTTAATCATCAATGTACAATTATCACTGACTTAATCCAAAACACATCCATAAAAATCATGAATCATAGGAATTTCATTCTAATGATAATATGAGAAATTTACTTTAGAAACAAGACATAATTCAAGGATTTGAGAATAATGTAAAAAGTTTGGCACCTAATTTCAGGAATTTGAGAATAATGATAAAATGTTAGGCACCTTTTTAGGTTGTTCACCCCCTCCACTTAAGATGTACATTGCCCTCAATGTACAAAGATATAATAACACAATAATAATAAAATCATAAGATATGGGGAGAAGTGAAACTTCCTGAATTACGGATGCAATCCTTGGATTGGAGGTGAAAGATAAGTTGGAGGGGCGTTCTTGATGATGATCCTACACTAGATGAAGAAATTGGATAGCTCATGGAGGATTAGCCAGGATATAATAGTAATAATTAAAACTATACTAATTAAATACTTAAAGAAAAGCAAGCTAAAGTGAAGAGAAATAAAATTTGAAATAAAATTAAAAGAAAAGATGGATGGACCGTAGATTCCTTATTGTTGGGTGTGATTTCTAAGGCTGGGGATATGGTGGTGGTCGTGGTGTGATTCCCTAGCAGCCTTTAGAACCTAAAATTAAGAAACTAAGATAAATTAAACTAGATTAAGCATAAGAGTGTTAAAGAGAAGGAAAATAAAGGAGAAGAGTAAAGAAGAAGAAAAATTAAATGGTCTCGAAGACCCTTGGCTTGTCGAGTAAATGAAGCGGTCGGCATGAACTTATGTAGATCGGTCTCCCGTGGGGAGATTGTGCTTGGTTCCTTCCACTTCTTTGAAATATTAGAGATGAAAAAAAATAGGGAGAGGGTTGAGAAAGAAATGGAAAATTAAATGGGTTGAGTGGGTGAGAAGAGGGAGGGGTGGGTGGTTTAAATAGAATTCTCAAGTTAGGTATATTCACACGTCCGTGTCTCGTGGGTGTGGCATCTCACACGGTCGCCATCGCACAGCCATGGTGGGTTTCATTCGTTTCTCCCACAGCCATGCTTAGGTCGCCACACCTGTTGGTGATAAGTCAGTGTCGTCCACGGCCGCGTCGCACAGCCGTGGCGTTTTGTCCGTGCCCGTGGGGTGGTGGTTGGAGTCCGTGACTTGAAGATTTGATTCTTTTCTAACTTGTACCTCTTCTGCCATTGTCAGTATGGAGATTTTGTACTTCCACACGGCCACGGCCACGGCTGTGTGTAAGGCCGTGTGGTCTGGAAATCTACACTTTTGGTTAGTTTAAAACTAGGTGTTTTAAGACTACGAGAAGAGAAGAAAATAAAATGAAAACAAATACGAAAGTAATTAGGGTTAGTGCTCGGGTTGCCTCCCGAGAAGCGCTCGTTTAAAGTCTTAAGCTAGACTTTCCTTGTATTCACAAAAATCAGGGTGGTTTAAAAATTTGAATATCTTCCCTCATGCTATCAGTTCTACTTCCTTGATAAAGTTTAAGTCGAGAAGTGTTTATATTGAAAGTACCAAAAATAGGATTACTTATCTCGAATCTTCCATATGGAAAAACACTTATTACCCTGAACGATATTTCTTTGTTTGTGTTAGGGTCAGGAGGAGATATTCGAGGGTCTGTTTTTTCTATCAATACCTGATCTCTGATTTTGAATTTGTTTGGTTTGTGGAGTGGCTCTGGTTCTGCTTCGTGTATTCCTAATTTCTCCTTGAAATGCGTCTTCCACTCGTCTAGATCATCAAATTGAATCCCTCGTTCCTCATGAGTTATTTCTTTGTTAACACTGGGTCTAAGATCGGGTTCAATTGTATTCTTTTGTGGTGCTTCCTGAAAAGAAGGTTTAACCGAATGGTTATCAATAGAGTTTCTTTTCTCACCTTGATTACTCGTTGTTCTAGCCGAATCAAGAGCTTTGAGAGTGACTGTCTCATTACCTACACGAAGTATTAGTTCTCCTGCATCAATATCAATTTTAGTCATGGCAGTTGCTAAAAATGGTCTTCCTAAGATTAAGGGGATACTATTGTCCTAATCGATGTCTAAAACGACAAAGTCTACTGGGAAAACGAATTTTTCAACTTTTACAAGAACATCTTCGAAAATACCCCTAGGAATTCTAACAGTTTTATCAGCTAGTTGAATGCTCATCCTAGTTTGTTTGGGTTTCGCTAGACCTAGTTTTTTAAACAATTTATAAGGCATAACATTTATGCTTTCCCCTAGATCAGCTAACGCATTATCAATAGGTAAACTACCAATTAAACATGGAATCATAAAACTCCCTGGATCTTTTAATTTCTATGGTAGTTTATTTTGCAAGATTGCTGAACACATTGCATTTAGTTCCACGTGTGATGCCTCGTCTATCCTTCGCTTGTTCGTCAAAAGCTCTTTTAAAAAATTTCTAGAATCTGGCATCTGCGTATGTAGCACCCCATACCCGAGTCCGAGACCAAGACTGGATACGAGACATTACCATGCTTGAACTCACTTAAACATGTAGTTACGGGCTATAAAATTTTGTTCCGAATTAAAAACTTCTATTTCTCAGTCTATTCATACCTTTCATAAGCCTACGAGGCCTTAAACACTTATCTAAAAACTTTTGGAACTTATTCAGAAATTTTTCTTTAGAGCAGGGGTCACACGCCCATGTTGTTTGGGACACACCCGTGCACCCCTAAAACATGCCCGTGTCTTTCACCCGTGGTGGATACTGGCAAAATACACACAGCCTGGACACTCCCGTGGCCCCAAACTGTGCCTAAAACCCCAGCATTCTGCCAATGCCCCATGGCCAAAGCACACGCCCGTACTTACCACCCGTGGTGCACACTGACTACCTTAACACGGCCTAGAGTCTAGACACACGCCCGTGCTTACCGGTCCGTGGTCTATTTTGACTTAAGATACAATGGTGCAGGGTGCACACGGCCTAGACACACGCCCGTGTGTCCATCCGTGTGGGCACTTAGAGGCTATTTACCAAGCCAATTGCCACCCTGAAATCTAGACCAAACTCAAACTCAATTCAGCAACTCAAGTATTACATCTTTCATGAACAATACAACATGCTTCATTGATATCAATAACATACATACTTAGACAATCTTGGCCAATCACTTAGCCATTTACAAAAGAATAATAAACTTGATAGCCCATACTTTTGCCCTTTCTAAGACATGTACTCAAAATGAAATGTTTCCTATACATGCCATACTTAATATAATTTCAACTTGGCTATACCAAAATAAGGATTGATAGTGTGCTTCGAGCTCCGACTTCAATAATCCACTAGTTAACTTGACGAGACTACATAGAAAGAAAGAATAAAAGACGTAAGCATTTAGCTTAGTAAGTTTGCATAATGTTCATAAAAACATACTTGCTTAATATAAACCATTTGACATCAACAATGGTATCATAAATTTCAGCTATAAAGCTTACTTACTCATGCTTGATTCTTACATATCTCATGAAACTTACTAGTCTCATACTTGAGAGGTAAACAAGGTACCTGTATCACTTGATCACATTGATCAGCATACTTCAACATAATAATCACAATCTCTGATTCATCATTCATAATATGAATAATACTCATTTTCAACTTGATAACAACTTTGCTTACTCAACTTTCTTGCTATATCACTTTAACTTTACTCATTTTCCAGATGAATTTCTGCGAATAACCGAGGATACTAAATCTCTTCACATGAACTTGATGCCAAAGCCATATCCTCGATACGGTCTTACATGGAATATCTCATCTTGGTTTCGAGTCCATGTCTTGACATGGACTTATACGAAGTCTTTCTTGTTCTCACCAATGCCATGCCTTGGCTTGGACTTACATGGGATCTCTTTCTCTTGATAGCTTTCCAATGCCAAGCTTGCCTTGGACTTACATGATAACTTGTTCAATGCCAAGCTTGCCTTGGACTTACATGGTAACTTGTTCAATGCCAAGCTTGCCTTGGACTTACATGGTAACTCTGCTTGATTGCCGATGCCATGCCTTGGCTTGGTCTTATACGGACTTTCTAACCTCATGTAGTAGATCGAGTATCCTGGGAAATTCCATCTTCAATCGGAACTTGCTCGTATTTAATTTCATTGATTTCTTTGTTTAGCAAAACATTAAGCATTCCATGATAATAATGTACATTATACTAAGCAATTCAATGAAAGAAATCATAAAGCTTAGAAATCATACAAACTTACCTCAATATACAAAATGTATGTAGATATGCAATTTAGTCCTCGACTTTGTTCTTGCCTCGATTTTGATCCGGGCTTCATTTTTCTTGATCTATAATCATAAATAGACCATTTAATACTCACATCGACTAAATTGACTCTTTAATCATATTTTGGCAAAATTACTATTTTGCCCCTAAACTTTCTCATATTTGCACTTTTGCCCCTAGGCTCGTAAAATGATTTTCATTCAACTTTCTTAAACTTCATGCTTAGCTAATTCATTTTCACTACTATAACAATCATCAATTCTCATTATTTCTAGTATGTATGACCAATTTTTATAACTATTATAAATTAGTCCATACTATCATTTTTCATGAAATTCATTAAAGAAAAGATGTTTATCTAACATCAAACTCTCATAATCTTCCATAAAACATCATTTAACAACCATGTCATGTAACAGCCTGATTTAGGGCCTAGTCGGAATAGTGGTGCGAGACCACGAATTCGAGGTGAATTTATGAGTTTTTAAGGTTCATGCCATGTTTGCATGTTAGTGTGAAAGTTTCATGAAGCAATTTTGCTAAATTGAAGTTGAATGGTCAAAAAGGACCAAATTGCAAAAGTTGTAAAATGTGAGTTTCTAGAAGCATTTTGTATGAAATAGCTCTAGAATAGTAATAATAAGTCCTTAAATAGCAATTTGCCCAAATCATAATTTTTGGACAAAATTGGACATGAGTTAGTAAATGGTGATATTTTTAAGAGAAGGGCATTTTGGTCATTTCCCTATTAAATGATTAATAAAGGAAAAAGATGACAAAAATCATTATCATCTTCTTCCTCATTGCCTAAATTTTCAAAGAAACCATAGCTAGAGTTTTCTCATCTTTCAAGCTTGCTAGTAAGTTCATCTTAGTCCCGTTTTTAATATTCTTCGTGTTTTTGAAGTCCTCGTATTATGAAATAGCTATTTTTAGCTATAAAATGAGCTAAGATGCATGTTCAAAAATCTACCCATGAATGACATGCATGCTAAATGATGTTTTATGGAAGTTTATGAGAGTTTGATGTTAGATAAACATCTTTTTCTAAGTGAATTTCATGAAAAATGAGCATAGGGACTAGTTTGTAAAAGTTTTGAAATTAGTCATACCTATTAGAAATAATGAGAATTGTTAATGTCTATAGTAGAGAAAATAAATCAGCTAAGCATGTAGTCTAAGAAAGATGAATGAAAATTATTTTACGAGCCTTGGGGCAAAAGTACAAATATGAGAAAGTATAGGGGCAAAATAGTAATTTTTCCAAAGTATGAGTTAAGAGTCAATTTAGTCAATGTGAGTTTTAAATGATCTATTTATGATTATAGATCAAGAAAAATGAAGCCCGGATCGAAATCGAGGCAAGAACAAAGTAGAGGACTAAATTGCACATCTACATGCATTTTGTATATTGAGGTAAGTTTGTATGATTTCTAAGTTTTATGAATTTTATCATTGAATTGCTTAGTATAATGTACACTATTTTCATGAATTATTTGATGTTATGTTCAACCAAGAAATCAGTGAGATTAAGTATAAGCAAGTCCCGATTGAAAATGAATTTCCCAGGATACTCGATTTACCACATTATGAGAGCCAATGTAAGACCATGGTTGGAACATGGCATCGGCAAATCAAGCAAGTTATCCTATAAGTTGAAGGCAAGCTTGGCATTGAGCAAGTTATCATGTAAGTCCAAGGCAAGCTTGGCATTGAGCAAGTTATCATGTAAGTCCAAGGCAAGCTTGGCATTGAGCAAGTTATCATGTAAGTCCAAGGCAAGCTTGGCATTGAGCAAGTTATCATGTAAGTCCAAGGCGAGCTTGGCATTGAACAAGTTATCATGTAAGTCCAAGGCAAGCTTGGCATTGAACAAGCTATCAAGAGAAAGACTTCATATAAGTCCATTTCAAGACATGGCCTTGAAACCAAGATGAGATATTCCATGTAAGACCATATCTAGGATATGGCTTTGGCATCATGTTACGTGGGAAGAGATTTAGTATCCTCGGTTATTCGCAGAAATTCATCGGGCAAACGAGTAAAGTTAAAATGAGATAACAAGAAAGCTAAGAAAGCAAAGCTAGCATCAAGATGAAAGTGAGCATTATTTGCGTTATGAATGATGAACGATAGATAATGATTATTATGTTAAAGTATGCTGATCAAGTGATACAGGTACCTTGGTTACCTCTCAAGCATGAGATTTGTAAGTTTCATGAGATATGTATGAATCAAGTATGAGTAAGTAAGCTTTATAGCTGAAATTTATAATACCATTATTTATGTTAAATGGTTTATATCAAGCAAGAATGTACATTATATGCAAACTTACTAAGCTAAATGCTTACGCCTTTGATTCTTTCTTTTTATGTAGTCCCGCATAAGCTAACTTGTGGATCGTTGAAGTCGGAGCTCAGAGCACACTATCAATCAATCGCCATTTTGGTATAGCAAAGTTGTTTTATTAAGTATGGCATGTATAGGAGGCACTTCATTTTGAGTATATGTTTTAAGAAGAGCCATAGTATAGGCTATCTTCTTCATTATTCTTTTGTATATGGCTAGAGAAATTGGCCAAATCGACTAAGTATGTATGCTTTTGATATCAATGAAAGATGTAGTAATTTGAGTAATATAATTGAGTATGAATGTGATCTTAGTTTCAGTGGTGGTGATTGGCTTGGTAAATAGCCTCTATATGGCCCACACGGTTGGACATACGGGCGTGTGTCTAGGCCGTCGCGTAAAGCGCACCTTAGTCTTATAAATAAGGATAGGCCACAGACTAATCCCACTACGTGTGTTAAGGCCATGCATGATGACGGTTCGAACATGGGCGTGTGCACTGGTCGTGTGAAATAAGTCGAGTATATCAAGATGTAGTACACGGTCTAAGTCCCACGGGCGTGTCATGGCCGTGTGGAAATCGGCATCATCGAGTTTTAGGGCACGCGATGCGAGGACATGGGCGGGAATGCCTATATGCGGGCGTGTCTTATATTACAGGCGTGTAACCCCTATTTCAAGGAAAAGTTTTTCGATAAGGTTTCGAAAGTTTACCAGTACGAGTTTAAGGCCTCGTAGGCCCATGAAATGTATGAATTATTTAAGAATGAGAAGTTTTAATTTCGGAACGAAATTTTATAGCCCGTATTGTCATGATTAAGTATGTTCAAGAATAGTAATGTCTCATATCCAGTCAGAGCCTTGGACTCGGGTATAGGCTGTTACATTTAGTGGTATCAGAGCTACGGTTTAGTCGGTTCTAGGACTAACGTAGCATGAGCACGAGTCTAGCTATACATGCCATACGTGAGAATGTTTTTATAATGATAGTGTGACGACTCCTGACGACTTAAATTATGTTTATGCATTTAGTAAATAGATCCTGAAAGAGATATGGCAGATGACGTAGAAAGTAATGCGTCGGCTCCCGCTGAAGGGATGGTGCCGAACGACAATGAGAATAGACCCACTACGGTGAGTTAAGAAGGAGGAGAAGGGGCTAGAGAAGCCTTCCTCCATATGATGAATACGTGGTATTCAGAGTTCGTTCGTACGAACCCAAATAAACAACGCCCTCCACCCCCACCTGTTCCACAACCTATTCCAGTAGCCCCTCAAGTAGTAGAGGTGGCAAGAGGAGTTAAGCCTCCAGTTGATAGGATAAGGAAACATAGGGCAGAAGAATTTTGGGCTAGAAAAGATAACGATCCAGAAAGAGCTGAGTTCTAGTTAGAAAATACCATCAGGGTATTTAATGAATTATCATGCACACTTGAGGAAAGCATGAACTGTGTAGTCTCCCTTTTAAGAGATTCTGCCTATCAATGGTGGAACACCCTTGTATCAGTGGTACCAAGGGAGAAGATCACATGGGAATTCTTCCAAGAAGAGTTCAAGAAAAAGTATATCAGTCAAAGGTTTGTGGACCAGAAATGGAAAGAATTCCTAGAACTGAAGCAAGGCAAGATGTCAGTGACTGACTATGAGCGTGAGTTTGTAAGACTCAGCAAATACGCTCGAGAATATGTGTCCACCGAAGCCATCATGAGTAAAAGATTTGAAGATGGGCTGAATGAGGACATCAAACTGTTTGTTACTGTCCTAGAACTGAAGGAATTTGTGGTGCTAGTCGAAAGGGCTTGTAAAGCCGAAGAACTAGTAAAAGAGAAGAAGAAATCTGAAATGGACTCTCGCGACTCTAGAAAGAGACAGTGGAATAAGTCATTCCAATCTTCATCCAAGAAGTCAAGATATTTCCCTACCCGATCGGCTACTTCCATTGGGTTTTCAAAGAAAGATAAGAGCAAGCAATATTCAGGGAATAAAGCACAGACTACTTCAGTTGCAAGTGTTGGGAACATTAGATTCGACAGACCCGAATGCCCACAGTGTGGCAAACATCATCTTGGAGAATGTCGAGCACATGAAAATGAATGCATTAGATGTGGTTCTCAAGACTACTATATAAAAGATTATCCAGAGATGATGAAAGAAGAAAGAACTCAGAACCCGAGATCCGGGGGTATGGTCCGAGGAAGACCGCAGAGTAACCCAGGAAGTGCGGCAAGGGGAAGAAGTAACCCTAGAGAGTAGGCTGCGAGACCCGAGGGTAGAGCACCTGCAAGGACTTATGCCATTCGCGCTCGCGAAGAGGCATCTTCCCATGATGTTATTACGGGTACCTTTTCTCTTCATGATATCAAAGTTATTGCTTTAATGGATCCCAGATCCACACACTCTTACATTTGCATGAAATTAGTATCCGATTTGAGTATGCCTATAGACTCTACAGAATTTATGATTAAGGTGTCTAATCCTTTAGGCAAGAGTGTGTTAGTTGATGAAGTATGTAAAAACTGTCCATTAATGATTAGAGGTCATTGTTTTAAAGAAAACCTTATGTTGTTACCATTTGATGAGTTTGACCTCATTCTCGATATGGACTGGTTGACTGCCCATAATGTAATAGTTAATTGTGGGAAGAAATACATTGAGATGAGATGTGAGAATGGGGACACCCTTCACATAGAATCAGATGAACAGAGTAGGTTGCCGATTGTGATTTCCCATATGACGGCACAGAAATACATGAGAAAATGGTATGAGGCATATCTGGCCTTTGTGATGAATGATAAAGAAACCGGGTCAAAGATTGAGTCAGTGCCAATAGTATATGAGTACTTGGATGTCTTTCCTGAAGAATTACCGAGATTACCTCCAATTAGAGAAGTTGAGTTCAGCATTGAGCTAGCTCCCGGTACTGTACCAATATCTATTACTCCTTACAGAATGGCTCCAACGGAGTTGAAAGAGTTGAAGATACTGATTGCTGGAGTTAATGGACAAAGGCTTTGCAAGGTCAAGTTGTTCTCCCAGGGTGCTCCAATTTTATTTGTGAAAAAGAAGGATGGCACTATGAGATTGTGCATAGATTACCGTCAGCTTATAAAGTGACAGTAAAGAACAAGTACCCATTGCCAAGGATCGATGATTTGTTCGATCAATTGAAAGGAGCCACCGTGTTCTCTAATATAGACTTGAGATCGGGGTATTACTAGTTAAGAGTAAAGGAATCAGATGTATCCAAGATCGCCGAACAAGGTATGGGCATTATGAATTTTTAGTCATGCCTTTTGGTTTGACCAATGCTCCTACGGTATTCATGGACTTAATGAACCGCATCTTGAGACCATACCTCGACAAGTTTGTAGTCGTTTTTATTGACGACACATCTTGATTTATTCACGAGATGAGAATGAGCATCTTTGAGCACCTATGGACGCTTTTTCTGATTCTTCGTGAAAATCGGTTGTATGCCAAGTTCGATAAAAGTGAGTTTTGGCTCAATGAAGTAGGATTTTGGGACATATTGTCTCGGAGAAGGGGTTCGAGTAGACCCAAGTAAGATCTCGGCCATTATGGACTGGAAACCACCGAAGAATGTCTCTGAGATTAGAAGTTTCCTAGGCTTAGCCGGTTATTACAGATGATTCGTCAAGGGGTGTCCTATGATTGCAACCCCGATGACGAAATTATTATAGAAAAATGTGAAGTTTGAGTGGACAAAAAGATGCAGGCACAGTTTTGAGAAACTGAAAGCATTATTGACAGAAGCTCCAGTCTTAGTACAACCTGAGATGGGGAAAGAGTTCATAGTTTACAGCGATGCATCCTTAAATGGAAAAGATGTTTATCTAACATCAAACTCTCATAATCTTCCATAAAACATCCTTTAACAACCATGTCATTCATAGGTGAATTTTTTAACATGCATCTTAGCTCATTATATAGCTAAAAATAGCTAATTCATAATACAAGGACTTCAAAAATATGAAAAATATTAAAAACGGGGCTAAGATGAACTTACTAGCAAGCTTGAAAAAAATGAAGAACCCTAGCTATGGAGTCTTCAAATTTTTGGCAATGAGAGGAAGAAGATGAATAGATTTTTATCATCTTTTTTCCTATTTTAATCATTTATTAACCAAATGACCAAAATGCCCTTCTCTTTAAAATTTTCATAATTACTAACTCATGTCCAATTTTGTCCAAAAAATATATTTTGGGCAATTTTCTAATTAAGGACTTCTAATTGATATTCTAAAGCTATTTCATACAAAAAGCTTCTAGAAACTCATATTTTGCAACTATTGCAATTTAGTCCTTTTTGGACCAAATAACTTCAATTTAACGAAATTGCTTCATGAAACCTTCACACTAGCATGCAAACATGGCATAAACCTTAAAACTCATGAATTCACCTCAGACTCATGGCCTCACACCACTATTCCGACTAGGCCCTAAATCGGGCTATTACAGCGTAAGAGCTTCAAGTAATGATAAGTTAATATGTAATTTCTTTAAAAGTTTAAGAAACTTACCGAACTGTTCCTTTGTATCATCTCTCTTTAATGCTTCGGGATATGGTATGTGAGGTTGGTACTCTTTGAATACCGGTTTTGGTTTATTATTACTTACCTCAACCTTACCTTCTTTGACCACATTCTCTTGCCTTGAATTGGGCTCGTCTAACCCTTCACTTTCTTGAGCTGTTATGGCTTGGACTTACTCCTTTGGGTTAATCTCAGTGTTGTTTGGTAGACGCCCTTGCAGTCGTTCGGAAACTAATTTTGCAAGTTGTCCAATTGTCTTAGTAAGTTCCCCTACTTGATTCTCGATCCCTTTGATCGATGCTTGTTGATTCTTAAGGGTTGTTTCAGTATCTTAGAGACGGTTATCTGTAGCTGCCATGAATTTTGCCAACATCTCTTCAAGGTTTTGCCTCTTTTCCTGTGGATAGGGCTGATTTTGGAAATTTTGAGGAGGTTGTTGTCTTTGAATTCCTTGATTTCCTTGACCTCCCCATGAAAAATTTGGGTGGTTCCTCCAACCTGGATTATAAGTATTACTATAAGAGTTATTATTAGATCTGAAATTATTACCTATATAGTTCATCTGTTAGCTTTCTGTACCCGGTTGATAGGGTGGGTACTCAGGATTCGCCACAGTTCCACTTGCGTCGTACTGCATTACTGGATGTACCTGCGAAGAACACAAACTATCAAGCTTTTTATTCATCATCTCTACTTGTGTTGATAGCATGGTTACTGCGTCGAGGTTGAAAACTCCGCTGATTTTGTTGGTTTTGTCCTTGTAACACGCCGCCACCGATAGTTATTGGTGACATCTCTTCAATAAACTCGTAGGCTACTTCAGGAGTTCTGTTGTTCAGGGTTCCACCGGCGGCTGAATCAATTAGTTGCCTCGTTGAGGGGTTTACACCGTTATAGAAAGTTTTGACTTGGAGCCACAGGGGTAAACCATGGTGCAGACACCTTCTCAAGAGATCCTTGTATCTCTCCCATGCATCGTATAATGTCTCTAAATCCATCTGCACAAAAGAAGAGATATCATTCCATAATTTGGCCGTTTTGGCCAGTGGGAAATATTTTAATAAATTTTTTTTCGGTCATTTGATCCCATGTAGTGATTGACCCTCGTGGTAACCAATTTAACCACTGTTTGGCTTTATTCCTTAATGAAAAGGGAAATAACCGAAGCCTTATGGTATCAACAGAAATGCCATTTATTTTGAAGGTATCACAGAACTCTAAAAAATTAGCTATATGAGTATTTGGGTCTTCGTCCTGTAAACCATCAAATTGAACAAATTGTTGAATCATTTGTATAGTGTTAGGCTTTAATTCAAAATTACTAGCAGCTATAGAAGGCCTAACAATACTTGATTCTACTCCTGTTAAATGAGATTTAGCATAATCATACATTGTACGCGGAGCATTATTTTCTGCCACATCTTGTGGTGGTGGATTATTCTCGTCCATCCCTTCAGTAGGAGTGGATTCGCCTTCTCGCTCTTTTTCTGTGTAATTTAGGGCTCGCCTAATTTCTCTGCGATTCCTACGAGCAGTAGCTTCAATATCACTTTCGTATACTAGTGGTCCTCTCGGGTTCCTTCTAGTCATAAACTAGAGGTACCTGCTAGGAAAAGAAAGAAAGAAAATTTAGCAAAGTTATAAACCAAACAAAGAAAAAATTTAAGTGCTAAAAAGGAAAATAAAAGTAAAAGAATAATTAAAAATGTAAAAATTAATGGGGTTAGTGCTCGGGTTGCCTCCCGAGAAGCGCTTGTTTATAGTCTTAAGCTAGACTTTACCTCTCATTCGTATGGTCATGGTGGTTTGAGGAGGTGAAAATCCTTTCTCATGCGATCAATTCGGTTGTGGATATAAAGTTTAAGTCGAGTAATGTTTTCCTCAAAAGTACTGAAATTAGAATGTGTTACCTCGACCGTTCCATCTGGGAAGATTTTGAGTACCTGATCTCCTATCTTAAGCTGGGTTGTCCCATTATTAAGTTCGTCATGGAGTTGCCTCATTTTTGCTTCGTGTGTTTTTAGTCTCTCCTTGAAGTGTTTCTTTAATTCGTCTAGTTCATCGATCCAAAGCCTTCATTCCTCATGAATTTCTTCTTTATCAACACGAAATCTAGGATCTGGCATCTGCGAAAGAGCTTCTAGAAACGGAAAGTTAATATGAAATTTCTTTGAAAGTTTAAGAGACTTACCAAGTTGTTCCTCTGTGTGGTCTTTCTTTGTCACATCGGGGTGTGGCACACGAGGTTGGTACTCTGTAATTATCGGGTTTGGTAAATCATGGCTAACCTCAACCTTACCTTCACTTACCACAGGCTCTTGCCTTGGGTAAGATTCCACTAACCTTTCACTGTCATGAGCTGTTACGGCTTGAATTTGCTCTTTTGGGTTAGTTTCAGTGTTGCTTTGTAGACGCCCTTGCGGTCGTTCGGAAGTTAACTTTGCAAGTTGTCCAACTGACTTAGTAAGTTCCCCAACTTTGTTCTCGATCCCTTTGATCGATGCTTGTTGATTATTAAGCGTTGTCTCAGTTTTTTGGAGATGGGTATTTGTGGCTGCCATGAATTTTGTCAGCATCTCTTTGAGGTTCGACTCCTCTTCCTATTGGTAAGGTGGTTGTTGAAAATTTGGAGGAAGTTCCGGTCCTTGGCTACTTTGATCATCCCACGAGAAATTAGGATGGTACCTCCAACTTGCGTTATAAGTGTCACTATAAAAATTATTTTGAGGTCTAGAATAGTTATCCATATAGTGGACTTGTTCGAACCCAAAGGCACCAAAAGTACTAATACTAACTTTCTTTTTATTATCTAGCCTAAAATAAGTGAATTTGTTGTTTAAATCTAAATTAACTAAATACTAAGCTAAAGATGCAAAGACAAAAAAGAATGAATTGGGGAAATACTGTTGGAAAAACTCAGTTGATTAAGACGATACCCTTAGGAAGAATCCACCTAGACTTCACTTGTTATCTAACTTTGAACCAGATGATTTATTCACTTGACTTGATCCGTAAGACTCCCTAATGTATATTAAACCCTCTCTCGAAGCGAATAACGTCTAACCCTAGGTTGATTAATTGAAATCTCTTTCTAATTAAAACCCCTAGAATTGCATTAACTCGACCTATGGACTCCCATATTAGGTTTCACCCTAATCCGGAAAAATCTCGTCACCCTATCTCTAGGCGTGCAATCAACTCCGCTTAATTATGCTAGATCTACCCTTAAGCAGGGACTTTTGCTCCTCCACCTAGGCACATCAAACTTGAATCAATATCCCAAAAATATCAACACAAGAATTAAGAACACATAATTAAGAACAAATCAAGTATTTATCATATAGTTCAGCAAACGATAACAAGTTTCATCTAAGTTTCATCCCCTTTAGGTATCTGAAGGGTTTAGTTCATAACAATAAAACAAAATATCTCAGAAGAAAAGATAAAACAAAACATAAGAAATCCCTAAAACCCCCTGTAGGAATTGAATAAGAGATCCGCCGTCTTGAGTAGAATTCCGGCTTCTTGAGATGGATCAACAGGCTATCTTCGAGTGTTTCCCACAAATCTGACCTTTTCGGCTCGACTCCTTGGCCTAGCTCACCGCCCCCTACTAGGTTATACTTAGGGTGTTTATATAGGCTTTTGAAATAGGTTTATTTGCCCCTAAGTATCCTTTTTCGAGTGAAATTGCTCTTTTCCACGACAGGGACACGGCCATGGCACACGCCCTTGTGAATCATCTTTAGGCCGTGTTCGGACTTTTAATGAGGTGACACGCCCGTGCAAATCATTATCAGGCCGTGTTCTAGTCTGTTAAGGAGACACGGCCCTGTTGGCTCAAGTCCAGGCCTTGTCGATTTTCACTTTGGCCTAATTTTGTCTGTTTTAAGCCCGTTTCTCGTTCTTTCCATCCTCCGGTGCTTTCCTGAGTATAAAACATGAAAAGAAAGGATTAAGAGCACCTTTTTACATAAATCAAAGGATAAATCATCCAAAAGTATGCTAAATGTGGGATTAAAATATTTTACTTTTACGGTTTGTCACCTTTTTAAGTTTCTGGATTTTAACTTTGGGTTTTATGTTTGAATTATATTCGTTAGAAGTAAATCACGGTTTTCCAAAATGTTAACTATTTTTAAACAACACTACGTTTTCGCAACATTTTCGAAATGGTTTCGCAACTTAATCTTTTTCGTAAATCAATTTCTTTCAAAATTTGCTTCTGCAACTAAAAAGATATTTTGGGAATAAAATTAATAATTTTTCAATGTACCACATTTTAAAATAAACTAACGTAACATAGAGTTTACTTAAGCTTTTAAACAAGAAGGGTCTTTAATGAAAACAAGGTTTTCGAAAAACACTTCAATATGACACACCAGATTCGAGCCTAACTTCTAGGCTGGGTTTGGGGTGTTACAGACTAATTTTGATCTGATCTGGCAGTTAAGCTTCAATTTACCGGTATAGCAGTTTATTGCATCGCATTGTACTGTATGTATGTTAGCTATGCTACGTACCCTTATCTGATCTGGCAGTTTAACTGCAATTCACCAGTTTAGCGGTTTAACGCATTGCACTTTACCACATGTACGTTAGCTATGCTACGTATATATATATCTGATCTGGCGTTCAAAGCGCAATTTTATGCATCTTTGCGAAATTTTTGCTTTGCGCATCATATAGCACATCGTCGGTATGCCTTTGCTGCGTATAATTATCTGATCTGGCAGTTCAACTGCATTCTGATAAGTCATTGTTGCCGGGCAATCCGGGATGACTCTAATGTTGTGTAGGGTTGGATGGGCCTACTTGGTCCTAATTGGTGTGTTTGGTTGGATGAGTTTTAACAGCTCTTTTGGGGTGTGATCGGGGGACGGAGAGGTGTGTTTGGCTGGATGGGTGGGTTTTTATTTTACTACATTTCATCTGCATTTTCCTGTGAGTTCTAACTGAAGGACTGGTTGTCTGTAATTTGTTTGTCAGTTTAGAATTTGTGCTGAGACTTTTATGTGAACCTAATATGCTCTGATTGTTAAGCTCTGTTTGGGCACCAGTTCTGGTATGACTTCTGATTCCATGTGTGTTCGAAATTCTGTTACGCTTCTGATGTGAATACCCTATTTCTGTCTCTTGTTTTGAATTTTGTATCTCAGATTTAGACTTGTTTCGGACTCACACTGAGCTCGTGAAGGTCACCCCCTCTTAGTGTTTCCTTTTCAGGTACTCTTTTAAATTCTGACGCTGGGCTCGGTATGCGAAGGTCTCGGACTGTCTCGAAGAAAATTTAGTAAACGTTATATGTTCAGTTTTTGTTTTATCATTCAGAGTTTTGTAATGTAAGGTTTTTTTTATACCGTGGTACAGATTTCGAGATAAGTTTTAGATTGTTTCAATTCCACTAATTATACACTAAACTTAACATATTTTAACTGTCCATATTTTAAATGATTAAATGTCTTGACTCGTCGTTATAAATTACTTGGTAAAAATTTACCTACGATCACTTCGGTGATCAATGTGACATTCAGGATTCGATCTAAACTTCTAGGCCGGGTTTGGGGTGTTACAATTTTGGTAAAATGGCAAATAAAGACAAATAAATCTTATAAAAAGATGTCATCTTCTCCAATTTAGTCCTCTTGTGCCGAATTTGAAGAGTCACCATAGCTAGGGTTTTTGACCAAGCTTCCAAGCTCGATTGTAAGTCCGTCCTTGTCTCGTTTTTAATGATTTTTACGTTTTTGTGAATGTTGTAACTTGATTTAGCTATTTCAAGGTCTAATTTGAAAGAAAATCAAAGTCTAAAATTTTACCTGTAACAGTTTGGTTTAGACCCTAATCGGAACAGTGGTTTCGAAACCACAAATCCGAGTTAGAAGAATATTTTAATATTATTTTTCGTGCCTATGATATGTGATTAAGCACGTGTTAAAGTTTCGTGAGTTAATTTGTCCGTCTGTGTGCTTAATTTGAGAAAAGGGTTAAATTGCATTAAATGCAAACTAGCATGCTATTTGTTAAAGTACCTATGTGTTGTGGCTTTTGAATGTTGTGGCCTTATGAGGAAATTAAACCACTTTATAAGTTAGTGGATGGTGTTGGACAAATATGTCCTTAATGTATGTTTGTTTTAATTATTAACGGAAAGGTGAATATGGTAAAATATATATTAATATGTTTGTAATAAAACAAACAAATGAAAAGATGAATGTTATCATCTTTGGGGTTAGAAAGTTTGAAGAAAAGAAAGAAAATATCTAAGCTAGGTTTTGGCTATTAAAGTCTTTGATTCAAGGTATGTTTTTGATCGGTTTTGATAATTTCTACGTTTACATGTAATCGTTGCTTGAATACTTTGAAACCCATGTCTTAATTTTGAGAATTGATGATGTTTTTGAAATGAGCCTTTGATGAACTCATGTGTTTAATGATGTTTGATAGTGAAAAATGAAAGATATGTGTTTAATGAACATGTGTTGTTCCTGAATTTTTGATGAATTTAGCTAATTAGGGCTAAATTCTGAAAATAGCATTTTGAGGGACTAAATTATGAAATAAATGAAATATATGGACTAATATGAAGCATGTGAAAATTTGGCTAGGCATTGGTAACTTGAAATTTGGTGTATTTTGTGATTTTGTGAAATAGGGACTAAATTGTCCAAATGTGAAAATGTGAGGGCCAAATTGCAAATTGCCTTAAATAAGTGTTCTTGGATTGAATTGAATGATTTAGTGAATATGTAACAACCCAAACCCGGCCCAAACACTACGACCAAATCTGAGTTATTACGAGGTAAAACCTTGTGATCGCTTTTTCGAAAAACATTTAATTTTCTATTGAAAACTCCTCGTTTCGGTTGTCTTGTTAAGCTAACCTTGGATCAAATTTGGGATTTTAATTAAGCCCAATTATTATACCAGATTTCAAGTGTACCCGATGGCACGCGTTTAAATTTCCACGTGTTAACTTAAGAAAACATGTGATTTAATTTAATTTAATGATATAGTTAAAGTCGATATCCAACATAAAAAAATAAAATGCAACTATAGTTTATGGAGGCCTTATTACAACCCAAAATAAAAATTAAACAACTTTAAAGTTACGTAAATTAAAATCCTTTGCATGGCCGCCTCGAGTCCCACCGCGCCTCAACCGCCATCTACGAGTCACTGAAAAATGTTAAAGGAGAAGGTGAGTCGCCAAGACTCGATATGTAACCCTTCCCCATTTTAAAGCATTTTCATACACATCAAATAACAAATTAATTAAGCAAAGTATCATGTACCCAACCTAGCCAACCAAACACCTTTGTCTACCCCACGTGGTACCAAACCACTTTGGTGACCGTGAGTCACGATGTGTTACCAAAACACCTGGTGGTGCCAAACCACTGGTGACATATAGTCACTATGTGCTACCAAAGCACCTTTGGTGTCCGTAGACACAAATCGGGTGATGGGGCCAACCCATCGTGTGATACCAAATCACCGGCGGGCGATCCCATATCTCAAGTGGGGCCAACCCACGGTGGTGTTAACCACGGGGACAAGTCGCTATGAGGTACCAAACCTCTGGAGGTACCAAACCTCCGGTGACATATAGTCACGAGTGTGCTACCAAAGCAACGGTGCTCGTCGACACGAATACTGCTTTGCCCCTCCACTCAATCAACCCACATAGTCAGCAATCACATATAGATTTATCATATGTATTATCACAAAGACATGCTTCCCAAAAGCATAAAATAGCAATCATATGCACGCAGTACTTACGGATCACCCCAAATACCGTGATGGTATTCAAGCCATTGCTACACACATCAAGTTAGCAATCACATTACTTAGCATAAATAACAAGTTAAATGGTGTGTATGTACACACCTGTCACCAACAAGGAGTCTAAATCCCTAATGAAGAAGTCGGCCACCCAGATCCACTAGCCCCTATATTCGGCCAACCATGGGAGTTAGTGATATGGCCCATTCGGCCAAACCAAACAATTTAAAGGGGTCCTACTTTGCACTCGCATCCTTACCCAATCGCTTCGAGTACTAGTCCTAGCGTCCGATTTGCGAATCTGGTTTACAAACCACACTTGGTCAATTAACAACACTAATAACCATAGCCTTCGGCTTTTAAACACCAATATAAGCCTTACCTATACTCACCAAATTCCGTTTGTCGGCGGATGCAAGATGATCGATCTCACCGCCGAGATCCCGAGTCCTAGGTGAAATCGGCTTCAATAGAAAGGTTAGCCAACCATTAGTACTTGCCAACTTTCGGCTTTTCCTTTAACTCAAATCGGCATAACATCAAAGATAAGGGAAATTGACATTCGGCTATAGCCCTTTCTTACCTTCTTCAAACCGATTGAAAACCAACTTCAGAAGACTTCCACTTCTTTTAGTATTCGGCCAACAACGCGCTGCCAAGGAGGAGTGTGAGATTCGGTTCTTAAAAAAAGGGTGTATTCGGCTATTGGAGGAAGGAAAATAGTGGGGATGAGAGGGAGAGAAGTTTCGGCTAAATGGGTTTGGGAGGTTGGAAGAAAAATAAAAGAAGATTGAGAGGAGGAGGGCTAGGGTTTTCGGCAAGTAGAAAAATGAAGAAAAAAAACAAAGAATGATGCTAGGTTGCTCTTTTTATAGGCATTCGGCCCCCCCCTCCTATCAAGCTTGCCGTCCATCCTAAGCAACAAGGAGTTCAACTCCAAGCCGTCCACTCCTCTTCATCAAGGAGTCCCACAATCGGCCATCACCTATTTTTGCTCCAAGGCACCCTTTTAATTTAATTCAAACTTAATTGAATTAATCCTCTTTTATCAACTAATAAAATCCCTTATTATCATCAATTTTAAGCAATTTAAAACCAATTTAAAGTGCTTAAATTATCCCATAATATTAATAATATTATCAACCCCTTTATTATCCAAAATAAAAAGAATCCAAGGAGAGAAAAACTCTCCACATGTGCCCGTCCATTAATGAGCAAAAGAGAAACTCCGCGACTCGAACCCAGGCTCTCTTTGTTCCCCCTTGTGGCGTCACATGTAGCTCCTAAGTGGGCTTCTTTTGCCACTTAACCAAGGCCTATTTTGTGTTAAATTACCCATATTTATTCTTATAATACCCACTTACTAAGGCTCCCTTCTTTTAAAAGTTAAAAACTAAAATTTCTCCATCAAACCGAGCACACTTAAGCCTTAAATTAAGCTTATTTATTCCATAAATAATACCACGATAGTTCTTACATAAGAATAATAATTCGATTCCAAATAACCCCACATTTGGGATGTTCTGAGTTCTACCCCCATTAAAATAAATTTAGTCCTCGAAATTCCTTAACTAGAAAAGGTGGGGGTATTCTTTGCCTCATTACATCCTCGGGTTCCCACGTAGCTTCCTCTATACCATGGTTCCATACGATGTACCTTCACCAAGGGCCGCGACTTCCTACGTAGAACTTTCTCATCTCGGTCTAAGATGCGAATGGCTCCTCTTCAAAAGATAAATCTGGATTCACCGATTTACGCTCGCGGCACAGCGTCGCGAAGGATCGACCGATACCGTCTCGGCATTGACACGTGAAAGGCGTCATGAATCGACAGTTCGATTCCGCGGCAACTCTAGGTGATAAGCCACTTTGGTCCTATTCGCTTCACAGCAGTATATGGCCCAATAAACCTTGGGCTTAACTTCCCTTCCGTCCAAATCTCAACACCTTTTTCAAGGCGACACTTTTGAAAGACCTTGTCTCCCACAAAGATACTCCATTTCCTTGCGTTTGAGATCGGCATAAGACTTACGCCTATCCGATGCTTCCTTGAGCGAGACCGAATCACCTTGACTTTGTCTTCCGTCTCGGTTACGATTCTGGACCCATAACTTGTCGTTCTCCCAACTCCGTCCAACATGTAGGAGTACGGCACTTTCGTCCATATAGGGCCTCGTATGGAGCCATTTGAATACTCGCTTGATAACTATTGTTATAAGCGAATTCCGCTAGTGGTAGGTACTCCTCCCAACTACCACTAAAATCCAAGACACGACCTCTTAACATGTCTTCTAAAATCAGTATCACCCTTTAAAATGCATAAAGTCGATTGTGGATGGAAAGCCGTCTTGAAATCTAACAGTGTACCCAAAGCTTGATGCAACGCTTTCCAAAACCTTGGCGTGAATCGGGATCCCTATCCGAGATAATCGACATCGCACGCCATGCAACCTTACTATTTCACCCACATATAACCTTGCTAGCCACGAGAGAGTAATCCATTCTCACCGGTATGAAGTGAGTGACTTAGTTAAGCGATCCACAATTACCCAAAGCGCATCCTTTTTAGTGGGCGTAAGGGTAGCCCACTAACAAAATCCATGGTGATCCTCTCCCATTTCCATTGAGGATCTTTATCGGTTGAAGTAGTCCCGATGGTGGTGATGTTCAGCCTTAAACTCAGCGACACGTCGGACACTTCCCTACGAACTCCGTTATCTCACGCTTCAACCTCGGCCACCAAAGCTGTTTTCGCAAATCTCCATACATTTTGCTTCCCCGGGATGCATAGCGTATGGGTCGCTATATGCATCTTGGAGAATTTTACGCCTTAAATCTGGATCCTTTGGCATACATACTCGTCCTTGAAAACAAAGCACTCCATCCTTTGGATAGATTTGTATCCTTCCAAACCTTTATCTTGAACTTGTACCCTCTTAGAGCTCAAGCCTTCATCCACTAACCGCTTTTCTTTAATCTCCTCAATCCATGTCGAAACTTAACTTGAAGCTCGGCCAAAAGACTCCCATCGTCATATAGACTTAACCGAAGCGAACATCGCTCTTAAATCCGTCACCACCTTCCAGGCTCAATCGTCGGCTACCACATTAGCCTTACCGGATGGTATTCGATTGAGCGATCGTAATCCTTTAGTAGTTCAATCCATCGACGCTGTCTCAGATTGAGATCCTTCGAGTCGGAAGATACCTCAAGCTTTTGTGATCCGTGTAGACCATCGACTTCTCTCCATACGGTAATGTCTCCATATCTTGAGCAAAGACGACCATTGCTAACTCTAAGTCGTGAGTTGGGTAGTTAACCTCATGCGATCTTAATTGACGGGATGCATAGGCTACTACCTTCCCATCTGCATCAACACACACCCCAAGCCGGTGTGAGATGCATCACAATAAAGCTGTGAATAACTTTCTGCTTGGTGTACCAAACAGGAGCTTAGTCAAAATCTTCCTTAACTTATCAAAGCTTTCTTGCTCGCTTTTCCGTCCATACAAGCGGGACACCTTTCCTTAGCAACTTAGTCAGCGGTCTTTGCTATAAGTGAGAATCCTTCCACGAATCTCAGATAGTATCTGCCAAACCCAGAAAAACCGTATTTCACCCACTTTGTCCTAGGTGGTTTCCACTCCAATCTTGCCTCAATCTTGCGAGGGTCTACTCTAATTCCTTGGTGATACCACATGACCTAAGAAAGTCACCTCCTTCACCAAAATTCGCACTTATTGAATTTGGCATATAAGCGCTTCTCCTCAATACTTGCGAACTATCCGTAGATGCTTGTCATGCTCCTCTTACGTCTTTGAGTAAACCAATATGTCGTCTATGAACACCACGACGAACTGGTCTAAATCTTCTTTGGAATACTCTGTTCATCAAGTCCATGAATGCCGCCGGTGCATTAGTCAACCCAAATGGCATTACCAAGAACTCAAAATGCCCATACCGAGTTCGAAATGCGTTTGTGAACATCACCTCCTTTACCTTAAGTTGATGATAACTCGACCTAAGGTCTATCTTAGAGAACACCGAGGCACCCTTGAGTTGATCGAACAAGTCGTCAATCCGAGGCAGCGGATACTTGTTCTTGATCGTCAACTTATTTAAGCGGCGGTAGTCGATGCACATCCGCATAGAACCGTCCTTCTTCTTGACGAACAACACAGCGCTCCCCACGGAGATATACTTGGTCGTATAAACCCCCCCTATCCAAGAGCTCACGAATTTGAGCCTTTAGCTCCACCAATTCCTTTGGTGCCATTCGGTATGGTGCTATGGACACAGTGCCGTTCGGGTAGCAAGTCTATACCGATTCGACTTCTCGATCCGGAGGCAAACCGGAAGTTCTTCCGGGAACACATCAACAAATTCCCCAACCGTTCGGACCTTTTCAACTTCCAACTCCTTAGCTTCCAAAGCACGATCACGAACCAAATCGCCTCACAACCCTTCTTGACCATCTTTTCAGCCTTCAAGGCGGACACTACGTTGGATAGGTAATTCCTCCTATCTCCTATCATAACCACTTCATCTCCTTCCGCCGTCTTAAGAACCATGCGCTTGGCGCGCAGATCCAACCTTGCTTGGTACTTAACCAACCAATCCATGCCAAGGATCAAATCGAACTCTCCAAATGGTAGTTCCATTAGATCGGCTACAAATACTACCCCTTGGAGTTCTAGAGAGTGCGCCTCTATAGAGTTTATCTACGACTCACGGAGTGACCTAAGGGGCTAACTACGGTCATCTCCCTAGAAGCGCTTTTGAGTCTAGGTCCATAGTTCCTACCACACTACTAGCAATGTCACGAGTGCGTCGAGCCCACATCAATCAATGCAACATAAGGAAAACCAAAAATTAGAAACGTACCGGTTATGACATCCGGTGCGTCACCTTCCTCGCGACACCTCGCTGCGTAAACCAAGCCAGGCTGCCTAGCCTCTGTGTTGCCGGAACCTCTGCCTTGAGTTCCACGACCTCGGTTAGTACCGTTGTTTCCTCTACCATTACCACGACCCCTCTGTGGTCCCACATTTCTATCTTGTGCAGTTACGCGCCTCTTCGGTCGCTTCTTAGCTAGCTTTTGGGGACAATCTCTGACGCGATGCTCCAAAGATCCACACTCAAAGCATCCCTTATCGCCGGCCCAACAACCTCCCCAATGGGTCTTCCCACAGCGATTGCACTGGGTCGGCCTCTGATTAGCAGTTGTGGGCCTTGCTGCCTGATTGGGCCCACTTGGCCTAGCCTTTTTCTGAGCATTTCCGCTTGATCCAGCTGATCCAAAATTTCTCTTCTGATTGTTCTTACTATAATTCTGCCTCACAGCCTCCTTGATTCCCTCGGCTACCTTAGCCTTCTCCACTAGGGATGAGAACTCACGAACCTGCTGTGGGGCAATCAGCAACCTTAAATCATCTCGGAGTCCATCCTCAAAGCGGACACAACGCTCATGTTCAGTAGCCACGATGCCTCTCGCATATCTACTCAGCCTTAGAAACTCCGCCTCATATTCCGACACGGACTTAGTTCCTTGGACTAATCCCAGAAAAGCCTTTCTCTGCGCGTCAGTGTAACTAATGCCCACATACTTTTTCCGGTAGGCGGATCTGAAATACTCCCAAGTCAAATCATCTGCTGTAGCTCCATCTCGAACCGTAAGCCACCACTGATACGCTTCATCCTTTAGAAGCGACCCACGCCCCTTCGACTTCTCTTCTTGATCAGGTCAAGGTCATCCATGATCCTTTCGGTTGACTCTAGCCGAGATTCATTGCCTTTGGGTGCCACTCGACACACCTCGGAATACCTCCGCTCCGTTAGATCGGAGTCGCTCGGGGACAATTTCCGAGCTCCAACATTTCCACCTGACCCGACCACCATCTCCAAGACTCGCAACACGACTTGCGATACCGGTCGCCACCGATGCGCTCGGCTCCTCACTCTAAAAGTAGGAGGTGGTGGTGGCGGTGGTACCTCATTCTCTCGAACCTTGTCACGACTGACGGGTTCGGACACCGATCATCCTACCCCTACCACGTCCACGGCGTCCACGTCCTCTAGAACTCATTCTATCTACTGCGCTTTTAATCTGATTAAGAAAATTTTATGCGTTAGCATTTGTTTCACTTTATTACTCATGAAGAAGTTTTATGGATAAAGTTTAATCAGAGATTCTTTCGAGCAAACAATGTCTCGATTTCCTATCCTAGTTCACAAAAAGTTCATGCATCCATTCCTTAATACTTTCCATACCTATTCACTCTTGGACATTTACGCCCATTTCTAACCTGAGGGTATTTTCGTCTTTTTCCTCTGAGTGGGTATTTTCGTACTTTTCAGGACCAAGATATTTCTTGATGATTTCCAAAGCTAGTTATTGAATGTTTTATAAAATAGTTGAAATTTTGGGGCAACACAGTCAAATTAATATTTTATGGGTCGAGGGCATTTTGGTAATTTTACTCCTAGGGGTATTTGGTAATTTTTCACAAGTCAAGTTTTCAGAAAACATGATATACCTAGTGTTCTAGGGTTTAAGAGGGTTATTGGATGAGTTTTGAAAACATTAGGGCTTGTTATTTCCTTCTTTTTGAAAACATGGTGATTCCCTTTTTTTGGGTTTTAATCATTGTGTTTAGCCTATGACCGAGCCCTCTGGTGGGGGTGAACCAAAGCTACGCACAGTGCAGAATTCAAGTGAAGAGGAGGTGGGTCACGCGGACCGCTTAAATACCAAGCTCTCTTTGAACCTTTCTAGACATGCGCCACAGAGGTTACCACACCACCTGAGCCTTACGAGTTAGGGTGAACAGAAGCTACGCACCGGGTAGGATACTGCGAAGAGGAGGTGAGTCACGAGGACTGCTTAAATACCAAGCTCTTCGGATCAATCCTAGACATGCGTCTGAGGGTTACCACACCTAGCTCGTTGACTAAGTCATAGGTTGGTTTAGTTCTTTAAGTCTTATGCTTCGTTGTGTTTGAGTAATCTAACCCTAGGGTCCAAGTCCTATAAGTCTATCTACGTTCCATGCTTCCTACCCTTCTACAGAATATATTTCACACAAAGGTTTAGATGTACTTACAGGCGGATCGGTCATGGGAGACTCGGCCATCCGCTTAAAAACCCGAGAAATCATACCATAAGGCCTACAAAAACATTTTTGGGCCTTGGGCCCCACAGTAGAGCTTTGAACTTGGCTCGATACCAATTCTGTAACAACCCAAACCCGGCCCAAACACTACGACCAAATCGAGTTATTACGAGGTAAAACCTTGTGATCGCTTTTTGAAAAACATTTAATTTTCTATTGAAAACTCCTCGTTTGGTTGTCTTGTTAAGCTAACCTTGGATCAAATTTGGGATTTTAATTAAGCCCAATTATTATACGATTTCAAGTGTACCCGATGGCGCGTTTAAATTTCCACGTGTTAACTTAAGAAAACATGTGATTTAATTTAATTTAATGATATAGTTAAAGTCGATATCCAACATAAAAAAATAAAATGCAACTATAGTTTATGGAGGCCTTATTACAACCCAAAATAAAAATTAAACAACTTTAAAGTTACGTAAATTAAAATCCTTTGCATGGCGCCTCGAGTCCCACCGCGCCTCAACCGCCATCTACGAGTCACTGAAAAATGTTAAAGGAGAAGGTGAGTCGCCAAGACTCGATATGTAACCCTTCCCCATTTTAAAGCATTTTCATACACATCAAATAACAAATTAATTAAGCAAAGTATCATGTACCCAACCTAGCCAACCAAACACCTTTGTCTACCCCACGTGGTACCAAACCTTTGGTGACCGTGAGTCACGATGTGTTACCAAAACACTGGTGGTGCCAAACCACTTTGGTGACATATAGTCACTATGTGCTACCAAAGCACGGTGTCCGTGAGACACAAATCGGGTGATGGGGCCAACCCATCGTGTGATACCAAATCACGGCGCAGACGATCCCATATCTCAAGTGGGGCCAACCCACGGTGGTGTTAACCACGGGGACAAGTCGCTATGAGGTACCAAACCTCTGGAGGTACCAAACCTCCGGTGACATATAGTCGCGAGTGTGCTACCAAAGCAACGGTGCTCGTCAACACGAATACCACACGCCCCCTCCACTCAATCAACCCACATAGTCAACGATCACATATAGATTTATCATATGTATTATCACGACATGCTTCCCAAAAGCATAAAATAGCAATCATATGCATGCAGTACTTACGGATCACCCCAAATACCGTGATGGTATTCAAGCCATTGCTACACACATCAAGTTAGCAATCACATTACTTAGCATAAATAACAAGTTAAATGGTGTGTATGTACACACTGTCACCAACAAGGAGTCTAAATCCCTAATGAAGAAGTCGGCCACCCAGATCCACTAGCCCCTATATTCGGCCAACCATGGGAGTTAGTGATATGGCCCATTCGGCCAAACCAAACAATTTAAAGGGGTCCTACTTTGCACTCGCATCCTTACCCAATAAGCAGTACTAGTCCTAGCGTCAGATTTGCGAATCTGGTTTACAAACCACACTTGGTCAATTAACAACACTAATAACCATAGCCTTCGGCTTTTAAACACCAATATAAGCCTTACCTATACTCACCAAATTCCGTTTGTCAGCGGATGCAAGATCTGATCTCACTGCTTCGAGATCCCGGAGTCCTAGGTGAAATCGGCTTCAATAGAAAGGTTAGCCAACCATTAGTACTTGCCAACTTTCGGCTTTTCCTTTAACTCAAATCGGCATAACATCAAAGATAAGGGAAATTGACATTCGGCTATAGCCCTTTCTTACCTTCTTCAAACCGATTGAAAACCAACTTCCGAAGACTTCCACTTCTTTTAGTATTCGGCCAACAACGCTGCCAAGGAGGAGTGTGAGATTCGGTTCTTAAAAAAAAGGGTGTATTCGGCTATTGGAGGAAGGAAAATAGTGGGGATGAGAGGGAGAGAAGTTTCGGCTAAATGGGTTTGGGAGGTTGGAAGAAAAATAAAAGAAGATTGAGAGGAGGAGGGCTAGGGTTTTGGCAAGTAGAAAAATGAAGAAAAAAACAAAGAATGATGCTAGGTTGCTCTTTTTATAGGCATTGGCCCCCTCCTATCAAGCTTGCCGTCCATCCTAAGCAACAAGGAGTTCAACTCCAAGCCGTCCCTCCTCTTCATCAAGGAGTCCCACAATCGGCCATCACCTATTTTTGCTCCAAGCCACCCTTTTAATTTAATTCAAACTTAATTGAATTAATCCTCTTTTATCAACTAATAAAATCCCTTATTATCATCAATTTTAAGCAATTTAAAACCAATTTAAAGTGCTTAAATTATCCCATAATATTAATAATATTATCAACCCCTTTATTATCCAAAATAAAAAGAATCCAAGGAGAGAAAAACTCTCCACATGTGCCGTCCCATTAATGAGCAAAAAGAGAAACCCCGCGACTCGAACCCAGGCTCTCTTTGTTCCCCCTTGTGGCGTCACATGTAGCTCCTAAGTGGGCTTCTTTTGCCACTTAACCAAGGCCTATTTTGTGTTAAATTACCCATATTTATTCTTATAATACCCACTTACTAAGGCTCCCTTCTTTTAAAAGTTAAAAACTAAAATTTCTCCATCAAACCGAGCACACTTAAGCCTTAAATTAAGCTTATTTATTCCATAAATAATACCACGATAGTTCTTACATAAGAATAATAATTCGATTCCAAATAACCCCACATTTGGGATGTTACAGAATAAATGGATTACATTTGAATATGTATAGATCAAGAATTGAAGAAATCGGACTTAGATCGCGGGAAAGCAAAAGTAGTCGAATAACCGAGTTCGAACGAATATCCGAATCCGAGGTAAGTCGATATACAAATAAATGTAATTGCATTGAATTATTTGAATGTATATGATATGTGAAATACTATGATTATCCATTGAGATGGAATGTATGTGAAATTTGAGTTGGCTAATAAGTCGATAAACCGATAAAGTCCGTGAAGTCCCGTGTGAACCTAAGAATATATAGGAATTACGTATGTCATGACATAGGTGTCTGTTATGTGATATCATGTAAGACCACGTCTGGGACATTGGCATCGATAAGATATTTCGTGTAAGACCATGTCTGGGACGTTGGCATCGATATGAGATTTACGTGTAAGACCATGTCTGGGACATCGGCATCGTATTTGATTCGTGTAAGACCCTATCTGGGACAGTGGCATTGTAACACCCCTAACACGTATCCATCGCCGGATTAGGATTAGAGGGCATTACTGGACAAAACACAGTTCATCATGATCATTATATACAATTCATGCATAAGTCACATCAACTTCTTTAAAAAAAAATTCAAAAAAAAATCAAATAACATTTATACACCCATTCATATAAGTTAAATTGCACATATTTAAAACATATAGTCAATTAAGAACCAATCATGCTTTATTACTTATAATATTCGAATCATACAAGTATCTCATTCATGATATTTGAATACCACTTTATAATCAAACATTTCTCATTTCATATACCAATCATGAATCGAGACATGCATTATTATTAATCTATCCCATTAACTATTAACCTAATATATATATCATAATTTTATTCCATAATATGACCGAATCAAATTTATCAAATACAACATTTCCAAGTTATTCCACAAAGTAAATTATACATCAAAATTTAAGTCGTCAATAACTCACATCAAATAATCAAATTCACAAGACATAACATAGTCATCTCATAACTTAGCTTATAGGTACTTATACATTAAAGCTAGAACATATTTATCAACTAAAATATACCACATATTATACTCCTAAGATGAGCTACATTCAAGGCCGATTATACAGTATACCTATTATTACTCAATGCCGAATTCATGTAGCCAAACACCACATATATAAATACCATAAAATATACTTCCAAAGTAAGCTTATAACATGAACGGATATACAAATATTAACACCATGATCAAACATAACCAAACTCAAGCTTAGAAATCAAGCCATATAACTAAGCACCAAGCATGGACACTGTAACATCCTAGATTAGGGGTTATGCGTTCGTGCATAATTCATGAGTAGTAGGTTTTGGCGGTGTTTGGAAGTGAATTAAGGGTTTTAAAATTCTAGGATGGAAGAGAAAGCTTTGGACAATTATTGGTTTTAAGTTAAAAGGGGAGCTAGGCTAAGGTAGCCTTAAGAAAAGTTTTGGGGAGTTTAGGACATAAGAAGTGATGTGGAAAAGTGGCAAGGGATGCCACCTAAGGTGCAAGGGTGGTTGCGTCACTTGGAGTGCCGGGGAAGAGGTTCGAGCGGCGTAGGAAGCATTAGGGACTTTATTTTTAGAGTTAAAAGGGAATTGGGCTAGGAGGCCTTAAGGGAAGTAATAGGCGCTTTTGGACACAAAGAGTGCCTTGGTAAAGTGGCTGCAAGGCGTCTCTTAAGGCTTGGGCAAGTGACGCCTCACGCAATGGGTAGAGGGCCCAGGTTCGAGTTGCGAAAGAAGCAAGAAGGAGCATTTTATTTTTCGTGCGGCAAGAAGGCGCTGGGCTAGGGAGGCTTTAAAAGAAATCCTGAGTGATTCATGTCACAAAAAGTGCCTTGGCAAAGTGGCTTGGGACGCTACCTAAGGTGCTAGGAGAATTGCTCCAGTAGGTCTCATGTTCGAGTCTTGATGGCAGCATAAGGAGTGTTTTTTTTTTATTTTGGCATCAAGTTGGAAGAAATTGGACGGCACATGGACTTTCAATTGGATGAGGATTGAGTTTATTTCTCCTTTTAATTTTCGGCTAGATTAGATAAAGGTAGGATAAATGTTGATTTATTTTATTTATTTTTAATGGATGATAAGAAGATAATGGAGGCCTTATTTTATTTATTTTAGTTTAAATAGGTGATAAGAGATAATGTGATGATTTATTTTTTTTTTATTTGTTAAGGTGATAAAGAGTTAGAATAGGAGTTTAATTTGGGATTTGATAAGTGGGGATGTAGTAGCTGAATTCTTTATAAGGGGGAGTGATCATCTTTTGTTATTCTTTTTCTTCTTTAAATTCTTTGTACCGAAATTTAGTTTCTCCTTTCTCTTTAGTGCCGTCTTCTTTTGTGTTAAGTCACCTAGTTTCGGCCTTCACATTCTTTTGGTTAGTGACCGAAATTACAAAGGGCATTAAGGCCATTTGAGTTCATTCTTCTCCTATTTGCTAGCTTGGCCGAACCTATATCCCTCTCCCAAACTTCTTCTTTTAATTGGTGTTAGCCGAATATACCTTTCTCTTGTGACCGATTTTTCCATCAACATTTGAAGGGCTTAGCCAGAATCATGTAAGTGCTTTTTCTTCTATTTGTATTTTACTTTTATTAATAGCCATAGCCGAATCTCAAAGACGGCCTTATTCTTTTTCTTCTATCGCAAGTTTGAAAAGCGAAAGTCAACATCCCTTTTATCCCATCGACATTTAGAGCTAGTGGACGATTCGTGTGGTGGTGGTAAGTGTTCTCTCCTTTGATAATCGGTTTTGAGTTTTCTTCATAAGCGTGCGAAATCAAGAGTTTAGGCTCTAATTTCCAAGGTTGGCGAATGGCCCTATAACTCTTATTAAATGTGTTAAGACCGATTGTAGGGAAGGTACTGACCTAGCGCAAGAGATCTTTCGGGATTCTTATAGCCAATGTTTGTGGAAGTGATCTTTCGGGATTTAGTTAGTAAGGTAAGCGGTGTAAGTATTACGCCAAAGGCCACTTTATTAGTTGTTAAGTGATGACCGATTGTGACTATGATGGTTTAAGGGCTAATCGACGGGGAATAAGCAAAGCCTTCGGGATTTGGTAGGAGACCAAATCGGCATTTAGGGAGGAGGAAAAACCCGTTCATCGTGTTAGATTCAAGTAGTTCGGGATTTCGCTAAATAGTAAGGTGTGTGATTAACCCACCGTTTAGGGTTTATGCTATATTTGTATGTGTTATGTTTATGGGTTAACTAGTGCGTGTGGTGATGTGATATGGATACCCTAGAGGGGGTATACCGAATACCGAGTTAGTGTTGATTATTGAAAGAATGTGAATGTGCCTATATGAATGAGATTGTATGTCCGAACAACTTTGTACATGCATTATTATCATGACATTATTATATGTTGCATGTGCATGGGTGGGATATGATATGAAAGAAGGTATGGGTGTACTTGAGTACGTGGTTTGATGTTAGCCTTGAGCTACATCGTGGATTGATGTTGGTCGAGGTCACGTTGTGGATTAAATGCGATTTAGTTCGCGTGGCTTGATGAGTGGCTATGTGCCTCATCGTGGTTGATATCGGCTATGTGCCATATCGTGGTTGATGAGTGACTATGTGTCCCATCGTGGTTTTGGTGTTAACTACGGCTACATCGTGGATTGGCGCCGATCGAGGTCGCGTTGTTGACTATTGTGCTTAATTGCACGTGGACGGCGATGATTGCCTTTGGAGTGAAAAGGAGAGGAGATTTGATAATCCCCGGTGTGTGTGGTAGGGTGGATAAGGGGTGTGTAGCGGATGGACCCTAGGTTTGGGTTGGGCTTCATAATTGCATGATTTCGTATGTGAACATATGTGGAAATGGGCCAAGCCCAATATGATATGTGGATTAATGTGGAAATGGGCAAAGCCCAGTATATGAATGTGGATCGGTGTGGAAATGGGCTAAGCCCGGTATGTGGAAATTATGTGGTTAACTACCCTATTAGATGAATGTGATATGAATATGGGCCCAAGCGAATGTGATAACATGTGAATTTGATAATTGATATCGATATATGAGTTAATATGTGGTTAACATGTGGGTGGAATTCGATGGACTAATTACACACTTTGAGTGCTGTATGACTCACCCAAAATTTTATCAATATCGCGGTGATGGATGATGATCGGACCGGGTTGGAGTGGATACGAGGTGGCCCATGCGAGAAGAAGTTGTTTTCATTATATAATAGAATTTATTAACTTTAGTATTTTAAGTATTTTTAATAGTTATTTGTTGTAATAAGGGCCTTAAAGTATTTGAATTTTGCTATGTTTCAGTTGGATTTGTAATTAAGTTAATATTTTGGTAGTTTAATTTTAAAAGCTATTTATATCTCAAAAGTCATATTAAAGTTTTGAATCAGGATTATTTTTATCACCACTTAATTTTATTTAGAATGTTTTAAATGTTTTATCAAGGGCAACAAATTTTTAACGATTTTTACTATTAAGTAAGAATATTTTTAAACGTTTTTCATGATGGCATTTCAAATTCGGTCATATCAAATGGGCGGGTTTGGGGTGTTCTGATTTAGTATCGAGCCAGTTCAAAGCTCGATGTGTGGGGGCCCAAGGCCCAAAATATTTTAGTAGGCCTTGTGAAAATGGTTTCGTTTTAGAATGGCATGGCGTGAGTCTCGGCACCAATAATGCCCGGTAAGTACTTTGACTTCTTTATGAATTATTATACGTAGAAGGGTAGGTATGGGCGTAGATAGTATGATAAGTGTTTAGACCCTAGGACTAGTTTACCCCAGCAAAAGACATAAGACTCTAAAAGCCTAATTAAACAAACCTACGACCAAGTCGCCGAGTTAGGGTGTGGTAACCCTGGTGCGCATGTCTAGGATTGGATCAGGAAGAGCTTGGTATTTAAGCAGATCCTCGTGACTCACCTCCTCTTCGCGCAGAATCCTGCAGTGCGTAGTTTTCGGTTCACCCTAACCAAGAGGACTCGGTCATAGGCTAAACATACTAAATAAAACCCGAAAGGGATTAGCCATGTTTTATGAAAACCCTAATTTTAAAATCATTAAAATATCTCTTTTAAATAGTAGGACAAATTTATTCTTGGAAAATTCCAAAATATTATTGATTTATTAAAATTACCAAAATGCCCCTAGTGGCAAAATTATGAAAAATGCCATTGGTTTTAAAATTCTTTGTATTACCTCGATTTCAATAAAAATTCTCTTACTTTGTAAGAGTACCCAAAAATTTTGTATTTCAAAATAATACTTCGACTTTGAAATTTCTGAAATTACCCACGATTGACAAAATTACCAAAATACCCCTGGTTCCCAAAAGTTTTGCCATATCTTTAAATTTGACAAATTTTCAGAAATACCCTCCAGTTTTGAAAATTTCAAAGTGCCCTGATTTATTAAAGTTTTAAAATTTCTCTGATTTATTACGAAAATACCCTGTAGGAAAATGACGAAATTATTACCCACAGGGTAGGAATGATCGAGAAATGCCCAAAGTGGTGAAGTGAATGTTGTGGATGAATGTGAATGTGATTCTCACGAATTAGAATAGTAAACTTGAACTGAAATTTTGTTCGATCGAAAGAACCACTTCTAGAAATTCTTTTCATAAAATTGTTCGCGGTTAAGCAGTGGAACAAATACTAATGCATAAAACTTTTTAATCAGTTAAATCGCGACGTTAGAAATGAGTTCTAGGGGATGTGTTAGATTTGTTAAGATCGAGAGCGTGACATAAGCGTAGTGCGGTGAGTAGGATGTCACGATTATTCGTTAGTAAGTAATTTCGAGGACGAAATTATTTTTAAGGAGGGTAGAAGCTGTAACATCCTAGATTAGGGGTTATGCGTTCGTGCATAATTCATGAGTAGTAGGTTTTGGCAAAGTGTTTGGAAGTGAATTAAGGGTTTTAAAATTCTAGGATGGAAGAGAAAGCTTTGGACAATTATTGGTTTTAAGTTAAAAGGGGGAGCTAGGCTAAGGTAGCCTTAAGAAAAGTTTTGGGAGTTTAGGACATAAGAAGTGATGTGGAAAAGTGGCAAGGGATGCCACCTAAGGTGCAAGGGTGGTTGCGTCACTTGGAGTGCCAGGGGAAGAGGTTCGAGCGACGTAGGAAGCATTAGGGACTTTATTTTTAGAGTTAAAAGGGAATTGGGCGGGGAGGCCTTAAGGGAAGTAATAGGCGCTTTTGGACACAAAGAGTGCCTTGGTAAAGTGGCTGCAAGGCGCCACTTAAGGCTTAGGCAAGTGACGCCTCACGCAATGGGTAGAGGGCCCAGGTTCGAGTTGCGAAGGAAGCAAGAAGGAGCATTTTATTTTTCGTGCGGCAAGAAGGCGCTGGGCTAGGGAGGCTTTAAAAGAAATCCTGAGTGATTCATGTCACAAAAAGCGCCTTGGCAAAGTGGCTTGGGACGCTACCTAAGGTGCTAGGAGAATTGCTCCAGTGAGGTCTCATGTTCGAGTCTTGATGGCGGCATAAGGAGTGTTTTTATTTTGGCATCAAGTTGGAAGAAATTGGACGGCACATGGACTTTCAATTGGATGAGGATTGAGTTTATTTCTCCTTTTAATTTTCGGCTAGATTAGATAAAGGTAGGATAAATGTTGATTTATTTTATTTATTTTTAATGGATGATAAGAAGATAATGGAGGCCTTATTTTATTTATTTTAGTTTAAATAGGTGATAAGAGATAATGTGATGATTTATTTTATTTTATTTCTTAAGGTGATAAAGAGTTAGAATAGGAGTTTAATTTGGGATTTGATAAGTGGGGATGTAGTAGCGAATTCTTTATAAGGGGAGTGATCATCTTTTGTTATTCTTTTTCTTCTTTAAATTCTTTGTACCGAAATTTAGTTTCTCCTTTCTCTTTAGTGTCGTCTTCTTTTGTGTTAAGTCACCTAGTTTCGGCCTTCACATTCTTTTGGTTAGTGACCGAAATTACAAAGGGCATTAAGGCCATTTGAGTTCATTCTTCTCCTATTTGCTAGTTTGACCGAACCTATATCCCTCTCCCAAACTTCTTCTTTTAATTGGTGTTAGCCGAATATACCTTTCTCTTGTGACCGATTTTTCCATCAACATTTGAAGGGCTTAGCCGAATCATGTAAGTGCTTTTTCTTCTATTTGTATTTTACTTTTATTAATAGCCATAGCCGAATCTCAAAGACGGCCTTATTCTTTTTCTTCTATCGCAAGTTTGAAAAGCCGAAAGTCAACATCCCTTTTATCCTGTCGACATTTAGAGCTAGTGGACGATTCGTGTGGTGGTGGTAAGTGTTCTCTCCTTTGATAATTGGTTTTGAGTTTTCTTCATAAGCGTGCGAAATCAAGAGTTTAGGCTCTAATTTCCAAGGTTGGCGAATGGCCCTATAACTCTTATTAAATGTGTTAAGACCGATTGTAGGGGAAGGTACAGCCTAGCGCAAGAGATCTTTCGGGATTCTTATAGCCAACGTTTGTGGAAGTGATCTTTCGGGATTTAGTTAGTAAGGTAACCAGTGTAAGTATTCTGCCAAAGGCCACTTTATTAGTTGTTAAGTGATGACCGATTGTGACTATGATGGTTTAAGGGCTAATCGACAGGAATAAGCAAAGCCTTCGGGATTTGGTAGGAGACCAAATCGGCATTTAGGGAGGAGGAAAAACCCCGTTCATCATGTTAGATTCAAGTAGTTCGGGATTTCGCTAAATAGTAAGGTGTGTGATTAACCCACCGTTTCCGGGTTTATGCTATATTTGTATGGGTTAACTAGTGCAGTGACAGTGATGTGATATGGATACCCTAGAGGGGTATACCGAATACCAGGTTAGTGTTGATTATTGAAAGAATGTGAATGTGCCTATATGAATGAGATTGTATGTCTGAACAACCTGTACATGCATTATTATCATGACATTATTATATGTTGCATGTGCATGGGTGGGATATGATATGAAAGAAGATGCGGGTGTACTTGAGTCACGTGGTTTGATGTTAGCCTTGAGCTACATCGTGGATTGATGTTGACCGAGGTCACGTTGTGGATTAATTGCGATTTAGTTCGGCGTGGCTTGATGAGTGGCTATGTGCCTCATCGTGGTTGATATCGGCTATGTGCCATATCGTGGTTGATGAGTGACTATGTGTCCCATCGTGGTTTTGGTGTTAGCTACGGCTACATCGTGGATTGGCGTGGACCGAGGTCGCGTTTTGGACTATTGTGCTTAATTGCACGTGGACGGCGATGATTGCCTTTGGAGTGAAAAAGGAGAGGAGATTTGATAATCCCCACGGTGTGTGGTAATTTGGATAAGGGGGTGTGTAGCGGATGGACCCTAGGTTTGGGTTGGGCTTCATAATTGCATGATTTCGTATGTGAACATATGTGGAAATGGGCCAAGCCCAATATGATATGTGGATTAATGTGGAAATGGGCAAAGCCCAGTATATGAATGTGGATCAGTGTGGAAATGGGCTAAGCCCAGTATGTGGAAATTATGTGGTTAACTACCCTATTAGATGAATGTGATATGAATATGGGCCAAGCCCAGAATGTGATAACATGTGAATTTGATAATTGATATCGATATATGAGTTAATATGTGGTTAACATGTTGGTGGAATCGATGGACTAATTACACCTTTGAGTGCAGTATGACTCACACAAAATTTTATCAACATCGCAGGTGATGGATGATGATCGGACCGGGTTGGAGTGGATACGAGGTGGCCCATGCAGAAGAAGTTGTTTTCATTATATAATAGAATTTATTAACTTTAGTATTTTAAGTAATTTTGAATAGTTATTTGTTGTAATAAGGGCCTTAAAATATTTGAATTTTGCTATGTTTCAGTTGGATTTGTAATTAAGTTAATATTTTGGTAGTTTAATTTTAAAAGCTATTTATATCTCAAAAGTCATATTAAAGTTTTGAATCCGGTATTTTTATCACCACTTAATTTTATTTAGAATGTTTTAAATGTTTTATCAAGGGCAACAAATTTTTAACGATTTTTACTGTTAAGTAAGAATATTTTTAAACGTTTTCCGCAGTGGCATTTCAAATTCGGTCGTATCAAATGGGCCGGGTTTGGGGTGTTACAGGCACATCATGAATTATACTCCCATCATAACTTAATACCATAACAGAATTCACATAAGCCCAAAATGTCATGATTTAGCCATATTCGCATGGCATAAATACATATTTACATATATACATATCATTTGTAGTAACACAAAAGGTAATATAGCCTATACATGCCATAAACTTTAAAACATTATATTAGAAAATTTTCACATTTCAAAACCCTTAGGCTTAATATCCCCACATTCAATAATAGCTTTCACATAGATCTATAATCCATTCCACATCTCAAAACAAATACATATACATTTGTGGAAGTCTATATATATATTATCTACTAAATTTCTTACTTACATTTCAAACCATATAAATCACAATTTAATACGTATAATACATAATTTTCATTTCAACAACAAAAACTTACCTTTTATACAAAAGATGGTTTATCATCGCATACATGTTCGTTTTATTCTGTTAAACACCTTTGTTAACTAATTAAATTAAAAGATCGACAAACCTGCACACTCAATGCAAAAATCATATCACATGTCACATGCCTAGAGTCGTCATACTAATACCTTGCACATTTAGTGCCAACTCCTTGTAACGTATTGTAACACCCCAAACCCGGCCTAGAAGTTGGGCCCGAATCTGGTGTCACATGGAAGTAAAAACCATCTTTGCGATTATTAAAAACTTGCTTGTGAAATACAGCCTCTTTGTTAAAACCAAAAAAACTTAAGCAATTGTTAACTACTTGAAAACATAATAATCTTTAAAAACCTTTTCGTTTGCGGAAGCATATTTGAAATAAACAATTTACGAAAATGTGACATTTATAAATAGAGTTGCAGAAGCATTTTGAAAACGTTGCGAAAACGTAGATAAAATACAAGTATTTTTGAGAGGTTGTTTGCTAAATCGAGAATCGAACTAGTAATCTTTTAAAACCGTGACTTTTGAAAACGACATTGAAAATTCGAAAGAGAATCCAAGTCTTTTAAAAATATCGTTAATAGTTCGAGAGAAAATATCCGTGTTAAAAATATTTGTAAAAGTTTATTTTGAAATCCATTTGTTAATCGATTTTGGAAATCATTGTTTAAGTTTTTAGAAAATTCCCCTTTTTAAACAATTTAAGAAAAATAATAAAAACATCCCAACCAAAAAGTAAAAATAAAAATAGTCCAGAGGCCTTATTACATCATAAAAACCAAAATAGTAAAGTGAACGGAAATAGAAATCTAAAGTTCAAAATAAACACCATTTTTGAAGTATGGCCTCCCTCGAGTCATCCATAGCCCAAGTCCATATCATCAAGCATTACCTACAAGGGTTAAGAGAAAGGGGGTGAGTTACAAGAACTCAGTGTGAAATCTCCTTACCGTTATTCATTTGGCCAGAACCCAATTGGCAATATTTTGGGCCTAAGCCCATTTACAACAACAATAATGTATCAAATATAATATGCATATGATATGCAATTCCAAAACCAAACCTAGTTTTTCATCCGCTACACACCACCCGTACCAACCGGCTTTTTTGTAGGGAGCTTTAGTCACCCACCCCGCCAACACACCAAACGTAGGCATTAAGCCGATTATATCAAATTTGTGGACAAGCCACCAGATTAATTGAGAATTTACATGGCATCGCCATTTTTCATATTTGTGGCGAGCCACTGAATTATATGTAGCAGAGCTACGAACTTCTCTTCATCATTATCCCATCCCATGCAAATCATGTATATAATGCATAGCCATTCACAACAATTTATTCAGATATTTATTATAAAATTATGGCCCATTACAACAATTAATCAAAAGGCCCATTAAGCAAAATATCAGATTTGGCCCATTTAGCAAAATATCAGATTGGCCCATATAGCAAAATATCAGATCGGCCCATTTATCAAAATATCAGATCGGCCCATATAGCAAAATATCAGATCGGCCCATTTATCAAAATATCAGATTGGCCCATATAGCAAAATATCAGATCAGCCCATTTATCAAAATATCAGATTGGCCCATATAGCAAAATATCAGATCGGCCCATTTATCAAAATATCAGATTGGGCCATTTAGCAAAATATCAATTCAACCCATTAAGGCAATATAACAATTCAGCCCATTAAGGCAATTTCGTATTTCGGCCCTTTAGGGGCATTTTCGTAATTTCGATAATTTACCCACTAAGGGTAATTCGGTAATTTCGCAACCTAAGGGTATTTTGGAAATTTCGCAGCCTAGACTTTACTACTAATGTGGAGCATAAAAATCGAAACTGTCCATCTGCGTCGTACTAACTAAATTGACTATAACTTGAGTTAGGAATCTCGAAATCTAACTCCGTAAATTTTTATTGAGAATAGACTCATATATCTTCTTACTATAATTTTTTCGGAATTTTTGGCTTAATCATTTAGTACAGTTTATTCCTTGAAGTTTCCCTTGTTTCACTGACCAACGATTCTGACCTCTCTTACCCAAAATTCAAATATCTCACTGTACAGTTTTCATATGTTGCTCCCACTTATTTCTATTGAAAATAAACTTACTAAGTAATCTGTACATATAAACTATAACTTATAATTCACCTTGTACAATTTTATACGATTTTTCCAAGACAGATCAGGGAACCACGAAGTCATTCAGAACCAGTCTCACTAAAATTAATGTATCTCAAAATATGAAACTCCTTTTCCTTCTCCATTTCTTCCATATCAAAATAGACACAGTAATCTTTAATTCAATATCTTATTCACTTTCTAATTCCCTTTCTCCTATTTTTCATGATTTTTTGAAATCACGTCACTTCTGCTGACCAAAACTGTTTCATTGCAAACTATGGTTACCACTACGAATATACGCACGCCCGAGTGGTCACGGATGTCGGTTTCCGGTTTTCTTTGGTATTACAACCAAATCACAGAACATTTCATGCAAACAATCAGAGAGATGTGAGAACACACACCATTTCAAACATGTATTCGGAAGGGTACGGGATTACACCCCTGATTTTGATTTCCTAACGAACCACTCGTCGATGACCTAGAACAATACCAACCAAAAGTTAGCCTAGAATTTCCAAAAGATTTCGTATCACTTAAACTTGAATCACTTACCACTATGTCCGAAGGTAGAATACATCGAGTGATTTCATCCCTAAAACATATAGTCGATTAGTCGAAACTTCAATCCGATTTGCACCATAGCCAAATAGAGATATAACGAAAAATCCAAAAATGAACCCCCTTACCTTATCGATATTGGATCCAATTTCCACCGTTTGACTTCGGCTAGAACAATACATGGTCTCCCACTTAAAGCACTACGAAAAGAGAGTGATTAAGACATGAAGAAGTGGAGGATAACACCATTTTCGATTCACGATCACGATTTACAACCGAATAGTGATAAATACTTATTCGGCTAAAAGAGAAAGAATATGATCATAGAAAAGAATTCACTTATCGATTTAATCGAAGAAAGAATGTCACCTCAAGCGAGAAAGAAATTATGAAGGAGTGATTGTGGATTGTGAGTTTTGGCTATGGAAGAAAATGAACAAGAATAGTTTGTTATGAGGGTATGGATTAGAGGAAAAGATAGTAGAGTTGGAGAATTTCGTGAAAAGAAAAGAAAGGTTGAGAAGGGGTGCTTATCAAATTTTGGTTTTCAAGAGAAGATGAATGAAAATAGTTTGGTCTCAATGGTTTGGTACCGACGGCAACAAGAAAGAATTGAAGAAAAGAAATGCTCACTAATGACTTGAAGTTTCGGCAAAGATGAGAAGAAATTTGGAGAGAAAGAGAATGATAAAAAAAAACTAAAGAGAACAACCTCTCAAGCACTAGCTTTGCCAAAAACTCCTAGCAAAATTCGGCTATCACCCCCTTTGGCCCCAAAACTGTCCACATTCATGTCCCTAATAGTCAAAATTTTTCCAACCACCCTTTCCATAATACATCCCTTGAAAAAGGCCACATGTTCCCCCTACTTTCCCCTTTCTCTTGATTTATTTCCTCACATTCATCCTTTCCTATTTTCCTTAGCCATCTTGCCAAAAATAAAAGTCCACCTTGCCTTATTTACATGCTTGGCCAACACTTAAGGAAAGAGTGCAAAAATAATAGTTAAAGTTTGTACACAATGGGATTTGAACCTCTTCCCTCAAAGTCCATCACTTGATGCCATAACCTCTTTACCAATAGCTCATTTATGCTAGCAATTTACTCTTTTATTTCCGTAAGCCTTGATGCCACTTACTATCTCTCCTTAATAGGCTTAAACACAAAATTTTACTAAGGCCCAACCTGAACCCGAAACTTCATAGAAACCTCGTAACTTTCTAAAATTACCTTCTTAATAAGTCCAACTTGAAATAATATCGTTCTCTTGTTCTCAAAATTTTAAAACGCTTCTACGCTCAAGGCCCATTGGGCCCAATTCTACTAGGCCCAATTTCGGGATGTTACACGTATCGCACACTTAGTGCCGTTACATTTAACTTCTCGCAAACTTAGTGCTAAACAACCAAATTCGCACACTTAGTGCTCGGTATTTAATTTCGCACACTTTGTGCTCATTGACCGCTTTCGCACACTTAGTGCTCGGTATACAATTTCACACATTATTGCATTTCCCGAACTTAATCCTTATTTATATAAACATAAAACTTAAACCTCAATTGCATATATACAATATCGCTTATTTCATTTCTATGATTAATATCACATTCAATTGTATCATTGCCATACATATGCATCACATTCGGTTATATTCATTCCTCAATTCAATGTCAAATTCGGTTATATCATTGCCATATATATACAAATCACATTCGGATGTCATCATATCTCAATTCAACACCACATTTGACTACATCATTGATATATATCAATATATACAAATACACATCACATTCAAGTGTACAAATGACATATATACCTACCTCTCATTTGGTTATACTTTATACGTATATAATAATACATTCGGCTATATTAAAAATCAGCATACATACTTTCATTAAATTTTAGGTATATCAATATAGATAAATTCCATACAACATGATTGCTTAAAAACTTACCTCGAGTATCGACGGACTATGTTTCCCGACTATTCGATCAACTTCATTTTTCCCCGATCCACTCCCGATCCTTTTTGTTCTTGATCTAAATAAATTTCAAATTAAGCTCATTCAATTTAATCCAGAAACACATTAATGGGCAAATTACATTTTTACCCTTAATATTTCACATTTTCACAATTTAGTCCCTATTGTACAAAACACAAAATATGCAAAATCTCACAACAACATAGCTAGGCCGAATCTTCCTTATAATCATATAAGTCCATACATTTCATTTATTTTGTATTTTGGCTCCTCAATTTATTATTTTTGCAATTTAATCCTAATTACTCAAAATCATCAAAAACTCCAATACAAAACATATTAATCTAAAACATATCTTTAATATTTCACCATCAAACAACACAAAACACATATATTTATCAATGGCATATCACAAAAATATTCATAAATTTATAAAATTAAGACATGGGCTTTGTAGTACTCGAAGCGACGATCTTAAAAACGTAAAAATTATCAAAAATCGAGCTAAAACTCACCTTGAATCAAGTTGGAGAATAGCCGAACCTTAAAACCCTTTTATTTTCTTTTTCTTTTCTTTTGTATTCGGCAAGAACAATATGAACACTAAAATGGCTTTATTTTTTTATGTTTTATATTATATTATAACATATATTAACTTAATGTTTAATTTACTTATTTAACCTTAATGGTTTTTATAATAAAACCATATTTTATATGTCTAATGTTGTCCAAACATGAAGTTAATGGCTTAATAGCAACATAAGCACTTCCTCTTATAAAGACACATTCATCTTGGCCCTTTTATAATTAACCATCAAATTTTCATTTTACACAATTAAGTCCTTTTATTTAATCGGACACTCAAATGACGAAATTAAAACACGAAAATTTCACACAAGCAAATTCACACATAGTAAACACGCAAAATAATTTTAAAATATTTTTCAGACTAAGATTTGTGGTCTCGAAACCACTATTCTGATTAAGGTCAAAATCAGGCTGTTACAACTCTCCCCCCTTAGGGATTTTCGTCCTCGAAAATCTTACCGGTGAATAGGTTTGGATAACGCTCTTTCATTGTATTCTCTGACTCCCAAGTTGCCTCCTCAACACCGTGCTTTTGCCATGATGCTTTAAACTTGAAATTTTCTTATTTCTCAATTCTTTTATCTCACGAGCCGGAATACGAATCGATTCCTCTTCATATGTCATATCAGACTGAATCTCAACCTCTGTCGGACTGATCACATGTGAATGATCGGATCGGTACCGTCGGAGCATCGAAACATGAAAAACATTGTGGATCTTTTCTAGTTCAGGTGGTAATAGTAATCTATACGCAACCGGCCCAATCCGCTCCAAAACCTCATATGGTCCAATAAATCTCGGTCTCAATTTCCCTTTGCGACCAAATCGAAGTATTTTCTTCCACGGTGAGATTTTTAGAAACACACGATCACCAATCTGAAACTCTATATCTTTACGTTTCAAATCCGCATAAGATTTCTGACGGTCTAACGCTGTTTTCAAACTTTCGCGGACCACTTTTACTCTCTGTTCAGTCTCTTTGATTAGATCAACCCCGTGTATCTTGCTTTCACTTAGCTTGGTCCAATACAAAGGTGTACCACATTTACGATCGTACAAAGCCTCATAAGGTGCCATTTTGATACTCGATTGAAAGCTATTATTGTAAGCAAACTCAATCAAAGGCAAGTATCATTCCCACGTACCCTCGAACTCGAGAACACAACATCTCAACATATCCTCAAGTATTTGAATAATTCTCTCAGATTGACCATCAGTTTGAGGGTGAAAAGCGATGCTAAAATGCAATTTAGTACCTAATGCATCTTGCAATTTCTTCCAAAATCGTGATGTAAACCTCGGATCTCTATCCGAAACAATAGAAATAGGTACTCCGTGTAATCGTACAATCTGAGAAATGTACAATTTAGCTAGCTTTCGAGCGAGTAATAATCATGCGGACGGAATAAAGTGAGCCGACTTCGTCAATCTATCAACAATAACCTGCATCGCATCTTTCTTGCTCGGTGTCAATCGTAACCGAGATCGAAATCCATCGTGACTCGATCCCATTTCCATTCGGGTATCATAATCGGTGAAGTAATCTAGATGGCACCTGATGCTCGGCTTTTACTTGCTGACATATCAAACATTCCGACACGAAATCTAAAATATCCCATTTCATACCATGCCACCAGTAATGCTGTCTCAAATCATTATACATTTTCGTGCTACCTGGGTGAATAGACAATCTACTATTATGAGCTTCATTACAAATCATCCGAATCAACTCAAGATTATTTGGTACACATATTCAGTTTCTGAACCGCAAGCATCCTTCAACATCAATCTAAAATTCTGAGTCAGCATTCGAACCACATTGATTCCTTTTTGCTATTAAATTATCATCCATCTTTTGAGCTTCGCAAATCTGTTGAACAAATAACGGTCTCGCTTTCAATTCCGCTATAATCGCACCATCATCAGTCATAGTCATTTCTGTATTCATTGCATGCAGAGCAAATAGTGATTTTTGGCTTAGGGCATCGGCAACCACATTAGCCTTCCCCGGGTGATAATCAATCATAAGCTCGTAGTCTTTTAACAATTCCAACCATCATCGTTGTCTCAGATTCAGATCCTTCTGAGTCATCAAGTACTTTAGGCTTTTATGATCGGAATAGACATGGCATTTTTCACCGAACAGATAGTGGTGCCATATCTTCAGAGCAAAAACTATAGCAGCTAATTCAAGATCGTGCGTCGGATAGTTCTTTTCGTGTGGCTTTAACTGTCTCGAGGCGTAGGCTACAACCTGACCCTCCTGCATCAAAACACAACCCAAACCATTCAAGGATGCATCACTGAAAATAACGAACTCTTTACCCGACTCTGGCTGAACAAGCACTGGAGCTTCAGTCAACAAAGTTTTTAGCCGATCGAAACTCTTCTAGCACTTCTCCGTCCACTCGAATTTAACATCTTTTTGAAGTAACCTTGTCATCGAAGTTGCAATCATCAAGAAACCTTTCACGAAGCGTCTATAATAACCGGCAAGTCCCAAAAAACTCTGAACTTCAGAAATATTCCGCGGGGGTTTCCAATCCAGTATAGCCGAGATCTTACTCGAATCAACTCGAATACCTGATGCTAAAACAACATGCCCCAAGAAGCTAACTTCGCGTAACCAGAACTCAGATTTGCTAAATTTCGCGTACAATTGCTTATCACGCAAAATCTGTAACACAAGTCTCAAGTGTTCGGTATGCTCGGTTTCATCGTGCGAATAGATCAGAATGTTATCGATAAATACAACTACAAACCGATCTAGATAATATCTGAATACCCGATTCATCAAATCCATGAAAACAGTAGGGGCGTTAGTGAGTCCGAACAGCATCACCAAGAACTCGTAGTGGCCGTATCTCGTTTAGAAAGTAGTCTTAGGCACATCAAAATCTCTAACTCACAGCTGCTAATAACCCGATCTTAAATCGATCTTTAAAAATCCGAGGGCTCTGTGAATCGATCGAATAGATCATCAATGCGCGGCAACGGGTATTTATTCTTTATGGTCACTTTATTGAGTCATCGATAATCAATGCACATTCTCATAGTTCCATCTTTCTTCTTCACGAATAACAACTTTGGCGCGCTCCGAGAGAGAACTCGGTCGAGCAAAACCTCTATCTGTTAATTCTTGCAACTGAGCTTTCAAGTCTTTTAATTCAGTCGGTGCCATTCTATACGGAGCTATTGAGATTGAAGTCGTTCCTGGCACTAACTCAATACCAAACTCTACTTCTCGAATAGGTGGCAAACCCGGCAATTCTTCCGGAAACACATCCGGATACTCACATACAACAGGTACAGATTCAATCTTCTTTTCGGTCACTTTATTATCAATCACATAAGCAAAGTAAGCTTCGCAACCCTTTCTCATATACTCTCGAGCCAACATCAAAGTTATCACTGCTGGTAGCCCATTTAAATCCATAAATTCAATCTGAAGTATCTCATTATTCTGGCATCGCAGATCAATAGTCTTTCGTATGCAATTCACTACGACATCGTACACAGTTAACCAATCCATACCGAGGATGATATCGAACTCATCAAATGGTAGTAACATCAAATCAGCCGAAAAACATGAATCTCGAATCATCAAAGGGCAATTCTTGCACATCTTATCCTCTAGCACACACCGACCCAGGGGGTTCAAAACCCGAATCACAAATTCAGTAGACTCAACAGGTAAAGTATTACTGAATACTAATGTTTCACACACGTAAGAATGAGTTGAACCGGGGTCAATCAGAGCAATTACACTAGTATTAAAGAGAGTAAATATACCGGTGATGACATCTGGAGATAAAGCCTCCTCTCGGGCACAAATGGCATAGGCTCTAGCAGGCACACGAGCCTCTGATCAAATAGCCTTTTCTGAAGTCCCTTTCTGAGTGCCGCTCCTACCTCCCACATTTCAGGGTGGTCTACCTCTAGCTGAAGCACCGCTCGGTCTTACACCCTGAGCGTTATCCTTCTCAGCTAACTCCGAGCAATCCCGAAATGAAGTGATCCTGCGAACCACACTTGTAGCAAGCTCGGTTGTTGGACTTACCCCAACATTCACCAAAATGTCGCCTACCACACTGTTGACACTCAGGTTTATTCGGTCGAGTATTGCCAACACTAGCAATCGAGGTAGCTCATGAACTCACTGGTGGTCGCTCTCGTATGGAAATCCCAGCATTAGTCTTAGATCGGTTACTGTCATTTCAGAACTTCTTTGATGCCATCTGAGAAGTTTTACTTGCTAATCTCTTGCGAAAATCCCTAGCTTTGAATTTAGCTTTTCTTTTCTCTTTTCCGAGCTCTTCGGCCTTGCAAGCTCGCTCGACAAGTACTACGAACTCTTTTATTTCAAGTATGCCAACAAGCAATTTTATGTCTTGGTTCAGTCCCTCCTCGAATCTTTTACACATAGCATCCTCAGTTGCAACACACTCTCAAGCATAACGGCCGAGTCTCACAAACTCACGCTCATAATCAGATACGGTCATACGACCATATTTTAACTCGATAAACTCTTTGTGTTTCTGATCAATGAATTGCTAACTGATATACTTTTTGTGAAACTTCATCTGAAAGAAATCCCAAGTGACCCGTTCCTTCGGAACAACCGAAACCAAAGTGTTCCACCAAAAGTAGGCAGAATCCCGTAATAAAGATATAACACACTTCAAACACTCTTCGGGTGTACAAGATAGTTCATCGAAGACATGAATAGTATTATCGAGCCAAAATTTAGCCCGCTCAGCATCATCAGTAGCTGTGGCCCTAAACTCTTCAGCTGCATTTTCTTATTTTATCAACAGGAGGCTTATTTAATCTCTCAGGATTAATGAGCAAAGGTATCAAAGGCACTACAGGTGGATTATTCGGATTCGGGGGTTGTTGAACAACCAGATTTCAAACACCCCAAACCCGGCCCATGAGCCTTGACCGGATCTGGTATGTTCCTTGAAGAAAACCAGTTCACATTTCCTTTATTACCTTTGAAAAACTGTGGGTTTTGAAGAAAGTTTGTTTGTGGGTTGGGCTTGTGTTGAAAACGAATTCAATTCTTTATATTAAAAATTTTACTTAAACTTTAATAGGTAAAACTCATAATCATAATAAATAGAAATAAATGGAAAACAATTCAACTATGGCCTTATGGCCTTATTACATCAAATAATTTCCAAGTAATTCAAGTACTTAAATAGAAATAGTAGTTCATAAAATAAAAACTTCTGTTGAGCATGGCCACCACAAGTTCTGCCGTCCCGGTCCATCACTTTATTCATCACACGAAACATGGTCCCACAGCAGGGTGAGTCAAAGCAGACTCAATGTGTACACAAACACTAAATCAAAATAGAATCGGGCATACAAATGTTACACATTCATATCATAGCATACAAATTATGATGCATTCCCAAACCCAAACCTAATTAGCCATCCGCTACACTCCCCGTACCAACCCGCGCACACGTGGGGACTACTAAGTCGACCCTCCTTCCGCTACACTCCATATCGCGGTCTTAGGTCACCGCATTCGTGGTCTTAGGTCACCGCATTGATTCTTGTGGTCTTAGGTCACCACATTCGGATACCACGGTCTTAGGTCACCAGTGTTCGTGGTCTTACGTCACCACATTCACTTCCCCTTTTTCAATAACCCATATGCCCCATATAATAATATGCATAAATATGCGAGTTCACATTCTTATTCTTACTCTTATGTTACAATTAACATAGTTCATAATCCTAGTAGGAGTAGGAAGCGTGCACTGAGTACTTTGTACCATAACATGGTACCTTAGCCACTTTCATATTCTTAATATCACATATATTAATTATACATAGCCACAAAACATATTATGAAGTAGTGTGGGGTACACACTGATTTGCTTAACCACTTCACTTTGAAATCCGAAATCGATCATTGCCTTAGATCTCAAGTTCCTATAATTGATTAATCACTTACTATTTAGCACAAAGCCTATTCGGCTAGAAAACCAAATCCTAGTAGGATTTGTATTCTTAAAGCTTACCTTGGTGTCGATTTGATGATTTAATCAAATCCCGAAACTCGTATTTTTCCCCTTTGAAATCGGCTAGTCACTAAATCCCTTGAATTGGTTAGTTTTGGCTTAAAACACATAATAATAGATCTACTACTAAAATAGGCCTTGGTTGAATTTACCTTTGTTCTTACCTTCCAAATCTTAAATCCCGAATTGGATCCTTGCTTCTTTATTCTTTGTCGAAATCCCTATGTACCCGTGTTAGATCCAATCTAACATTAAATCATAATAATATAGCTTATGTCGAATGGTATTCATAACTTACCTTAGATCTTAGAAGTTCAGAAAGATACCTTCTTGTAGTGGACAATTTCTAAAAATCCAAAAACACCCTTCCATAACTCGGCCAAAATCCATAATAGAGATTAGTCCCTAAATTTTAGATAGGTTTAAAATATAAAAGAATTGAAACCAAACTTTGGATCTTACCCTTTTTAAGAAATCAGAGTAGCACCCTTGTTAAAAGCCCCCTTAAAGAATAGGCCTTGATGACTAGATGATAAAGTTTTGGCTTTTGGGATTTAATGGAGAAGTCGACTAGAGGTTCTCTTGGGGTATTTGGTTTCCACGAAAATAAGGAAAAGAAACTTGAGAATTTTGGCAATGGTGGACTATAGATTCGGCTTGACAAAAGAAAAAGAGAAGAGAAGAGAGGAGAGCACTCAAAAATTTGGCAGAGAGAGGAGGAGGAAGAAAAATTGATGAGTAGCCCTATTTCCTTCCTTTTATAGCCGAAACTACTCCTCAGAATCCCTTACTTGGCCACCACTCTTCTTTATTTGATAGCTTTATCTCTTAATTTAAAATAATTAGAGAATAATCCTTTATTATCTCTTCAAAAATAATCCAAATTAAATCCCTTATTTATCACCTTATTAATCGAATATTAAAGAGAATAAAACTCCTCCTTTCTAGAAGGCTTGTGCCGTCCACCTCAGAGCTTTTGGAAGCAAAAATAAACTTCTTTTATTTGCTTCCCAAGTGACTCGAACCAGGCCCAACACCTTGCATGTGGCGCCATTTTCGGAGGCCCTAAGTGGCATCTTGAGGCCACTTTTCCAAGCTGTTTGTGTGTCAAATTTCACAAACTTTTTCTGTTAAGGCCACCTTGCCTTAATTTCCTCTTTTAAACTTTAAAACTCGACATTTCTAAGTCATTTCTAAGTTTCCAAAAATTTTCGTTTGGCTCTTTAAACTTGACATTTCCTTACATTTCCAAGTTTCCAAAAATGTTCACTTTCTTCTTTTGAATCATTTCTAAATCATTTCCATACATTTCCTAGTTTCCAAAAATGTTCACTTTCCTCTTTTAAACCTAACATTTCCATACATTTCCAGGTTTCCAAAAATGTTCAAAATATATTCATAACACATAAGGCATGTCATTTCGTATAATTAAACCGAAAATGCATAGGCCCTTTTCAGGATGTTACAGTTCTACCCTCCTTAAAATAATTTCGTCCTCGAAATTTCCTAGCTAAAATAATTGAGGGTATTGTTGTCGCATTGCCTCTTCTGGCTCCCACGAAGCTTCTTCCGATCCATGGTTGCGCCATAACACTTTGACTAGAGGAGGCGACTTCCTCAGTAACATTTTCACGCCTCGTTCCAAGATCCGAATCGGCTCTTCTTCATAGGATAAGTCGGCCTTAGCTCCACCTCTTCAAGCTGGTACTAAATGAGATGGATCTGATCGGTAACGACGTAGAATGGATACATGGAATACGTCGTGCATCTGCTTTAACTCTGGTGGCAACTCTAACTGATATGCCACCGGTCCAACTCGCTTCAACACTCGATAGGGCCCTATAAACCTTGGGCTTAACTTCCTTTGCGACCAAACCTCATCACCTTCTTCCAAGGCGAGACTTTTGAAACACTTGGTCTCCACTTCAAACTCTATTTCCATACGCTTAAGGTGCGTGTATGCGACTTACGCCTATCGGAGGCTTCCTTTAACCGTGCTCGAATCATCTCAACCTTCTCTTGATTTGGCCACTAACTCTGGACCCAAAACTCGGCGTTCTCTAACTTCGTCCAACAAGTAGGAGTTCTACACTTCCGACCATACAATGCTTTATATGGTGCCATCCGAATGCTAGCACGATAGTTTGTTGTTGTAGGCGAACTTCGGCTAAAGGCAAATAGTCTTCCCAACTTCCTCAAAAATCCATCACTGACCTCTCAACATATCCTCCAACACTTGTATAACTCGTTCGCATCGCCTGTCGATTGTGGATGGCCGTAGTGAAGTCCAACTTAGTGCATAAAGCTTGATGAAGTGCCCTCCGAGAACCAAGACGTAAACCTTGGGTCTGCCGGAGATGATCGATCTTTGGTACACCATGTAACCTCACAATTTCCGCCACATATAACTTAGCCGACTTCTAAAGAGAATAGTCAACTCCTACCGGGATGAAGTGCGTGAGACTTAGTCAAACGGTCCACTATCACCCATACCGAGTCCTTCTTAGTAGGCATAAGGGAAGCCCACTAACGAAATCCATGGTAATTCTCTCCCACTTCCATTGCGGAATCTCGATTGGTTGAAGCAATCCTCGATGGAACTTGGTGTTCAACCTTAACTTGGCGACACGTCAAACATTTCCCCACAAATTCAGTCACTTCTTACTTAAGATCGGACCACCAAAATTGTTCCCTTAGATCTGCACATACTTAATGCCTCGGGATGCATAGCATAAGGGCTACTATGCACCTCCCGAAGAATCATTTGTCTTAACTCCTTGTCCTTGGCATCTGAGACTTTTCCTTTGTAACACAATACTCCTTCATCATTAACGCCATAATCCTTTAATTCCCTGTTCTGCACTTGCTGTAACTTAGCACTTAAATCCTTATCAACCAACTGTCCCTCTTTCACCTCCTTTAGCCATGTGGGCTTGACTTGCAATTCTGCCAACAGGCTTCCATCATCTTACAAACTTAAGTGAGCGAACATAGCCCTTAAATCTGACACAACCTTCCGACTTAGGGCATCGGCTACCACATTCGCCTTGCCGGATGATATTCTATCGAGCGATCGTAGTCCTTCAACAGCTCCACCCACCTTCGTTGCCTCAAGTTCAACTCCTTACGAGTCAACAGATACTTAAGGCTCTTGTGGTGCTGTGTAGATCACCGACCTCTCTCCATAGAGGTAGTGCCTCCAAACCTTAAGGGCGAAAACCACGCTTTGCGGTTCCAAGTCATGAGTTGGGTAGTTAACCTCATGAGGCCTTAGTTGCCGAGACGCATAAGCGACTACTTATCCTTCTTGCATTAGCACACATCCTAATCCCGTATGCGAGCGTCACGATTACACCACAAAATCCTTCCCGACTGCGGCTGAATTAACACTGGAGCCTCCGTCAACACCTTCTTAAGGTTGTCAAAGCTCTTCGTTGCTTATCGAGACCATTCAAAGGGTACTTCCTTCCTTAGTAACTTTGTCAAAGCGCGGCTATTGATGAGAATCCTTCTACGAACCTTACGTAATAGCCTGCCAAACCTAAGAAACTTCGAATCTCAGCCACGGACCTAGGTGGTTTCCAATCCAACACTGCTTCGATCTTCCTAGGATCCACTCTTATTCCTTCTGCGGATACCACATGCCCTAAGAATGCCACCTCCTTAAGCCAAAATCCACACTTCTTTGAATTTGGCATAGAGCTTCTTCTCCTTAACACTTGTAGCACCACTCGGAGATTTTCATCATGCTTCTCTTCAGACTTAGAATACACCAAAATATCGTCGATGAACACAACGACGAACCTATCCAAGTAGGGTTGAAAAACTCGGTTCATCATATCCATGAACGCGGCTGGAGCGTTTGTCAATCCAAACGGCATCACCACAAACTCAAAATGGCCGTATCTTGTCCTAAAAGCGGTCTTATGGATATCTGCCTCCTTCACCTTCAACTGGTGATATCCCAACCTTAAGTCTATCTTTGAGAATACTGCGGCCCCCTTCAGCTGATCGAACAAGTCATCGATCCTTGGCAAAGGATACTTGTTCTTGATGGTCAGCTTATTCAACTGACGATAATCTATGCACATACGCATAGTTCCGTCCTTCTTCTTTACAAATAGAACTGGTGCTCCCCATGGAGACACACTGGGTCGTATGAACCCACGATCCAACAACTCTTGGATTTGAGCCTTGAGCTCAACTAACTCCTTTGGCGCCATTCGGTATGGAGCGATTGACACAAGAGCTGTTCCCGGTAGTAAGTCTATTCCAAACTCCACCTCCCTATCTGGGGGTATTCCTGGTAATTCCTCCGGAAATACATCTTCAAAGTCTTTCACCGTTCTAACTCCACTGACACCTTCTTCCTTTCCACCTAACGCACTTACGAAGGCTAAGAACGCCTTGCACCCTTTCTTAACCATTTTCTCAGCCTTCAACGTCGAAACTGCGTTGGACAGGTAGTTTCTTCTCTCTCCAATCATTACTACTACTTCATCCTCCGGGGTCCTTAGTTCCATTCGTTTAGCCGCACAATCCAATACAGCTCGGTGCTCTACTAGCCAGTCCATTCCAAGTATAAGTTCAAACTCCCCGAAAGGTAGTTCCATTAAGTCAGCCCGAAAGTTCACTCCCTAAATCTCTAGGGGTACATTCCGAAAGATCTTATCCACCACTACAGTTAGGCCTAATGGGCTTACTACAGTCATCTGCCTATCAGAAGGTTCAGAGTCTAGGCCTAGTGTTTCCACTACACTACATGCAACATAGGAATGGGTCGAGCCCACATCAATTAGAGAAAAATAGGGCTTGTCAAAAATAAAGAACGTCTTCGGTTATAACGTCCGTGGCGTCTCCATCTTCCCCGGTGAATCGCATAAACCAAAACTGGTTGCCTTGCCTCGGCATTAGCGGCACCTCGCCTTGTGTTCCACGGCCTCTGCCAAAGCACCATTACCTCTCATTACTCGAACCACGACCTCGTTGAGGCTGCATCCTCCTCTACCATCGACTAACATTCCGAGTTTGTTGGTCGGCTTTCATCCGATTGCTTAGGAAAATCCTTGATCACATGGTCCTTGGACCCACATCTAAAACATCCTCCTATTTTCTTCCAAAGACTCTCCTAAGTGCTTCTTTCCACACACATCACAAGTTCGATACCGCCTTACGAACCAACTTGTTGACCTCGCGGCCCATCAACTCTAGGCCTCTTATGAACCTTTCAGCACGTTCCAAAACCTCTTTTGGGCCTATTCTTATCCATAGCCCGCTTTGTAGAATCCTTGATTCCCTCGACCACCTTGGCCTTTTCTACCAAAGAGAAAACTCCCGCTCTCGATGCGGTGCTATCAACGATCTCGAGATCATCCCTTAGCCCATCCTCAAAGCGGACACAGCGCTCATGCTCGATTGCCACTACTCCTCGAGCATATTGGATCAACCTCGGAATTGACCTCATACTCCGCCACGGACTTGTTCCCTTGAACCGACCCCAGAAATGCCTTCCTTTGCTCATCGGTATACGGTTCCCACATACTTCTTCCTCCAAATGCTTCCTTAACATATTCCTGTGTCGGATCCTCACCGTGGCACCATCCCGAACGATCAACCACCACCGACGACGCGCTTCATCGCGTGCGGTGCCACCATTCCTTTTAACTTCTCCTCGGGGTCAAGTCAAGCTCATCCATGATGCGCTCTGTTGCTTCTAACCGAGACTCGGTGAGCGGGTGCCACACTCGATACTCCACGAAACATTTCGGCTCCATTAGCTCAGAGCCGCTCAGGCACTGACTTACGGGTTCCCGAATTTCCTCCTGCACCAGCCACCAACTCGAAAACTCGCAAAGACGACTGCGACAAAGATCATCCCCGTGCGAGCTTAACGCTCAACACCAACAGCTGGTGGTGGTGGTGGCGGTGATATCTCATTGTCAGACCCTTGACCTGATCTAACAGGTTCTGACACCGTCATCCTTCCTCTACCTCGTCCATTACGACCACGTCCTCTAGAGCTCATTTCTAACGTCGTGATCTGATTAAGAAGTTTTATGAATTAGTCTTTGTTTCACTTGATTACCCGCGAAGAAATTTTATGAAAAGAGTTTTAGGAGTGGTTCTTTCGTATGCACACAGTCTTTCCATTCATTCATCCATACATCCATCAAACAATCATGAACTCTTGTTCATTCAGAGAAAGGTTGTAGTTTTCATTGTTATTATTTTTTTTCTTCCACTACCTAGGGGTATTTTCGTAATTCTGTCCTACAGGGGTATTTTTGTAATTTTTCAAAAGGAAAAAGTTCCTTGGTGATTTTGTCATAAAGTATTTTGGTATTTTTAAATTTCTGGGGTATTTTGAAAAATTTTGAAATCCAGGGGTATTTCGGTGATTTTTGACCTTGGGGGTATTTTGGTGATTTTTATTTTCCAAGCCGAGGTAAATTTGTAAAATCTTATAAATCAGGGATATTTCAAAGGTTACAAAACTTTGAGGGTTCTTTTTGAGAATTGTACTTTTCAAAACGGTGATGTTGCAAAAATTTTGGAAATCAGGGTCATTTTGGTAATTTTATAAGTTAGGGGAAATTTTGAAATTTCCAAAATTCAAGGTATTTTTGATAATTTGCAAATTAGGGTTTTTGAACATTGATAAAATAATGAAATTTTTGCAAAACTGTTGGGTAGTTGATCATTTTATAAACCAAGGGTATTTTGGTAATTTTACCACTAGGGGCATTTTTGTATAAATCGGAAATCTTTCGGAAAATTTTGTAAAGATGGTTTTCATGAATTTAGAAGAAAGTTTTAAGAGTTCTAAAACTAGGGTTTTGTTGTTTTTATAAAACACGGCTAATTCCCTTTCGGGTTTTAGTTATTGTGTTTAGCCTATGACCGAGTCCTCTTGGTCAGGGTGAACCAAAGCTACGCACCAGGCAGGATTCGAGTGGAGAGGAGGTGAGTCACGCGGACTGCTTAAATACCAAGCTCCCACCGAAACCATTCCTAGACATGCGCACAGAGGTTGCCACACCTACTGAGGCCCTCTAGGTTAGGGTGAACCGAAGCTACACACCAGGTAGGATTCCTGCAAAGAGGAGGTGAGTCACTAGGACTGCTTAAATACTGTGCTCTCTTAGGATCCAATCCTAGACATGCGCATTGGGGTTACCACACCCTAACTTAGTGGCTTAGCCATGGGTTTGTTTAACGTTCCTTAAGTCTTATGTGTTTGTGTTTGAGTAGACTAGTCCTAGGGTTCAAGTTCCTATCATGCTATTCTACGTTCCATTCCTTTCCTACCCTTCTAATATTCATTATACATAATCACACAAATAGTTAGGGGGTACTTACGGTGGATCATGAATTGGAGACTTAGGTGCCATGCCGAGAAAACCCGCTTGTTTCATAAAATATTTTCAAAAAAACTCATTTGGGCTCGCTTTGAAAACGTTTTGGGCCTTGGCCCACAGGCCGAGAGTTTTAAAACTGGGCTCTGATACCAAACTGAAACACCCCAAACCCGGCCCACGAGCCTTGACCGGATCTGGTATGTTCCTTGAAGAAAACCAGTTCACATTTCCTTTATTACCTTTAAAAAACTGTGGGTTTTGAAGAAAGTTTGTTTGTGGGTTGGGCTTGTGTTGAAAATGAATTCAATTCTTTATATTAAAAATTTTACTTAAACTTTAATAGGTAAAACTCATAATCATAATAAATAGAAATAAATGGAAAACAATTCAACTATGGCCTTATGGCCTTATTACATCAAATAATTTCCAAGTAATTCAAGTACTTAAATAGAAATAGTAGTTCATGAAATAAAAACTTCATGTTGAGCATGGCCACCACAAGTTCTGCTAGTCCCAGGTCCATCACTATTCATCACTGAAACATGGTCCCACAATGGGGTGAGTCAAAACAGACTCAATGTGTACACAAACACTAAATCAAAATAGAATCAGGCATACAAATGTTACACATTCATATCATAGCATACAAATTATGATGCATTCCCAAACCCAAACCTAATTAGCCATCCGCTACACTCCCCCGTACCAACCTGTAGACCGTGGGGACTACTAAGTCGACCCTCCTTCCGCTACACTCCATATCGCGGTCTTAGGTCACCACATTCGTGGTCTTAGGTCACCACATTCAGATATCGCGGTCTTAGGTCACCGCATTCAGATTACTGTAGTCTTAGGTCACCACATTCAGATACCACGGTCTTAGGTCACCGTGTTCGTGGTCTTAGGTCACCACATTCACTTCCCCTTTTTCAATAACCCATATGCCCCATATAATAATATGCATAAATATGCCAGAGTTCACATTCTTATTCTTACTCTTATGTTACAATTAACATAGTTCATAATCCTAGTAGGAGTAGGGAACGCGTGCTGAGTACTTTGTACCATAACATGGTACCTTAGCCACTTTCATATTCTTAATATCACATATATTAATTATACATAGCCACAAAACATATTATGAAGTAGTGTGGGGTACACACCTAATTTGCTTAACCACTTCACTGAAATCCCGAAATCTGATCTACTGCCTTAGATCTCAAGTTCCTATAATTGATTAATCACTTACTATTTAGCACAAAGCCTATTCGGCTAGAAAACCAAATCCTAGTAGGATTTGTATTCTTAAAGCTTACCTTGGTGTCGATTTGATGATTTAATCAAATCCCAAAACTCGTATTTTCCCCTTTGAAATCGGCTAGTCACTAAATCCCTTGAATTGGTTAGTTTTGGCTTAAAACACATAATAATAGATCTACTACTAAAATAGGCCTTGGCCGAATTTACCTTTGTTCTTACCTTCCAAATCTTAAATCCCGAATTGGATCCTTGCTTCTTTATTGTCTGTCGAAATCCCTATGTACCCATGTTAGATCCAATCTAACATTAAATCATAATAATATAGCTTATGACCGAATGGTATTCATAACTTACCTTAGATCTTAGAAGTTAGAAAGATACCTTCTTGTAGTTGACAATTTCTTAAATCCCAAAACACCCTTCCATAACTCGGCCAAAATCCATAATAGAGATTAGTCCCTAAATTTTAGATAGGTTTAAAATATAAAAGAATTGAAACCAAACTTTGGATCTTACCTTTTAAGAAATCGATAGCACCCCTTGTTAAAAGCCCCTTAAAGAATCGGCCTTGATGACTAGATGATAAAGTTTGGCTTTTGGGATTTAATGGAAAAGTCGACTAGAGGTTCTCTTGGGGTATTTGGTTTCCACGAAAATAAGGAAAAGAAACTTGAGAATTTTGGCAATGGTGGACTATAGATTTGGCTTGACAAAAGAAAAGAGAAGAGAAGAGAGGAGAGCACTCGAGAAATTCTAAGAGAGAGAGAGGAGGAGGAAGAAAATTGATGAGTAGCCCTATTTCCTTCCTTTTATAGCCGAAACTACTCCTCGTAATCCCTTACTTGGCCACCACTCTTCTTTATTTGATAGCTTTATCTCTTAATTTAAAATAATTAGAGAATAATCCTTTATTATCTCTTCAAAAACAATCCAAATTAAATCCCTTATTTATCACCTTATTAATCGAATATTAAAGAGAATAAAACTCCTCCTTTCTAGAAGGCTTGTGCCGTCCACCTCAGAGCTTCGGAAGCAAAAATAAAACTTCTTTTATTTGCTTCCCAAGTGACTCGAACCAGTGCCCAACACCTTGCATGTGGCGCCATTTCAGAGGCCCTAAGTGGCATCTTCAGGCCACTTTTCCAAGCCTGTTTGTGTGTCAAATTTCACAAACTTTTTCTTTTAAGGCCACCTTGCCTTAATTTCCTCTTTTAAACTTTAAAACTCGACATTTCTAAGTTTACAAAAATTTTTGTTTGGCTCTTTAAACTTGACATTTCCTTACATTTCCAAGTTTCCAAAAATGTTCGCTTTCTTCTTTTGAATCATTTCTAAATCATTTCCATACATTTCCTAGTTTCCAAAAATGTTCACTTTGCTCTTTTAAACCTAACATTTCCATACATTTCCAGGTTTCCAAAAATGTTCAAAATATATTCATAACACATAAGGCATGTCATTTCGTATAATTAAACCGAAAATGCATAGGCCCTTTTCAGGATGTTACAGGATTTGTCCGGATATACTGATTAAACCAATCGTTCATTATGCTAAAGAAGGCTTGCTTAGCCCCCTCATCTGGGTTACTTGTAGTTGGTTGAGATTCAACCGGTGTGGTCCCTTGCGCGGGAGCAGGCGCCACACTCTCAACATCATCTGCTACGGCTCATTCGGGATCAAGATCCATTTACTAAAAGAAAGAAGAAAGACATATTTTCTTGTCAGAAGTCATCACACTATCACAATAAAAATTATGGCATGTATAGCTAGACTCATACGCGCTACGTTAGTCCGAGAACCGACTAAACCGTAGCTCTGATACCAATAAAATGTAACACCCCTAACCCGTATCCGTCGCCAGATTAGGATTAGAGGGCATTACCGGACAAAACACAATTCATCATGATCATTATATACAATTCATGCATAAGTCATATCAACTTCTTTAAAAAAAATTTCAAAAAAAAAATCAAATAACATTTATACACCCATTCATATAAGTCAAATTGGACATATTTAAAACATATAGTCAATTAAGAACCAATCATGCTATATTACTTATAATATTCGAATCATACAAGTATCTCATTCATGATATTTGAATACCATTTTATAATCAAACATTTCTCATTTCATATACCAATCATGAATCGAGACCTGCATTCTTATTAATCTATCCCATTAACTATTAACCTAATATATATATATATCATAATTTTATTCCATAATATGACCGAATCAAATTTATCAAATACAACATTTCCAAGTTATTCCACAAAGTAAATTATACATCAAAATTTAATTCATCAATAACTCACATCAAATAATTAAATTCACAAGACATAACATAGTCATCTCATAACTTAGCTTATAGGTACTTATACATTAAAGCTAGAACATATTCATCAACTAAAATATACCACATATTATACTCCTAAGATGAGCTACATTCAAGGCCGATTATACATTATACCTATTATTACTCAATGCCGAATCCATGTAGCCAAACACCACATATATAAATACCATAAAATATACTTCCAAACTAAGCTTATAACATGAATGGATATACAAATATTAACACCATGATCAAACATAAACTAACTCAAGCTTAGAAATCAAGCCATATAACTAAACACCAAGCATGGACACATTATGAATTATACTCCCATCATAACTTAATACCATAACCGAATTCACATAAGCCCAAAACGTCATGATTTAGCCATTTTCGCATGGCATAAATACATATTTACATATATACATATCATTTGTAGTAAGACAAAAGGTAATATAGCCTATACATGCCATAAACTTAAAGTTTAACCTCAAAATGGTACCAAAATCTTGATGATAGTATGACGAGCTTTAGCGACGATCCCCGAGCACGTAACGACTTTCCCCAAAAGAGATCTAAAACACAAGAACAATCAAGAACACCAAGTAAGCTTTAACAGCTTAGTAAGTTATAAGCAATTATATAACAATGCATTAAAACATTATATTAGAAAATTTTCACATTTCAAAACCCTTAGGCCGAATATCCCCACATTCAATAATAGCTTTCACATAGATCTATAATCCATTCCACATCTCAAAACAAATACATATACATTTGTACAAGTCTATATATATAATATCTTCTAAATTTCTTACTTACATTTCAAACCATATAAATCACAATTTAATACGTATAATACATCATTTTCATTTCAACAACCATAACTTAACTTTTATACAAGACATGATTTATCATCGCATACTTGTTCATTTTATTCTGTTAAACACCTTCGTTAACTAATTAAATTAAAAGATCAACAAACCTGCACACTCAATGCAAAAACCTTATCACATGTCACATGCTTAGAGTCGTCATACTAATACCTTGCACACTTAGTGCCAACTCCTTGTAACGTATCGCACACTTAGTGCCGTTACATTTAACTTCTCGCACACTTAGTGCTAAACAACCGAATTCGCACACTTAGTGCTCGGTATTTAATTTTGCACACTTTGTGCTCATTGACCGATTTCGCACACTTAGTGCTCGGTATACAATTTCACACATTATTGCATTTCTCAGACTTAATCCTTATTTATATAAACATAAAACTTAAACCTCAATTGCATATATACAATATAGCTTATTTCATTTCCATGATTAATATCACATTCAATTGTATCATTTCCATACATATGCATCACATTCGGTTATATTCATTCCTCAATTCAATGTCACATTCAGTTATATCATTGCCATATATATACACATCACATTCGGATGTCATCATCTCTCAATTCAACACCACATTTGACTACATCATTGATATATATACATATATACAAATACACATAACATTCAAGTGTACAAATGACATATACACCTACCTCTCATTCGGTTATTGGAAACACGAAAATTTATACACTTTTTCATACCCCTTTTAACTCAAATTTATGCAGTTTCGATTAAATTCTTGTCGAAAAATAATTAATTTCTATAAAATAATTAAATTGTGCTAAAAATATGAACATGATGAATTTTAATTAATTTTATAGTTAATTTTAATTAATTTTGATCATTTTCGACAGATTCGCACAAAGGGCGAAAATTGGCTCGGCAGACAATGCTCGAAGAATAAAATCGAGAAGCAAATTTATTTCCAACCCAAGACGGTCCGAGTATGAATATTAAATAATAATATAATTAATTTTAATTTATTCCCAATTTAATTTGGGCTAAATAAATTAATCTTAATTAATTATAGAAAAAGGGCCCAGTTGAACCGCACTGGTTGAACCAATTTTAGTGAACCGAACCGGCCACAAAATGGGCAGCCCAAACCGTCCATATGCTAACCCAAATCAGCCTATTATCTGATTAATTAAGCTTGCAAAGAAGCCCTTGAAGACTTTTCAAAGTTGCATTCAACCCCCTCCACAATTAATGGCTTTGTAGAATTGCCCCATGCCATATTTAGCAAAGTTGAATCCATCAACTTTGCCACATAGATGGCCGGCCAAGGGGGATATCTTTGGCTGATTGGATTTTCTATTTTTAGCAGCCACAATCAGCTATAAAATCCACCCCTTGCTGATCATTCAAAGCATCCCTCAATTCTCATTCACATCTCATTCTCTCTTCTCCTCTCTCACTTTCTCTCAACTTTTCATTTTCCATTTTCCCTTTGTTCTTGTGCCGATTTATCCTCTTAGAAAAGAGGTGTTTTCTAAGCCATTTGGAGCAGCAATTGGAGTGTTCATAAGCCACCTTGATAGCCGAGGACAACGGAGAACGAAGAACGGAGCAATCAGTCAAGCCACGGAGAAACACTGGATTTGCTTCTTGTTCCCTATCTCTTTAAATTTCGTTGTTGTTTTGACAAACATGTTTATGAATATTTATGCTATTGGAATGGTTAATTTAATCAGCTTAGCTTGAATTTAATTCGTGTTGGGTTGATTGCATTTCGTCCTCTTAAATTATTAAACTTGTGTTTATACTGTTATAGGCCTCGGTAAAATGTTTGATTAAGTAAAATCATGCTTAAGTTATTCTGGCATTTTAATTCTTTAGATAACTAAAGAATTAATTATTTAAATGCATTGAAATTGTAATTAATGGACACAATACTTAATCTGTGCATGTTTAATTCTTCTAAGGTAGCTGAAGATTAAATTAGCATTGTATTTGGCGATACATATGCCTTGCAAAACTTGCAAGATTTTTGTGATTAAACTGTTTCAAGGTAAGGATACTTTGTTACCTCACATAGTCTTTTATATGCTTATTAGGTTGAATTAATCGGTTGAATCGACATAGGAATATGCGGCAGATTGTTTAATTTAATAAGTATGTATGTGCAATAACATGTTTACTTTTATAAATCTGTTTAATCCGTCGAATTGACATAGGGATATGTACAAGAGATAAATGGACTTTTGATTTGTAAATATGTTCATAAGTTAGCAAATTACTGAGTTGCCGTGATTTATTCGTAACAAGTATAAGCATGAATTTAATGATTCTAAGTTAAGAAATGTAATTAATCCAACACAATTATATCATCTTGATTAAAATCATCTTTGGAAATCGTGCATTAGAACTTTATTTTATTTTACTTTGTTTTCTTTAGTTTTTAATCATTTTTCTAAATCAAAATATTTTCTTCACCAAAGTGTTTTAAATTGCATTCATAAATAATTCTTTTCACAGTCCCTGTGGGTACGATAACTCGACATTTACTTGTCACTTTATTACTTGTTGCGATTGTGTACACTTGAACATTTTCACCGTTCCAAGTTTTTTGCGCCGTTGCCGGGGACAGTTTTAAAAGACATTATTTGTGGAATTGTTAATATTGCATTTTGGATTTTTTTCTATTAAATTTTAATTCCATTTTTTTTGTGTTTGTTTCAGGTGTTTATGAGTATTGATCAAATTATTGACTTACTTCCCGTAAACCCTGAAATTGAAAGGACTTTCTGAAAAAGGAGAAGACAAGTGAACCAAAGAAAGACTGAAGATATGAATTTCGAAAATCCAAACGAAAATCCAGGAGGAACATTCGCTTATAATACTCACAATCCGATCATTGTTTCCGATGATAGAAACTGTGCTATTCAACAATATGTCATTCCTCTATTCAACGAGCTGAATCCGAGTATTAAGAGACCCGAAATTGAGGCACAACAATTCGAGCTGAAGCCGGTCATGTTCCAAATGTTGCAAAATATGGGTCAATTTAGTGGGATTCCTAATGAAGATCCACATCTTCATCTTCGGCTATTTATGGAAGTGAGTGACTCATTTAAACTTGTCGGAGTGACTGAAGACGCCTTGAGACTGAGATTATTTCCATACTCCTTAAGAGATAGAGCACGAGCATGGTTGAACTCCGTACCGTCCGGTTCCATAACTACATGGCAAGAGTTAGTTGAACATTTCTTAATGAAATATTTCCCTCCATCTTTAACCACCAAGATTCGAAATGAAATCACTTCATTTCAGTAACTTGGTGAAGAATCTTTATATGAGGCATGGGAGAGGTTTAAGGAGTTATTACAAAAGTGCCCTCATCACGACATTGCTTACTGCGTTCAAATGGAGACTTTCTATATTGGTCTCAATATTCATACTAGAATGATGGTGGATGCTTCGGCCAATGGAGCCCTTCTTTTTAAGTCTTATAACGATGCTTACGAGATTATTGAAAGAATTTCCAGAAATAACTATCAGTGGCCAACCAACCGAGCAGCCTTAGAAAGACGAGCAGCAGTAGTACATAAAGCAGACACACTTGCTTCTTTGGCAGCCCAGGTATCCTCTATGTCTTCTATGCTTAAGAACATAACTGTTAATGGTTTCAATGGTAATCTGTCAAGCCAGCAGCCGAACCAGTTCGAGAATATTTCTTGTGAATATTGTGGAGATGGCCATTTCTTTGAAAATTGCCCATCGAACCAAGAGTCAAATTATTACATAGGAAATCAGAATTGGAATGGTCCACAATCAAATTTTTACAACTCTTCATGGATGAATCATCCAATTTCTCCATGGAGTAATCAATGGGCGGATCATAGCAAATCTGTTATGCCATTTTGACCAAATTATCCATCAGAATATTCTCAACAAGTGCAACAACCCACACCAACTGAATCTTCAAGTAATCTTGAGAATTTGCTGAAGGCGTACATAGCGAAGAATGATGAAGTAATCCAAAGCCAAGTAGCAACATTGAAGAATTTAAGAAACCAAGTGGGACAGCTAGCCAATGAGCTCAAAAGAAGACCCCAAGGTCTTTGGCCGAGTGATACAGAAAATTTGGGAAGCACAGGCAAAGAGCTTTGCAAAATTGTCACTTTACAAAGTGGGAAGACATGGGAACCAAAAACTGTCAAGGTTGAAGATAAGCCTGTTGTGGCTCAAGACAAAGAGGAAGTTAAACCAAGTGTTGAAACCCCTGTATCACAGAAGTCAGATCCAGTGATTCTTGATGAGGTAAACTCTAAACCAGTTAGTTCTGATTATCTAACACCCTTGTCAGATGTAGAAAAATTTCCACAGAAGAGTTGTCTGGTTAAAGCTAAGATTCCACCATTGCCATATCCTCAACGATTCCAGAAGCAACAACGAGATACTCAGTTGAAAGAAATTTTTAATGACAAGGTGACTTTTAATGACTTCGATACTGCTAAATCCCCGAATGTAGTTGAAGACTGTTCTGCTATTTCTAAGATGGAATTACTGGCTTCTATAGAGCTGGAGCTCAATTCTATAAATGATCCGTTAGAATGTATTCTGCTAGCAGATTCGCCAAGTGATGATGAAGACAAGGAATGTTTGGCTTTGTTAGAAGCTAAAACGAAGGGATTCACTCAAGAAGTTCCACTGGAATCAGTAGAGGTATTATCTCGGGAGTACACACAACCAAAAGTGTTGATTGAAGAGCCAGTCAAAATGGAATTAAAGACTTTGCCTCCTCATTTGAAATATGATTGTTTGGGTTTATCTCCATTTTTACCTATCATGATTTCAGTTGAGTTCACCAAGAATCAAGAAGAAGATTTATTTATTGTTTTGGAAAAGCACAAGAAGGGTGTCGGATGGATTATTGTAGATATTCGAGTCACAGCTTCGAGGATTTGTAGGAATTACAGGAAGTTAAATAAGGCCACCAGAAAAGATCATTACAGATTTTATTTCCCTAATAAGATGTTGGACAGATTTGATGGGAAAGAATATGATTACTTCCTAGATGGTTATGGTTGGTGTAACATCCTAAAAATTTGAGTATCAATATGTTGTTTGTCTTTGGTGTTAGCTCGGGTATGATTTTTTTATGTGCTAAATATAGTCTTGAGAAGGCACGGGTTTACTTGGAATTAGAATAAATTTTAGTAAAGAATACTTTAGTGTAGAGAAATCAGGTGACCTTGAAGTTTGAGTTAATTAAGTGATAAAAGATGGCATAAGATGAGTAATTGGCAAAGTGGTGATGGCGCCATAAGTTGGACTTGAAGGAAGAGGTTCGAATCTCCTAGCATGCAATTTGGGAGCTTTTATTTTTGGTTTTTCCTAGCATGTGTCGGCCAACCATCAATTATGGATAAGATGGACTAAACTTTTATGGTAAGGAGACTTAAGGTTATGGTAAGCATGAATTAAGGGATCGAATTGCTTGATTTTAGGGATAGGATTTCTTAAACTTTGGGAAAGTGGAGGATTACAAGGCATGTATCAAGGTGGATGTTTTGGAAACTATTTCATGGCCATTTTGACCATGAACATGGACGGCATTATGGACAAAAGGGAGGGGAGCCAAAATTTGGTGTTTAGCTTGGGGGAGGATGATAGCTTGTTAGAATTCTTTTTGGTCATTTTGTTTGAAGACATTATTCTCCACTCATCTTTTCCTTCCTTTGGCCGAATGTATTGGTAGAAGAAAGCAACTATTGCTTTATTTCGTTTGGCCATCTTTTTGACCAATTGGTCATTTCTTTGCTAATCATTTTAGTGTCTTCCTCTTAGTCCCGAAACTACCAACACAAAAAGGCCATTCTTTTCCTTTTCTTTCCCCATTGCCGAATGTACCTTTGCTCCAAAATACATCTCTTTTCTTTTCCTTTTTTCCTCTTGAAAGCCGAATCATCATCATCTCTTTCTCTCATATTTTATTTCTTTTCAACCATACCTTCTTCATTAATTATCTCATGGTCGAATGTTAGTGTACTCCATTGCCGAATCATTTTCTCTTTTCTTTGGTTATTCATAGCCGAATCCTCCATCATACATAAGCATTCTTCTCAATCATTTCTTTTTCAAACGTGGAAACTAGGTAAGAGTTCTTTTAGTTTATGTTGGTTATTAGTTGCTTTGGCCGAATCTTGATGGTGGTAAGAAGGATCTCTTTGATCGAAATCATCGTTCATTCTATTAAACGTTTTCTTTCGTTATATTTTAGTGTGATAGTGGAGGACCAGAACTCAAGTGTTCGTGAGTATCGTAGAACGTTGGAATCGATTTAAGGTGTTAAGGGAACGTTTTGCTCGATTCTCATATTGTGGAATAAGGATATTTTGTGGTAAGGCAATCTCAAAACTGTTAGTCATAATTTCGATATATTATTAGTCAGACTAATGATCTTTTGTCGTTAGAGATAATCAAAATAGGGACGAAAAGGGCGGTGAATAGTGTTCGAAAGAGGGGTGGTTCTGCTATTCCCCCTAAGTTTAAGCGAAGGACTGTTTCAGCAATCCGGGATTTCCCACCGGGTTGTGGACGCTCATCCAAGGAGAATCAGTTGTTTGAAGTCGTTCGTACTCCCGAACCTTTGTTTGTTCGTGGATTTTCATCGGGTAACGAATCATCAATCGGGGAGAAACCGCATATAGAAGTGGTTCGAAATTTTGAGGGTAAAGTCTAGATCGTTATTTCTAAGATTCGATTTGTAAATAAATTATAGTGTCCTAATTTATCGTGATGCATTTAGGTATCGACGAGCGGGAAAGTCTAGTTCTCACAATAACCAGGTGTGTAATTTCACACTTATCTCGGGTTAGAAATTATACCGTAAGTATTGGGATAAAATCGTAAAGATGGGAAAATCAGAAAATATGTAGTAATTAATACTTTTGTGTAAATGTATGAAAATAGTTAAAGTCGTGGAATTTACGAAAAATTGCTAGATCGTTAAATGGGCCGAAAAACTGCTAGATCGTTAAAAGGGCCGAAAAACTGCTAGATCGTTAAAAGGGCCGAAAAACTGCTAGATCGTTAAATGGGCCGAAAAATTGCTAGATCGTTAAATGGGCTAAATGCTATTTTATCTTATGGGCCTAAATGAAATTTAAAATATAGAATCACATGTATTGTGGGCTTTTTGTTAAATTATTATATGTTTATAAATTTTTATGCATACATGATTGCATGGGTTGGGATAATTGATGAAGAGAAGAAAGGCCTGTTGCCAAAAATCTAGTTCGGTGGCTCTGGCACAAAATTTTAATGGCTTAATGCCTCTAGTTCGGTGACTTTGTCACAGTCTAGTTCGGTGGTGCACCACAATATATTTAAAATGGCTTTTGCCTACGATTGGTGTGTTGGCGGGGTGGGTTGACTTGATCCCCACAGGTGTGTTGGTTGGTACGGGGGTGTGTAGCGGATGGAAATTAGGTTTGGTTGGGAAATTTCATTTTACATGCATTTTATTTATTATATTATATTCGTAAATGGGCTCAAGCCCAAAATAATGTCTTGATGATCTGGCTCAATAAACGTGGTAAGTGGGTTACACACTGAGTTCTAAGTAACTCACTCTATTTATTTATCCATCTTAGGTAATGGCAATTGACGGAGGCTTGGGCCAAGGATGACTTCATGGAGGCCATACTACGAATATGGGTTTTATAAACTATGAACTTATATTAAGTTATTTATTTTAATTACTATTTTGGGTATGATGTAATAAGGCCTTTATTAATATTTTTATGGATTTTTATGTGTGGATGGATTTAAATTTTGGTTTTAAGACACTTAATATGGGCTTATGTTAATTCTATAAGGTTTTCTTAAAAATTGTGTTTTATAACATTTTAGATACTTTAATTATTTTTCTTTTCAAATTCTTTTGAACTCTTTAAAAACTACTTTAAAGTTTTTGACAATTAAATACTAAATGATAAGATTTCAAACTAGAATTTCTTAATTCATCGATTTTTAAATCATTGCTCTTAATTTTTACTAAACTTCACTTTCAAAAGGTTTTGTAGAACTGTTTTACTTAAATCATTAGAGAATTAAATGGATGTTCGATTCATGCGACAAACCAAATCTAAATCTCGAACGCATAGACCTGGTTTGGAGTGTTACATTTAATGGTATCAGAGCCAGTTTCAAAACTCAGCTATGGTTGGGTTCAACAATATTTTTTGTTAAGAAACAGTTTAAATTTTTAAACTTTATGTTCTAAAGGTAGTATGGCACCACGAGCATCCGGCACCAAGTCAAGTAAGTATTTGTATATTGATTGTTTATTATTGTGATATAGTCATAGGAACATTCTAGAACTTCTAGTTTTAGGTGTTGAAAACAATAGAGATCAAGACTATAGGATGGAATGCGAAAACAACTCTATCTCTTATATCTTATAAAATATTGTTAATAAACACTGAAACAGTATTCTGATTCATAAAACTTGTAATAAGATTAAGTCAAATTAGTCATTATGAGCACTAGAGGACGTGGTCGTGGATGCGGTAGACGTGGCCGTGGTAGAGGACGAGGTGTTAGGGGTGCAACTGAAGCGCCGGGTCATATGCCGGAAATGGAGGCACTTGCGTCACTCGAGAGTGAGACGAGATCACATGATCATATGGAAGAAGATAATGCTTTGACACGAGCAATGCTGTGAGTCCTTGAAAGGGTCGCTGGAGCTAGAACTGGGCCAACAACTCGTGGGTCGATATCGGAATGATTGAAATCAAGTGGTGCCGAGGTTTTCAGAGGTGTCTCAGGTGTAGCTCCAAATGTTGCTGAATATTGGCTTGAGGCGGTGGAGCAAATTATGGACGACCTTGCGTAATTTGTAGAAACGAGAAACTAAGAGGAGCAGTGTCCTTGTTAAGGGACGAAGCATATCAATGGTGGCTTACTGTCCGGGAAGGCACTGAAGCTGCATTAATTACTTGGGAATTATTCAAAGCTGCCTTTCAGGGGAAATATGTAGGAACAAGTTATTTGGATGCCCGATGAAAGGAATTTTTGAATCTGATTCAAGGAAATAAGACGGTGGCAGCTTATGAAGCTGAGTTTTTACATTTGAGTCACTATGCTTGAACAATAGTGCCAACGGATCATGAGCGTTGTGTACGCTTTGAGGGTGGGTTGAATGATGAGTTGCGGGTTTTGATAGCCCCATAACAAGTTAGAACTTTTGCCACGCTTGTGGAGAAAGCTAAGATAGCCGAAGAGGCTAAGAGCTCAGAACGTCAGAATCGGGAAAGAGTTAGAGGTAAGAGAGATATAAAGTATTCGGGTTCTTCAAAAAGGTTTCTGAAGAGGCCTCGGAATGATGAGCTACTCAAGGTAGAACACTGTGAGTGTTAATCAGAGTCGAGCTGTCTTTGAATGTGGGAAACGGCATTCGGGAGAGTCTTTGGAAGAAAGCAGGTACTTGTTATAAATGTGGTTCAATGGATCATCAATATAGGAATTGCCCTCGACGAATGGATACAACTCAAGAAGTTCGTAATATTGATGCACAGCCGGCAAGAGGAACTCAAGAGCCACCAGAGAGGTCGTGACCAGTCGTGGTGGTAATGGGGCCGGACGTGGTCAAGGTGCGTGGTCGAGGAATGGTTCTAGAGGTAACACGGATGCAAGACACCGGGATTGGTATATGCGATTAGACGCCGCGAGGATGGCAATGCACACGATGTGATAACTGGTACGTTTCTCATCTTTGATGTACCTGTTACTGCTTTGATAGATATTGGTTCTACCCACTCGTATGTTGCTAGCGCCATATCTGGAAACTTGAATTTAGAATCTGAAATTTCTGATAGTGAGATGATGGTACTTAGTCCTTTAGGACAGTCGGTAATTGTAAATAAACTGTTTAGAGACGTGCCCTTAGAAATTCAAGGAGAAATATTTTGGCGAATTTGATGGAATTGCTTTTAAGCGAGTTCGATCTCATTTTGGGCATGGATTGGTTGGTTAAGCACCGGGCGCATTTGGATTGTACTGAAAAGCGGATGTCAATAAGGACTTTGGAGGATAAAGAAATAGTAATGATAGGCGAACGAAGGAATTACTTGGCAAATGTGGTATCTGCGTTAAAGGCAGAAAAGTTGGTGCGGAAAGGGTATGGAGCATTTCTAGCTTTTATTAGTGCTTTGGATGCCAAAGAGTTATCAGTGGAAGATGTGAGAACGGTGAAGGAATTTCCAGATGTATTTCCCGAAGAACTTCCTGGTATACCTCCAGATCGGGAAGTGGAATTTGGTATTGAGCTTTTGCCCGGAACGGCTCCAGTGTCCATTGCTCCTTATAGAATTGCACCGAAGGAGTTGGCGGAGCTTAAAGCTCAAATTCAAGAATTACAGGATCGGGGTTTTATTCGACCGAGTGTGTCTCCGTGGGGAGCACCGGTTTTGTTCGTTAAGAAGAAGGATAGGTCGATGCGTATGTGCATTGATTACAGGCAGTTGAATAAATTGACGATCAAGAATACGTATCCCTTGCCAAGAATTGATGACCTGTTTGATCAATTGAAAGGAGCTTCAGTTTTCTCCAAAATTGATTTGAGATCGGGTTATCACCAGCTTAAGGTGAAAGAAGCGGATATTCATAAGACGGCATTCCGAACTCGTTATGGACATTTTGAGTTTTTGGTAATGCCGTTTGGGTTGACCAATGCACCAGCTGCATTTATGGACATGATGAATCGGGTCTTTCAACAGTATTTAGACCGGTTTGTGGTGGTATTCATAGATGACATTTTGGTATATTCAAGGAATGAAGAGGAGCATGACTCGCATTTGCGTATAGTATTGCGATTACTTGAGATAATCAACTTTATGCCAAATTCAGTAAATGTGAATTCTGGTTAAGGAAAGTGACTTTCTTGGGTCATGTGGTATCAGCTGAAGGAATAAGGGTGGATCCTCAAAAGATTGAGGCTGTACTGGATTGGAAACCACCAAAGTCAGTAGCTAAGATTCGGAGTTTCTTGGGTTTGGTGGTTATTATAGACGCTTTGTTGAGGGTTTTCGTTGATTGCTGCACCCTAACTAAGGTACATTGCGTAAAGGGAGTACCGTATGTATGGACCGATAAATAGCAAGAAAGTTTCGAGAAACTGAAGAAGATTTTGACGGAAGCGCCAGTACTGATTCAACCTGAGGCTGGAAAAGAGTTTATAGTTTACTGCGATGCGTCACATACGGGTTTAGGTTGTGTACTGATGCAAAATGGAAAAGTGGTGGCTTATGCTTCTCGTCAGCTGAGACCGCACAAAGTAAACTACCCTACTCATGACTTAGAGTTAGCTGCGGTAGTGTTTGCTCTAAAGATTTGGAGACACTATCTCTACGGTGAGAAGTCTATCATCTATACGGATCACAAGAGTCTTAAGTATCTTCTTACTCATAAGGAGTTAAACTTGAGACAAAGAAGATGGGTGGAACTATTAAAGGACTATGATTTCTCAATCGAGTATCATCCTGGAAAGGCTAATGTGGTAGCTGACGCGTTAAGTCGTAAGGTGGTATCTAATTTGAGAGCAATGTTTGCTCATTTGAGTTTGTATGAGGATGGTAGTGCATTAGCGTAACTTCAGTGAAGCCTCTCGTGGTTAGAACAAATCAAGGAAAAGCATAAATCGGATAAAAGTTGGGACCCTTAATTGACAAGAAGTTGGAAGTGGTGAAATAGAGGATTTTGGTATAAACACGGATGGTGTGCTGTGTTTTCGTGGTAGAGTTTGTATGCCTAAGGACTCAGATTTAAAACAAATGATTCTGCGGGAGGCGCATAGTAGCCCTTATGCTATGCACCCCGGAGGAAATAAGATGTATCGGGATCTCCGTGAACAGTATTGGTGGCCAGGGTTGAAGCGTGAGATTTCTGAGTTTGTGGGGAAATGTTTGACTTGTCAACAAGTGAAGGCGGAGCATTAATTACCGTCAGGTTACAACCGGTAAAGATTCCTCTTTGGAAATGGGAGCGGATAACAATGGATTTTGTTAGTGGGTTACCTTTAACACCTACTAAGAAAAATTCCGTGTGGGTAATTGTTGATCGATTGACGAAGACTGCTCATTTTCTACCTGTTCGTACGGATTACTCATTACAAAAGTTGGCTAAGCTGTATGTATCTGAAATCGTGAGGTTGCATGGGATACCAGTGTCTATTATATCAGATAGGGATCCTATGTTTACATCACGATTTTGGAAAGCTCTACATGAAGCTTTGGGAACAAAGTTAAACTTCAGTACGACTTTTCATCCTCAGTCAGATGGTCAGTTGGAAAGAGTAATTCAGTTATTGGAAGACATGTTAAGGGGATGTATGATTGATTTCAAAGGTAGTTGGGAGGATTTTCTACCGTTGGCAGAATTTGCGTATAACAACAGCTATGAGTCTAGCATTCAGATGGCACCCTACGAGGCATTGTATGGTCGTAGGTGTCGCTCTCCTACTTGTTGGACTGAATTGGGCGAATGACAGATGTTAGGTCCTGAGTTGATATCTGAAACCGAAGGAAAGGTAAAAGTTATTCGAGCACGGTTAAAGGAAGCTTCGGATAGACAGAAGTCGTATGCAGATCTCAAGCGTAGGGATATCGAGTTTCTTTGTGGGGACCAGTCTTTTCTCAAGGTCTCACCTTGGAGGAAAATTTTTAGATTTGGAAGGAAGGGCAAGTTGAGTCCTAGGTTCATTGGACCATATCGTGTGATGAAGCGTGTTGGTTTGATGGCTTATCAGTTGAATTACTCCTCGGAGTTGAGTCAAATTCATAATGTTTTCCATGTTTCCATGCTGAGGCGCTATAGATCAGATCCGTCACACATAATACCGGTAGAGGAAGTGGAGTTGAGTTCAGACTTGTCATTCGAGGAGGAACTAGTGGAAATCTTGGACCGAGATGCTAAGGTGCTAAGAAAGAAGACCGTGCCGTTGGTCAACGTTTTATGGCGTAATCACGGAGTGAAAGAAGTTACGTGGGAGCCTGAGGATGCAATTCGGCAATAATATCCTCACCTCTTTTAATTAGGTAAATTTCGAGGACAAATTTTTTTTTAAGGAGGGTAGAATTGCAACATCCTAAAAATTTGAGTATCAATATGTTGTTTGTCTTTGGTGTTAGCTCGGGTATGATTTTTTTTATGTGCTAAATATAGTCTTGAGAAGGCACGGGTTTACTTGGAATTAGAATAAATTTTAGTAAAGAATACTTTAGTGTAGAGAAATCAGGTGACCTTGAAGTTTGAGTTAATTAAGTGATAAAAGATGGCATAAGATGAGTAATTGGCAAAGTGGTGATGGCGCCATAAGTTGGACTTGAAGGAAGAGGTTCGAATCTCCTAGCATGCAATTTGGGAGCTTTTATTTTTGGTTTTTCCTAGCATGTGTCGGCCAACCATCAATTATGGATAAGATGGACTAAATTTTTATGGTAAGGAGACTTAAGGTTATGGTAAGCATGAATTAAGGGATCGAATTGCTTGATTTTAGGGATAGGATTTCTTAAACTTTGGGAAAGTGGAGGATTACAAGGCATGTATCAAGGTGGATGTTTTGGAAACTATTTCATGGCCATTTTGACCATGAACATGGACGGCATTATGGACAAAGGGAGGAGCCAAATTTGGTGTTTAGCTTGGGGAGGATGATAGCTTGTTAGAATTCTTTTTGGTCATTTTGTTTGAAGACATTATTCTCCACTCATCTTTTCCTTCCTTTGGCCGAATGTATTGGTAGAAGAAAGCAACTATTGCTTTATTTCGTTTGGCCATCTTTTTGACCAATTGGTCATTTCTTTGCTGATCATTTTAGTGTCTTCCTCTTAGTGCTGAAACTACCAACACAAAAAGGCCATTCTTTTCCTTTTCTTTCCCCATTGCCGAATGTACCTTTGCTCCAAAACACATCTCTTTTCTTTTCCTTTTTCCCTCTTGAAAGCCGAATCATCGTCATCTCTTTTTCTCATATTTTATTTCTTTTCAACCATACCTTCTTCATTATTTATCTCATGGTCGAATGTTAGTGTACTCCATTGCCGAATCATTTTCTCTTTTCTTTGGTTATTCATAGCCGAATCTTCCATCATACATAAGCATTCTTCTCAATCATTTCTTTTTCAAACGTGGAAACTAGGTAAGAGTTCTTTTAGTTTATGTTGGTTATTAGTTGCTTTGGCCGAATCTTGATGGTGGTAAGAAGGATCTCTTTGATCGAAATCATCGTTCATTCTATTAAACGTTTTCTTTCGTTATATTTTAGTGTGATAGTGGAGGACCAGAACTCAAGTGTTCGTGAGTATCATAGAACGTTGGAATCGATTTAAGGTGTTAAGGGAACGTTTTGCTCGATTCTCATATTGTGGAATAAGGATATTTTGTGGTAAGGCAATCTCAAAACCGTTAGTCATAATTTCGATATATTATTAGTCAGACTAATGATCTTTTGTCGTTAGAGATAATCAAAATAGGGACGAAAAGGGCGGTGAATAGTGTTCGGAAGAGGGGTGGTTCTGCTATTCCCCCTAAGTTTGAGCGAAGGACTGTTTCAGCAATCCGGGATTTCCCACCGGGTTGTGGACGCTCATCCGAGGAGAATCAGTTGTTTGAAGTCGTTCGTACTCCCGAACCTTTGTTTGTTCGTGGATTTTCATCGGGTAACGAATCATCAATCGGGGAGAAACCACATATAGAAGTGGTTCGAAATTTTGAGGGTAAAGTCTAGATCGTTATTTCTAAGATTCGATTTGTAAATAAATTATAGTGTCCTAATTTATCGTGATGCATTTAGGTATCGACGAGCGGGAAAGTCTAGTTCTCACAATAACAAGGTGTGTAATTTCACACTTATCTCGGGTTAGATATTATACCGTAAGTGTTGGGATAAAATCGTAAAGATGGCAAAATCAGAAAATATGTAGTAATTAACACTTTTGTGTAAATGTATGAAAATAGTTAAAGTCGTGGAATTTACGAAAAATTGCTAGATCGTTAAATGGGCCGAAAAACTGCTAGATCGTTAAAAGGGCCGAAAAACTGCTAGATCGTTAAAAGGGCCGAAAAACTGCTAGATCGTTAAATGGGCCGAAAAATTGCTAGAACATTAAATGGGCTAAATGCTATTTTATCTTATGGGCCTAAATGAAATTTAAAATATAGAATCACATGTATTGTGGGCTTTTTGTTAAATTATTATATGGTTATAAATTGTTATGCATACATGATTGCATGGGTTGGGATAATTGATGAAGAGAAGAAAGGCATGTTGCCAAAAATCTAGTTCGGTGGCTCTGGCACAAAATTTTAATGGCTTAATGCCTCTAGTTCGGTGACTTTGTCACAGTCTAGTTCGGTGGTGCACCACAATATATTTAAAATGGCTTTATGCCTACGATTGGTGTGTTGGCGGGGTGGGTTGACTTGATCCCCACAGGTGTGTTGGTTGGTACGGGGGTGTGTAGCGGATGGAAATTAGGTTTGGTTGGGAAATTTCATTTTACATGCATTTTATTTATTATATTATATTCGTAAATGGGCTCAAGCCCAAAATAATGTCTTGATGATCCGCTCAATGAACGTGGTAAGTGGGTTACACACCGAGTTCTAAGTAACTCACTGTTTATTTATCCATCTCAGGTAATGGCAATTGACGGAGGCTTGGGCCAAGGATGACTTCATGGAGGCCATACTACGAATATGGGTTTTATAAACTATGAACTTATATTAAGTTATTTATTTTAATTACTATTTTGGGTATGATGTAATAAGTCCTTTATTAATATTTTTATGGATTTTTATGTATGGATGGATTTAAATTTTGGTTTTAAGACACTTAATATGGGCTTATGTTAATTCTATAAGGTTTTCTTAAAAATTGTGTTTTATAACATTTTAGATACTTTAATTATTTTTCTTTTCAAATTCTTTTGAACTCTTTAAAAACTACTTTAAAGTTTTTGACAATTAAATACTAAATGATAAGATTTCAAACTAGAATTTCTTAATTCATCGATTTTTAAATCATTGCTCTTAATTTTTACTAAACTTCACTTTCAAAAGGTTTTGTAAAACTGTTTTACTTAAATCATTAGAGAATTAAATGGATGTTCCATCTATGCGACAAACCAAATCTCGTCTTAACGAATAGACCTGGTTTGGGGTGTTACAGTTGGTATGACAAGTGGCCATTTGACACCACCATAGCCAATGATGATCCTGAATAAAATGGAGGGAGTTCTATTCACTTTCTCTATCGTTATTTTATATTTTTAGTTTTTTTTAATAAAATGGTAGACTTAGATAAAATTTCCTTTGCTTCATTACATTAATTAAAACTCTGTCTAGGAGATTGAGACTTAAGCGGGACCATCTGTGACCCCTCCAGTCTTTCCTGGGAGTTTAATTTAATCCAAGCACTAATTTCAGTTTACTTCAGTACAGGAGCTTAGGATCCAAAAAGGAGCTGCCATTGGGCTTAAGACACTGCTAAAAAGGGAAATATTGAACCCTTTCCCGCACAACCCTATAGCCCTTACCTAGCTCCATCGCCTAGCCCAGATCTTCGTGATGAGCTGTTAAAGCTAATGGACTTAATGCAACACATGCAATGGCAGCAACAAGCCTACTAGAGATACTCAAAAATAAGGGATGACTCGATGAGGAGTGCCCTCAAGAAAATTTATAATGATCCATTTATTTTTGTGCCTGAGTTTTCAGATTTCATATTTGAATCATGGATTTCATCATCGAAGAGGGAGCAAGGTGATTCATGCAAAGGCAATACTGATGGAGCAAAAGATGAGTCGAATTCGAAAGGATCGGCAAACAAATAAAAAAAGGGAGGACTTCAACTTTACTTTATTTTATTCTTAAGTTATTTTAGGATTAGGTTAATTAGGAATTTTTATTTTTACATAATAAAACAATAGATTGGAATCATGAATAAAATCTGAACAAGTCACAAAGGCTAAAGTGTGGCAATAGATATATACATGTCTAGGATTGGATTTTAGAGAGAGCTTGGTACTTAAGCAGTCAATTTGACTCACCTCCTCTTTTCTAAAAATCCTACCTGGTGTATAGTATCTATTCACTTTAAACAATGAAGACATTGTTCACTTTAAGTAGGGGGACCAAAAATTTGAATTAATTCCACTCAGAATAAATTCTTCTTTTAATTATGATTAGGATATATTTTGTTCAATAATTTGAAATTTCGTTAAGTATGCTAAACTTCAGTATTAATAAAGTTCTATTATTTCAATAAGTTATTATGTTAGCTTAATAATGATATGAATGTTTAATAAAGCATGTAAATTCATACCATAAAATTTTTTAGTTCCCTACGAAAAAATTAGGCATGCATGAAAGTTTAAGTCTTTAGAATTGACTTAGTAGTTTCTTGAGGCGAAATCTTAGGAAGCATGAAACATTGAAAATGATTTAGGCAACTGTTGTTTAGATCGTTTGAGCCTTTCAAGCCAACCCTGATAAAATTATCCTTTGAAACCGAACTTTGAGACTATATGGCCTAGTATTATTTTGACCTTTGCAATATTTAGCCATCACTTTTCTTTTCATTATCTTTAAAATTGTCCCAAACACTAGACTCAATACTATTCAGAATATCGTTTGAAAATAAGTTTGGGGGAGTTAAAAAGAAGTATCAATCGCTCGAAAATTGTAGTACATGAAGCAAAATGCTAAAAAAAAAAACATGTACTCAAAAGAAAATAGATGTACAAAAGAGCATATTGGTGTATCGAAGGTAAAAATTCTGAAGGTTCGATTTATGCTGAGTCTAGGGTTTTAAAGCCAAAATTTATCTCTCATTTACCTACCCCTAAGCCCAGCGACGTTAGAACCTTATTAAAGACCTATTGATTCAAAGTTCCAATGTTACCTACATTAGTGGAGAGAAATTGCTCGGTTCAACATATGAAGACATCAGTTAAGCTTAATGATTGCATTTAATTTTTTCAATAAGGAATTAAAATCAAAATGGTAGGGATTAACATGTCTTTGTTAACAAAAATTTAGTCTAATTTTGCTATCATAATATTTGTTGGATGTAATTTGAACGATATATATACTTGAGTAGCATAATTGTCGAATTTCTTGTTTTTGAGCATAAGTATATTAATTTCATGATTTTGGGAAGAATGTTGTTCTGAAGGAGTTTTTCAAAAGTGTTTCCGAGAAAATTCTTTTCAATTTTGTGCATTACTCGGGACGAGCAATGAATTAAGTTTGGGGGTGTGGAAACACGAAAATTTATACACTTTTTCATACCCCTTTTAACTCAAATTTATGCAGTTTTGATTAAATTCTTGTCGGAAAATAATTAATTTTTATAAAATAATTAAATTGTGCTAAAAATATGAACATGATGAATTTTAATTAATTTTATAGTTAATTTTGATTAATTTTGATCATTTTCGACAGATTCGCACAAAGGGCGAAAATTGGCTCGGCAGACAATGCTCGAAGAATAAAACCGAGAAGCAATTTGAAGTATCGAGGCAAATTTATTTCCAGCCCAAGACGGTCCGAGTATGAATATTAAATCATAATATAATTAATTTTAATTTATTCCCAATTTAATTTGGGCTAAATAAATTAATCTTAATTAATTATAGAAAAAGGGCCCAGTTGAACCGCACTGGTTGAACCAATTTCTGTGAACCAAACCAGCCACCGAATGGGCAGCCCAAACCGTCCATATGCTGACCCAAATCAGCCTATTATCTGATTAATTAAGCTTGTAAAGAACCCTTGAAGACTTTTCAAAGTTGCATTCAACCCCCTCCGCAATTAATGGCTTTGTAGAATTGCCCCATGCCATATTTAGCAAAGTTGAATCCATCAACTTTGCCACATAGATGGCCGGCCAAGGGGGGTCTCTTTGGCTGATGGGATTTGCTATTTTTAGCAGCCACAATCAGCTATAAAATCCACCCCTTGCTGATCATTCAAAGCATCCCTCAATTCTCATTCACATCTCATTCTCTCTTCTCCTCTCTCACTTTCTCTCAACTTTTCATTTTCCATTTTCCCTTTGTTCTTGTGCCGATTTCTCCTCTTGGAAAAGAGGTGTTTTCTCAGCCATTTGGAGCAGCAATTGGAGTGTTCATAAGACACCTTGATAGCCGAGGACAACAGAGAACGAAGAACGGAGCAATCAGTCAAGCCACGGAGAAACACCGGATTTGCTTCTTGTTTCCTATCTTTTTAAATTTCGTTGTTGTTTTGAAAAACATGTTTATGAATATTTATGCTATTGGAATGGTTAATTTAATCAGCTTAGCTTGAATTTAATTTGTGTTGGGTTGATTGCATTTCGTCCTCTTAAATTATTAAACTTGTATTTATACTGTTATAGGCCTCGGTAAAATGTTTGATTAAGTAAAATCATGCTTAAGTTATTCTGGCATTTTAATTGTTTAGCTAACTAAAGAATTAATTATTTAAACGCGTTAAAATTGTAATTAATGGACACAATACTTAATATGTGCATGTTTAATTCTTCTAAGGTAGCTGAAGATTAAATTAGCATTTTATTTGGCGATACATACGCCTTGCATAACTTGCAGGATTTTTGTGATTAAACTGTTTCAAGGTAAGGATACTTTGTTACCTCACATAGTCTTTTATATGCTTATTAGGTTGAATTAATCGGTTGAATCGACATAGGAATATGCGAGAGATTGTTTAATTTAATAAGTATGTATGTGCAATAACATGTTTACTTTTATAAATCTGTTTAATCGGTCGAATTGACATAGGGATATGTACAACAGATAAATGGTCTTTTGATTTGTAAATATGTTCATAAGTTAGCAAATTACCGAGTTGCCGTGATTTATTCGTAACAAGTATAAGCATGAATTTAATGATTCTAAGTTAAGAAATGTAATTAATCCAACACAATTATATCATCTTGATTAAAATCATCTTTTGAAATCGTGCATTAGAACATTATTTTATTTTACTTAGTTTTCTTTAGTTTTTAACCATTTTTCTAAATCAAAATATTTTTCTTCACCAAAGTGTTTTAAATTGCATTCATAAATAATTCTTTTCACAGTCCCTGTGGGTACGATAACTCGACATTTACTTGTCACTTTATTACTTGTTGCGATTGTGTACACTTGCACATTTTCACCGTTCCTGTTATACTTTATATGTATATAATAATACATTCGGCTATATTAAAAATCAGCATACATACTTTCATTAAATTTTAGGTATATCAATATAGATAAATTCCATACAACATAATTGTTTAAAAACTTACCTCGAGTATCGACGGACTATGTTTCCCGACTATTCAATCAACTTCGTTTTTCCCCGATCCACTCCCGATCTTTTTTGTTCTTGATCTAAATAAATTTAAAATTAATCTCATTCAACATATTTTCATTCAATTTAATCCAGAAACACATTAATGGGCAAATTACATTTTTACCCTTAATATTTCACATTTTCACAATGTAGTCCCTATTGTACAAAACTCAAAATATGCAAAATCTCACAACAACATAGCTAGGCCGAACCTTCTTTATAATCATATAAGTCCATACATTTCATTTATTTTGCATTTTGGCCCCTCAATTTATTATTTTTGCAATTTAATCCTAATTACTCAAAATCATCAAAAACTCCAATACAAAACATATTAATCTAAAACATATCTTTAATATTTCATCATCAAACAACACAAAACACATATATTTATCAATGGCATATCACAAAAATATTCATAAATTTCTAAATTTAAGACATGGTCTTTGTAGTACTCGAAGCAACGATCTTAAAAACGTAAAAAATATCAAAAACCGAACTAAAAATCACCTTGAACCAAGTTGGAGAATAGCCGAACCTTAAAACCCTTTTATTTTCTTTTTTATTCGGCAAGAACAATATGAACACTAAAATGGCTTTATTTTTTTATGTTTTATATTATATTATAACATATATTAACTTAATGTTTAATTTACTTATTTAACCTTAATGGTTTTTATAATAAAACCATAAATTATATGTCTAATGCCGTCCAAACATAAAGTTAATGGCTTAATAGCAACATAAGCACTTCCTCTTATAAAGACACATTCATCTTGCCCCTTTTTTATAATTAACCATCAAATTTTCATTTTACACAATTAAGTCCTTTTATTTAATCGGACACTCAAATGACGAAATTAAAACACGAAAATTTCACACATAGTAAACATGTAAAATAATTTTAAAATATTTTTCAAACTCAGAGTTGTGGTCCCAAAACCACTATTTTGATTAGGGTCAAAATCGGGCTGTTACAGGCACCGATATCTGATTACATGTAAGACCACGTCTGGGACGTTGGCATTGTACGACCATTCCAAGCACTCTGAGTATCCTATTAGATTCTGAACTGTTCAACGGGCAAATTCGAGATACAAATTACTATGTGAATCGTATATCTGTTTCAGGTACGTTTGGTATGTACACTAAGTGTGTATGAAAGGTAAGTATCTATATGAACTTACTACGATAATTATCTATATGAAATGATAAGATTATATGAGAAGTTAGGCTTGAATGAGCCATGTGTGGGTGTGATATTTCAGTTGAAGGAATTGGTAAGATATGGCTAAGCAAGTGAGCCAAAGAATTTATGTGATGAATTTGCTTTGAGAACCAATAATGTCATTGTGCCAATATGGTTATATGCATTTTATGCTAAGTTTATTTGTATATGGCTTACTAAGCTTTTGAAAGCTTACTGTGTGTGTTTTCTCTGTTTTATAGATCGTCAAAGCTACTGAAGGCTCGGGACCGTCGAGGATCGTCATCACACTACCTAAGCTCATTTTGGTATCTTTTGGAAATGTATATAGCTAGATATGGCATGTATAGGCTACTCATCTCGAATTATCTTTGAAATGTGTAAATGTAGCCATAAGATGTGGCTAGATATGTGTTGGTAATATGCATGAGTAAATGTGTTATATAATGCTTAGATTGGTATGGTTTGATAGCCAATGAATTAGTCAAAGTTATGGTAAGCATATGAATGCATTATGAGTATGATTTAGTTGTGCAAATTGGCATGATTTGAAATGAGTTTGATTGTGAAGAATTATTGATCATTTGACATGTCTTTGGTTGTTAATTCTACATAAAATGATGTAACATCCCAAAATTGGGCCTAGTAGGATTGGGCCTTGAGCTTTAGGAAAAATTTGAGTATTATTTTTGTGTTGGCTCGGGTAGGAATTTTGTGTGTTAGCATAGTCTTGTGAAGGCTTGATTTTATTTAGGAAGTTAGATAATTTTTAGTATGGTTTATTTAATGAAGTGGATTAAGTGAGCTTAGCACTTAAGTTAATTTAAGTGTTAAATTCTAACACATGAGGAGTTAGTGGCATAGTGGATAAGGAGCTTGAAAGGTTACTTGAGGGAAGTGGTTCGAGTTGCTTGGAAAGCATTTTGAAGACTTTATTTTTGTATCCTAGCATTGATGGACGGTCAAACTCTAATTATGATAGGTTGGACCTTAAGTTTTTGGTAAGTTGAATATTGGTTTAAGGAAAGCTTGAAATAGGGGATAAGAATCTTAAAGTTATGGAAGGTTGGGGAGACAAAGGGCTTGGCTTAAGGAAGATGTTTTGGAAACTCTTTCAAGGCTTTTAGTGCATGTATGTGGACGGCAAGTGTGGCAAGGGGGGTGGCCGAATGTTGTTAGGCGGTTTGGGGGAGGATATTTGGTCAACCTCTGGCATTTGTGCATCTTTTGGCATTGTTTTCTTTCTCTCCAAAAACTCCCCTCTTTGGCTGAATGTTTTTGTGCATTTTGTGCAAATTTTGCTTTTGGTTTAGCCTTCATTTTGTTTGAAACAAAAATGTTATTTTCTTTCTCTCATCTTTGCTCTTGAAACCGAAACCTCACTTGGCTTTTGTGCATTTTCTTTTTGGCAAATAAGTGTTTGGCCGAATCTCTCTCTCACATATCTCACTTTTCTTCTTTTGATATTGATTCATAATCACATTTTCTTTTATACTCTCTCTTGGCCGAATCCTTCTCCTTCTCAAGTTCCATTTCTTTTTCATCCATTTCCATTCTATTTCTCTTTCTCCACTCTAGTCAAATCCTTTTGTTATTACAAATCAACTATAGTCGAAATTCCCTTCACCATTTAACCATATTGCCGAAACTTCCCACTCTCTTTTTGAATTGTCTTGGCCGAATATCAACAAGGGTAGGTCTTCATTTGGTTTTCTTCAATCGGTCTTGAAAGATAGACTTTTTGGGACTTTGGAAGCAATTGTTCTAAGCCTCAATTCTTTGACAACTGTTTTGGGGTAAGTCAAGTAGTAAGGATCTTTATACTTGTTATATCGTTTTAGATGGACTACTAATCGATTACATTTTTTTTGGGGACTCTATCTCTCGTTTATTATATTTTTCTGTGAACGTTAGATTTTTGGGGCAATCAAGAATGGGTTCGAAAAGAGCAGTTAATAGTGTTTGGAAGAAGGGTGGATCTGCTATACCCTTAAATTTCAAACGAAGGGCTGTGTCGGCAGTTCGAGACTTTCCACCGGATGTGGACCCTCCGCCGGTGATAATCGTTTATTTGAAGTCGTTCGCACTTCGAGCCATTGTTCATTCGTGGTTCTTCATGGGGTTATGAACCATCAATCGGAGAGAAATCGCCTATAGTTATTGTTCGAGATTCCGAGGGTATCAGCGAGCGGGAAAGTTTAGTTATCACTATTATCAGGTGTGTAACTTATGCTAAACTTCTACTAGATCAATAGCTTTATTGATAAAAATGTGTTTATAAAGAAATATAAATGTTTATGGCTTGGTACCATTCAATGGTACGGTGAATTGAGGTATGTTATTCCTTCAGACTATGTATGATTCTAATATGAAACATATTCGATATTTGATTATGATTTTGATATAATGTACAAGGCATAATATTTACATCGCTAATAATGCTATATGCATAATATGAAATGTGTCCGATTCCGATATGATAATGGGGCATATGGCATGATAATGAAATAATATGTTATTGCATGGGCATATGGGTAATATTGAAAGGGAAGTGTTCGGTGGTTTTTACCACATTATCGGTGACTTCGGTCACGATATTATGAATCCGGTGACTTCGGTCATGATATTATGAATCCGGTGACTCTGTCACAATTATCCGTGGCTATGCCACGATTATAAGGGCGATGTGCATGTTGATCGCAGCAACTACCTTCGATGGTGTGTAGCGGATGGAGGGTTGATTTAGTAATCCCCACGATGTGATTGGTAGGTACGGGTGGTGTGTAGCGGATGGATATCTAAGTTGGGTTCGGGAATGCATTTCATTTTATATGTACATGTGATTATCTGATTTGCTATATTATGGGCTTATGGCTAAATGTGATTTAAATGGGCTTTATTGCTATGATCGATTGGACTTTTAGTGTATTGTTACACATTGAGTCTGTTGACTCACCCTTCCGTGGGATATCTTTTCAGGTGATTCGTGAGATCGCGGATGTGGAGCCGGATGAACTCGAGGAGGCCATGCAATAAAATTTGATTTTACAAGAACTTCCATTTGGGTACCTTATTATATTTTAATTTGGGTTTTCATAATTTATAGATTTGTAATAAGGCCTCTTTAATTATGGTTTTGGATTATTTATATGCTTTGGGATTTATTCTAAACATGTTTAAGTATATCACTTGATTAATTTAATAATTGAGCTAAAGTTTTCTAAACTATAAAACGCTTATGGTATTTTATCTTACCATCAGTAATCTAAATTGTTGATAATAAAATTATAAATTAAGTGTTTTCTACAACTTAAATGATTTCCAAAATTTTAAGTTTCTACATTCAAATGCAAACGGTTTCAAAGTATTAATTCGAGTTTTCTTAAAATGAAACAAATGTTTTCTAACCTATGATTTATCCACTTAGTTTAAAAGTTTTATTTATGGAATTTCAAAGTAAATTTCCAGTTTTTAACTTATTAAACATCTGATTTCTACAAATATAGAATTACAAAGAATTTTTCACTAAAACTTTAATCGCTATCTCAATTTTCTTCGAAACGTTTTTCTTCGTAGCATTCCAAATTCGGCCGTGGCGTATTGACCGGGTTTGGGGTGTTACAAATTGGTATCAGAGCTAAGTTCAAAAGCTCGGCTGTGGGCCCGAGGCCCAAAATGTTTTAAAGAATGGATTTTAAAATGTTTTGTTGAAAATTATATGGTCTCGAAAGGCATGGCCTCGAGTCTCCGACATCAATCCATACAGTAAGTACATCAAATCGTTGATTTTGATGATATGATATGATGATGTTGGTATGATTGTATAGTAGTAGGAACTACTCTAGAGACCCAAACTATAGGTTGAATGTACTGCATGAAACAACTTCTTATTAAAATTATTCATAAAGCGTGTTTTAAAGAAAGTGGAATAATGACTAATGCATAAAACTTTTAAATATGATAAGTCGAGATGTTAGACATGAGCACTCGAGATCGTGGACGTTGTGGATGTGGTAAAAGCCGAAGTGTTAGGGCTAGATTTTCAAGATCGAGGCATAATTCCAAAGAAGGAGGCGTTAGCATCGCTAGTGGTCGAGACAGAGTATCATGATCGAGTTCGGATTGATGAGTGACTCGAGATAGTTAAAGAATCGGTGAAGCACTTGGAGTTGGGTGCGTGGTGTAAGAAGAACAGAGATCACGGTTCTCTAGGGTCACAATCTCGTTCGTAAAACATGTCAAGGCATGGTCGAACTTTTGGCTTGCGATTATTGTGGAAGGTGTCATCAGGAGAATGTTGGAGGAAGATAGGAGTATGCTTGAGATGCAGTCTAAGGAGCTTAAGGCTCAGGATTGTTTCCTCACTCTCAAGTCGTATGTTTTGGTTGGAAGTGATGGTTGATTGTAGGAAATTTTTTGGTATAAGTGTAAGTGTTAGATAATGGTTTGCTATGGTGGATTAAGATTTTGTTAAAAGTACATTGTGGTTTTATTAAGATCAGAGTCTTGCAAGAAGAACGTAGTATGGCGAGATAGGATGTACGACTGTTAGTTAGTTTGAAATTTTAAGGACGAAATTTCTTTAAGGAGGGTAGATTTGTAACATCCTGAAATTGGGCCTAGTAGGATTGGGCCTTGAGCTTTAGGAAAAATTTGAGTATTATTTTTGTGTTGGCTCGGGTAGGAATTTTGTGTGTTAGCATAGTCTTGTGAAGGCTTGATTTTATTTAGGAAGTTAGATAATTTTTAGTATGGTTTATTTAATGAAGTGGATTAAGTGAGCTTAGCACTTAAGTTAATTTAAGTGTTAAATTCTAACACATGAGGAGTTAGTGGCATAGTGGATAAGGAGCTTGAAAGGTTACTTGAGGGAAGTGGTTCGAGTTGCTTGGAAAGCATTTTGAAGACTTTATTTTTGTATCCTAGCATTGATGGACGGTCAAACTCTAATTATGATAGGTTGGACCTTAAGTTTTTGGTAAGTTGAATATTGGTTTAAGGAAAACTTGAAATAGGGATAAGAATCTTAAAGTTATGGAAGGTTAGGAGACAAAGGGCTTGGCTTAAGAAAGATGTTTTGGAAACTCTTTCAAGGCTTTTAGTGCATGTATGTGGACGGCAAGTGTGGCTAGGGGTGGCCGAATGTTGTTAGGTGGTTTAGGGAGGATATTTGGTCAACCTCTGGCATTTGTGCATCTTTTGGCATTGTTTTCTTTCTCTCCAAAACTCCCTCTTTGGCCGAATGTTTTGTGCATTTTGTGCAAATTTTGCTTTTGGTTTAGCCTTCATTTTGTTTGAACCAAAAATGTTATTTTCTTTCTCTCATCTTTGCTCTTGAAACCGAAACCTCACTTGGCTTTTGTGCATTTTCTTTTTGGCAAATAAGTGTTTGGCCGAATCTCTCTCTCACATATCTCACTTTTCTTCATTTGATATTGATTCATAATCACATTTTCTTTTATACTCTCTCTTGGCCGAATCCTTCTCCTTCTCAAGTTCCATTTCTTTTTCATCCATTTCCATTCTATTTCTCTTTCTCCACTCTAGTCAAATCCTTTTGTTATTACAAATCAACTATAGCCGAAATTCCCTTCACCATTTAACCATATTGCCGAAACTTCCCACTCTCTTTTTGAATTGTCTTGGCCGAATATCAACAAGGGTAGGTCTTCATTTGGTTTTCTTCAATCGGTCTTGAAAGATAGACTCTTTGGGACTTTGGAAGCAATCGTTCTAAGCCTCAATTCTTTAACAACCGTTTTGGGGTAAGTCAAGTAGTAAGGATCTTTATACTTGTTATATCGTTTTAGATGGACTACTAATCGATTACATTTTTTTTTGGGGGACTCTATCTCTCGTTTATTATATTTTTCCGTGAACGTTAGATTTTTGGGGCAATCAAGAATGGGTTCGAAAAGAGCAGTTAATAGTGTTTAAAAGAAGGGTGGATCTGCTATACCCTCAAATTTCAAACGAAGGGTTATGTCGGCAGTTCGAGACTTTCCATCGGGATGTGGACCCTCTGCCGGCGATAATCGTTTATTTGAAGTTTTTCGTACCCCCGAGCCATTGTTCGTTCATGGTTCTTCATCGGGTTATGAACCATCAATCGGAGAGAAATCGCCTATAGTTATTGTTCAAGATTCCGAGGGTATCAAATGAAAGGAAAGTTTAGTTATCACTATTATCAGGTGTGTAACTTATGCTAAACTTCTAATAGATCAATAGCTTTATTGATAAAAATGTGTTTATAAAGAAATATAAATGTTTATGGCTTCGGGTACCATTCAATGGTACGGTGAATTGAGGTATGTTATTCCTTCGTACTATGTATGATTCTAATATGAAACATATTCGATATTTGATTATGATTTTGATATAATGTACAAGGCATAATATTTACATCGCTAATAATGCTATATGCATAATATGAAATGTGTCCGATTCCGATATGATAATGGGGCATATGGCATGATAATGAAATAATATGTTATTGCATGGGCATATGGGTAATATTGAAAGGGGAAGTGTTCCGGTGGTTTTTACCACATTATCCGGTGACTTCGGTCACGATATTATGAATCCGGTGACTTCGGTCACGATATTATGAATCTGGTGACTTCGGTCACGATACTATGAATCCGGTGACTCTTTCACAATTATCTGGTGGCTATGCCACGATTATAAGGGCGATGTGCATGTTGACTGCAGCAACTACCTTCGATGGTGTGTAGCGGATGGAGGGTTGATTTAGTAATCCCCACAGTGTGATTGGTAGGTACGGGTGGTGTGTAGCGGATGGATATCTAAATTGGGTTCGGGAATGCATTTCATTTTATATGTATATGTGATTATCTGATTTGCTATATTATGGGCTTATGGCTAAATGTGATTTAAATGGGCTTTATTGCTATGATCGATTGGACTTTTAGTGTATTGTTACACATTGAGTCTGTTGACTCACCCTTCCGTGGGATATCTTTTCAGGTGATTCGTGAGATCGCGGATGTGGAGCCGGATGAACTCGAGGAGGCCATGCAATAAAATTTGATTTTACAAGAACTTCCATTTGGGTACCTTATTATATTTTAATTTGGGTTTTCATATTTTATAGATTTGTAATAAGGCCTCTTTAATTATGGTTTTGGATTATTTATATGCTTTGGGATTTATTCTAAACATGTTTAAGTATATCACTTGATTAATTTAATAATTGAGCTAAAGTTTTCTAAACTATAAAAATGCTATGGTATTTTATCTTACCATCAGGTAATCTAAATTGTTGATAATAAAATTATAAATTAAGTGTTTTCTACAACTTAAATGATTTCCAAAATTTTAAGTTTCTACATTCAAATGCAAACGGTTTCAAAGTATTAATTCGAGTTTTCTTAAAATGAAACAAATGTTTTCTAACCTATGATTTATCCACTTAGTTTAAAAGTTTTATTTATGGAATTTCAAAGTAAATTTCCAGTTTTTAACTTATTAAACATCTGATTTCTACAAATATAGAATTACAAAGAATTTTTCACTAAAACTTTAATCGCTATCTCAATTTTCTTCGAAACGTTTTTCTTCGTAGCATTCCAAATTCGGTCGTGGCGTATTGACCGGGTTTGGGGTGTTACAAATGAATTGGTATGTGTAACATCCTGAATTTTTGGGCCTATGCATTTAATGGGTGAATATGTGTAATGAGTTAATTTGAGCATTAGGGGTCCAAATTGGGCTTAGGATTGGGCTGAAGCCTTAGTTAAATTTTTGTTTGGGCACTATAGGGTTTAAAAGGTGGTATCTGAGTTTAAAATATCAAAAATGGGCTTGTGACCCAGTGGTCAGTGGTGCCACTTAGGGAGCAAGGAGGTGACGCCACACAAGGGAGTAAGGGGCCCAAATTTAAGTTACATGGAGCCCAACTCTTTTAATTTAAGTTAGCTAAATTTCGGCATTAGGGTTAGGTATAGTGGACAGCAACAAGGCTCAAAAATAGGAGGATTTATGTGAATGGGATAATGTAGTTAATATAGTTGATAATATGGAAGGAAAAAAAGGGAGAAAAGATATGAGCTATCTACAAGGCTAGGAGTTGGCCGAAATTCCATCACCTAGAGAAGTGAAGAAATCAGTTTCTTTATGGCAAAGGGGGTGCAGAATTTTCCCTTTTTATTTGATTAATTTTTAGTTATCAGGAAGGGCACTTTCGGTTTTTCATAGGTGAGTGCCAAAATTTCTATAAATAGGGAGGGTTCTCTTCTTTATTTTTTGGCATTTAGGGTTTCCACCTTTTCTTTCCCTTATTTCTTCTAAAAGCCGAAAACTCCATTATTCTCTTCTCTTCTTTCTTCTAAAAAGCTGAAAGCCGAAAACTTCATTATTCTTTTCTCTTCTTTCTTCTAAAAGACAAATCTCTATAGATTTCTTCGAATCATCTTCTCTTCTGATCTTCTCAAAAAGCCGGAATCTCTAAGGGGTAGTCGAATTCTCTGCGTTAAGGTGAGTGTCGATTTTCCTATCTCTTCAATCTCTCTTTCAATTTTTAAGAGACAAGGCCGAATGGCCACTTGGTTGTTAAGGCTGCCGAATGAAGCTAATATTTCCTCTCTTTTGCGTTTGGGTGGCATTCCGGGATTTGAAGGAAACCCGATCATCTAGATTTAAAAGCCGAAAATCGCTGGTCTCCAATTTCGGGATTTTAAGGTAAGGTGATTTTCCCTAGATTTTCACTAGATTCGTTCATCGCATGCGAGATCTTAACTTTATGATGTGGATTAACGATCATATGTTGTGATAGTAGTTCTGACAAGGACTTGTGATGGAATTAAATATGGATCAGGCAAAGGAGAGAATCCCTAAGTTTAAGAAATGAGTTGTGTCAGCAGTACAGGATTAGCCACCAGGTTGTGGACCGACTTCTGAACAACACCTTAGGCAAGTAGCAATTGTATCGACTTCTGATAGTGTCGACATAGAGAGTGTCGTTCTAACGGTAATCAGGTGTGTAGATCTCTAACACACAAATAATCTGTATGAATGCATATACATGTTTATGTTATGGGCTAAAAGCCGGATAATAGGTGTGTGTAGACGATCGAATAAAACCCTAAAAGGGTTAGGCAAGGATGCAGTGCACGTAATCATAGAAATCTCTATGTGTATCGAAATATATGAAACCCTCTGTATGATGTTTTCTTTATGTGTGTATGCATGGGGTGGGATTATGATAATGAAGGGAAGTGCATGATAGGTCACAATAGTGATCGGTAGTAGAAATCCACGTTATATAAATGTTAGGTCACATAGTGATCGGTGGCTATGCCACGCTTAATGATTCCCGACTAACAGAATAGGTAAATGCGGTTTGTCGTTATGGTGTGTAGCGGATGGAGGGTTGATTGTAGAAATCCCCGAGGTGTGATGGTTGGTACGGGCTGGTGTGTAGAGGATGGAATTCTAGGATGGGTTGGGCTATTCATCATTTACTGTTTATCATGTAATTACGATTGTTGCCTCTATGTATGGGCCAAGGCCCATAATGTGTTTGTGGGCCTCAGGTCAGTGTTTTAGGGATTTATACACTGAGTCTTGGTGACTCACCCTATTATTTTTTCCTAACCTTTCAGATGAGTAGTAGATCGTGGACAAGGGAGCCGAGGTGGACTCGAGGGGCCAACAAGTCTTTTGTTTATTAAATTTCCATTTTATTTTAAGTTTAAATTTTGGAATTATTTGATGTAATAAGGCCTCCATCGCGTAGGTTATCAGTTGATACTTGTAAATGTTTATGTTTTTTTTTTAATTCATGATCAAGGACTTATGATTAAAAGAAATAAAAATGGGATTCTCACACATTATTTAAAATAACACTTGTTTTGGAAAAAAAAAATTCAAATATTTTCTACCAGTGCCACCTATTTAAAGATTGTCCACAAAAACCACTAAGTTTTTCAGAATCATTCCAAGTAAAGTTTTTAACCTTAAAACCGTAGCATACCAGATCTGGTCGTAACGTTTGGGCCGGGTTTGGGGTGTTACATTTTGGTATCAGAGCCTAGTTCAAAACTCGGGCTGTGAAATGGGTCTAGCACTGTTTTAAAGTTGATAAGAATTTGGAAAAGTTTGGGTTGAGAAATGGCCTTCGAGTCTACACAGGCAAGACCGATCCACGCAGTAAGTATTCGAACCTTTGGATGTGATATGAATGTGGGGCTTGATGGGTTTTATGGACGTAGACTAAGTATGATAGTATTGATGGACTTTAGGGCTAGTTTACACAACTCTTGATTTCATAAAATTTAATCCAACCAAACAAACACGTGAACAAGTCGCAGAGATAGGGTGTGGCAACAGTATACGCATGTCTAGGATTGGATTCGAGGAGAGCTTGGTATTTAAGCGATCCTAGTGACTCACCTCCTCTTCGCTGGAATCCTACCAGTGCGTAGTGACTGTTCACCTTAGCCATGAGGACTTGTTGTGGGCCAAAATTTATAACTAAAACCCGAAAGGACCAACCACTCTATTTTGTAAAACTACTAAATTACCCCCGATTTATAAATAACCAAAATATCCTTGATTTGTAAAATTACCGAAATACCCCCAGATTGCAAAATTACCAAAATACCCTTATTTCGCAAAATCACCAAGAAACCCTATTTTGGAAAATTATGAAAATACCCCCTGTAGGATAAATTATGAAAATACCCCGGGTAGTGAAATGACAAAAATACCCTTAGGTGATGAACGTAAGTTCGTGAATGCTACTTGTATGTGGTGGTTGATGATTGTATGTGTGTGCTTCCTAGAACTAGGAGATGTGAACTTGAGACTGAATTGTAGTTATAGTTGCGAATTCAAAAGAATTACTCTTAAAACTACTATTCATAAGACTGTTCGTGGATAATCAGTGGAAGAAATTAATGATTCATAAAATTTTTAATCAGATAAATGTCAATCGGAAGAATGAGTACAAGGGGTCGAGGTCGTCCACCGCGTGGTCGTGGTAGGGGTAGGAGGACCGTGTCAAAGCCGATGAGGGTGCGCCATGGGTCGAGAGACGAGGCGACCTACTGGGATTGTAGAGGGAGAATTTTGGGATCAGCGCCGGAGATGATGCGATATCTCAGCGATGTTGCGGGTCCTTGAAAGAGTTCTTTGGGGCGAGCGCGGGTTCGAGAGCCCAAAATCTGTGTCGAACGACTTAGAGCCAATGGGGCAGAAGTGTTTAGGGGAATTTCTGGTATAGCCCCGAGTTCAATTGAGTATTGGTTGGAGGCAGTTGAACGTATAATGGATGATCTGGATTTCACGGAGGAGGAGAAGTTGAAAGGGGTTATATCTCTCCTGCGGGACGAAGCATACCAATGGTGGCTTACCGTTAAGAGGGTGCGGTGGCTGACCGTATTACCTGGGAGTTATTCAAAACGGCGTTCCAGAGTAAGTATATCGGAACGAGTTATGTGGATGCGCAGCGTAGAGCATTTCTGAATCTGGTGCAAGGAAGTAGGTCGGTGGCTGCGTACGAGGCAGAATTTTTACGCCTTAGTCGTTATGCTCGGGAATGGTGGCCACGGAGCATGAACGGTGTGTTCGTTTTGAGGATGGTCTGAGAGATGATCTGCTTGTGTTGATAGCTCCACAGCGGGAAAGGGAATTTGCTGTCTTTGTGGAGAAAGCTAAGATAGCTGAGGAGGTAAAGCAGACAGAGAAATTGAATCGGGATAGAGATAGGAGTGGAAGTAAGAGAAATTTTGAATCATCAGGGGCAGACCGGCGTAATAAAAAAAGACCCAGGTCAGACGGGCCGAGACGAGATGAGAGACTCTGCTGCCATGGGTCGGACAATTCAAGTGTGCTCGATGTGGTAAATTCCATGAAGGTGAGTGTTGGGCAGGCAGTGGAAAGTGCTTTAGGTGTGGATCTACGGACCACCAAGTTAGAAACTGTTCGCAGCAACAGGGCAGTGAAGGGCTCACAGGTCAATGGAATGCACAGCCGGGAAGAGGTGGTCAACAACCACCAAGGGGCCGTGATCAAGCCAATGGTGGAAATGGAACAGGACATGGTCGTAGAGCCTCAGGTGGAGGTCCAGGTTATGCTGAGGTGAGGCAACCAACTTTGGTCTATGCAAGACGTCGCCAAGGGACGAGGACGCCTCGGATGCGAATATCGGTGTGCGTACTCTATCATATTATCCTAAGTGTTTCTTTTGGCTTTAGAATTAGAGTTCGCAGCGAAAGCATAGTGGTGAGACTTGGGTAGTATGATTAATAGTTAGTCAGAAATTTCAAGGACGAAATTTCTTTAAAGGGGGTAGAACTGTAACATCCTGAATTTTTGGGCCTATGCATTTAATGGGTGAATATGTGTAATGAGTTGATTTGAGCATTAGGGGTCCGAATTGGGCTCAGGATTGGGCTGAAACCTTAGTTAAATTTTTGCTTGGGCACTATAGGGTTTAAAAGGTGGTATCTGAGTTTAAAATATCAAAAATGGGCTTATGGCCCAGTGGTCAGTGGCGCCACTTAGGGAGCAAGGAGGTGACGCCACACAAGGGAGTAAGGGGCCCAAATTTAAGTTACATGGAGCCCAACTCTTTTAATTTAAGTTAGCTAAATTTTGGCATTAGGGTTAGGTAGAGTGGACGGCAACAAGGCTCAAAAATAGGAGGATTTATGTGAATGGGATAATGTAGATAATATAGTTGATAATATGGAAGGAAAAAAAAAGGAGAAAAGATAGGAGCTATCTACAAGGATAGGAGTTGGCCAAAATTCCATCACCTAGAGAAGTGAAGAAATCGATTTCTTTATGGCAAAGGGGGTGCTGAATTTTCCCTTTTTATTTGATTAATTTTTAGTTATCAGGAAGGGCACTTTCGGTTTTTCATAGGTGAGTGCCAAAATTTCTATAAATAGGGAGGGTTCTCTTCTTTATTTTTTGGCATTTAGGGTTTCCACCTTTTCTTTCTCTTCTTTCTTCTAAAAGTTGAAAACTCCATTATTCTCTTCTCTTCTTTCTTCTAAAAAGCCGAAAGCCGAAAACTCTATTATTCTTTTCTCTTCTTTCTTCTAAAAGCCGAATCTCTATAGATTTCTTCGAATCATCTTCTCTTCTGATCTTCTCAAAAAGCTGGAATCTCTAAGGGGTAGTCGAATGCTCTGCGTTAAGGTGAGTGCCGGTTTTCCTATCTCTTCAATCTCTCTTTCGGTTTTTAAGAGACAAGGCCAAATGGCCACTTGGTTGTTAAGGCTGCCGAATGAAGCTAATATTTCCTCTCTTTTGCGTTTGGGCGGCATTCCGAGATTTGAAGGAAACCTGATCATCTAGATTTAAAAGCCAGAAATCGCTAGTCTCCAATTTTGAGATTTTAAGGTAAGGTGATTTTCCCTAGATTTTCACTAGATTCGTTCATCGCATGCGAAATCTTAACTTTATGATGTGGATTAACGATCATATGTTGTGATAGTAGTTCTGACAGCTTGTGATGGAATTAAATATGGATCAGGCAAAGGAGAGAATCCCTAAGTTTAAGAAACGAGCTATGTCAGAAGTACGGGATTGGCCACCAGGTTGTGGACCGACTTCTGAACAACACCTTAGGCAAGTAGCAATTGTATCGACTTCTGATAGTGTCGACATAGAGAGTGTCGTTCTAACGGTAATCAGGTGTGTAGATCCCTAACACACAAATAATCTGTAGGAATGCATATACATGTTTATGTTATGGGCTAAAAGCCGGATAATAGGCTGTGTAGACAGTCGAATAAAACCCTAAAAGGGTTAGGCAAGGATGCCAGGTACGTAATCATAGAAATCTCTATGTGTATCGAAATATATGAAAGCATGTATGATGTTTTCTTTATGTGTGTATGCATGGGGTGGGATTATGATAATGAAGGGGAAGTGCATGATAGGTCACAATAGTGATCGGTGGTAGAAATCCCACGTTATATAAATGTTAGGTCACATAGTGATCAGTGGCTATGCCACGTTTAATGATTCCTGACTAACGGGGAATGGCGATCTGGCTATCGTTATGGTGTGTAGCGGATGGAGGGTTGATTGTAGAAATCCCCGAGGTGTGATGGTTGGTACGGGCTGGTGTGTAGAGGATGGAATCCTAGGATGGGTTGGGCTATTCATCATTTACTGTTTATCATGTAATTGCGATTGTTGCCTCTATGTTTGGGCTAAGGCCCATAATGTGTTTATGGGCCTCAGGTCAGTGTTTTAGGGATTTATACACTGAGTCTTGGTGACTCACCCTATTATTTTTTCCTAACCTTTCAGATGAGCAGTAGATCGTGGACAAGGGAGTCGAGGCGAACTCGAGGGGCCAACAAGTCTTTTATTTATTAAATTTCCATTTTATTTTAAGTTTAAATTTTTGAATTATTTGATGTAATAAGGCCTCCATCCCGTAGGTTATCAGTTGATACTTGTCAATGTTTATGTTTTTTTTTTCATTCATGATCAAGGACTTATGATTAAAAGAAATAAAAATGGGATTCTCACACATTATTTAAAATAACACTTGTTTTGGAAAAAAAAAATTCAAAGATTTTCTACCAGTGCCACCTATTTAAAGATTGTCTACAAAAACGACTAAGTTTTTCAGAATCATTCCAAGTAAAGTTTTTAACTTTAAAACCGTAGCATATCAGATCTGGTCGTAACGTTTGGGCCGGGTTTGGGGTGTTACAGTATGTAGCTTGTAGGTTAAACCAAAGTGTAGGTGGCATATTGACCTTGCAAAGGGCCTGTTAAGCAGACACGGTTGTGGCACACGGGCGTGTCTAGTGACCGTGGGATTAAGTCAGTATATAGCATAAGAGTACACGGCCGTGGTACACGGGCGTGCCTGGTGGCCGTGGGGATAAGTCAGTATACATGCCCTATTTTGGCACGGCTAGAACACATAGGTGTGTCTAGTTGCCGTGGGAGGCACACGGCCTGACTGCACTGGCGTGTGACCTCTGCAGTGTTCAAAAAGTTTTAAATTTTTTGAGAATTTCCGTATGTGTTCGGTTTAGTCCCGACCCTCCTCTAAAGTATGCTTAAGGTCTCGGTGACCTATCTAAGGGACACAGTGATTGCAATCGATGACTTGTATTACGAAATGTCTGTAAACGTTTCTGATCTATCCGGTAATGGCTTTAACCCTAATTCGGTGACGAATACGGGTTAGGGGTGTTACATTACCCATGTTAGATATTTGTGTATTTTGATGTCTAATGGAAGATTATGCAAGTTTGATGTTGGATAAACAACATTTACTAAGTAATTTTTGATGAAAACGTTAAATAAGGATCTATTTGTAAAAGTTGTAAATGTGTGTGAAAATGTGAATAAATGAAAAATGTGGGTTGTTATGAGCATGAAATAGGTTCGGTGACAAACCGTAAAATTAACATATTTTAATCCCACATTTAGCATGCTTTTGGATGAATTATCCCTTGTTTTATGTAATTTGGTGCTCTTAATCCTTTATTCTCATGTTTTATACTCAGGGAAGCATCGGAGGATGAAAAGAACGGAAAACGGGCTTAAAACGGGCCAAATGGGCCAAAGCACGAAATTAGCACGGCCTGGGCCCAAGACCACACGGCCGTGCCTCATTAATGAAGTCCAACACGGCCTGGCCACGATTCACACGGGCGTGTGCCATGGCCGTGCCCCTACCGTGGCAAAGAGAAGTTTCATTCGGATTGGGATACTTAGGGGCAAAGAAACACATTCCAAAAGCCTATATATACACCCTAAGTATGACCTAAAAGGGGGAGCCCAAGGCTATTATCGAGGGGCGTCTTGCTAGGCCAGAGAAGGCGGATTTGTGGGGATTCACTCGAGGATAGCCATTTGATTCATCTCTAGAAGCCGGAATTATACTCAAGATGGAGGATCTCTCTTTCAATTCCTTCAGGGGGTTTTAGGGATTTCTTCTGAGATGTTTTCTTTTATTGTTATGAAGTAAACCCTCAGATACCTGAGGGAGATGAAACTTAGATGAATCTTGTTATCGTTTGCTGAACTATATGATAAATATTTGACTTGTTCTAATTATGTGTTCTTAATTCTTGTGTGGATATTTCCGGGATATTAATTCAAGTTTGATGTGCTTAGGTGGAGGAGCAAAAGTCCCTGCCTAAGAGTAGATCAAGCATAATTAAGCGGAGTTGATCGCGCGCCTAGAGATAGGGTGACGAGATTTTGCCGAATTAGGGTGAAACCTAATATGGGATTCCATAGATCGAGTTAATGAAATTCTAGGGGTTTTAATTAGAAAGAGATTTCAATTAATCAACCTAGGGTTAGGTGTTATTCGCTTCGAGAAAGGGTTTAATATACATTAGGGAATCTTACGGATCAAGTCAAATGAATAAATCGTCTGGTTCAGAGTTAGATAACAAGTGAAGTCTAGGTGGATTCTTCCTTGGGTGTCATCTTAATCAATTGGTTTTTCCTTAGGTTATTTTCCCCAAATTCATTCTTCTTTGTCTTAGAGTCTTTAATTTAGAAGTTAATTAATTTAGATTAAACAACAAATTCCCTTTATTTTAGGCTAGATAATAAAAAGAGAGTTAGTATTAGTACTTTTAGTTCCCTTGGGTTCGACATTCCGGTCTTGCCACTAAACTATACTATTGTTCGATAGGTGCGCTTGCCTCAAATCGTTGTCATAGGTAGTTTCCAGGTTCGATCATTTTTTTTATAAATTTTAAGACTTTGACATCGCGAAAACAACGATCAAGTTTTTGGCGCCGTTGTCGGGGAACTAAAATATTAAGAAAGCTTAATTTTTATTACTTTAGCCATTTTTTTTATTTTTTTATTTTTTAATTTTAATTTTTAACTTAGCTAATTTTTCTTCTGTTATTGTTTCCTCCTTTCAGGTACCTCTAGTTTATGACTAGAAGGAACCCGACACAGACCCCTACTACTACATGGTGATATTGAAAGAACAGTTCACAGAAATCGTAGAGAGATAAGGCGAAGCTTAAACTACATAGAAGGAGAGCAAGAAGGCAAAACCAACCCTACTAAAGGGATGGCTGAAAACAATCCGCCACCTCCAGAGATGGTCGAACATCATGCTACACGTACTATGTATGATTATGCTAAACCTAGTTTAACAGGAACTGAATCTAGTATTGTTAGGCCTATTATTGCTACAAATAATTTTGAACTGAAACCTAACACTAGACAGATGATACAACAGTTTGTTCAGTTTGATGGTTTGCAGGATGAGGATCCTAACACACACTTAGCAAATTTTCTAGAATTCTGCGATACCTTCAAGATAAATGGCGTTTCTGATGATGCCTGTAACATCCCAAAATTGGGCCTAGTAGAATTGAGCCCAATGGGCCTTGAGCATAGAAGCGTTTTAAAATTTTGAGAACAAGAGAACGGCATTATTTCAAGTTGGACTTATTAAGAAGGTAATTTTGGAAAGTTACGAGGTTTCTATGAAGTTCCGGGTTCAAGTTGGGCCTTAGTAAAATTTTGTGTTTAAGCCTATTAAGGAGAGATAGTAAATGGCATCAAGGCTTATGGAAATAAAAGAGTAAATTGCTAGCATAAATGAGCAATTGGTAAAAGGGTTATGGCGCCACATGTAGTACCTTGAGGGAAGAGGTTTGAATCCCTTTGTGTGCAATTTTGACTTTTATTTTTGCATTCCTTCCTTAGTGTCGGCCAAGGTATATATATGGCAAGGTTGACTTCTTTATTTTTTGTATGGTGGCTAAAGGAATTAAGGAAAGGTTGAGGTTGGGGAAAGGAATCAAAAGGAAAAGGCAAGTAAGGGGAACAAGTGGCTTATTTCATGGAGAATGTTATGGAAAGTATGGTTGGCAAAATTTTGACCCTTATGGCTATGCATGTGGACGGTTTTGGGGGTAGATAGGTAGCTGAAATTTTACTTTGCCTTTTGGTAAGGTTTTGGTATTGTTTTGGCCAAAAATACCATTTGCAACTTTGTGTCATTTTCTCCCAAATTGCTACTCTCTTTGCCGAAATCTTCTAGCAAAATAGTGCATTTTTTATTCTCTTTGGATTGGTCACATATTCATCTTTTGTCCATCTTCCTTGATAGCCGAAACTTCAAGTTGAAATTAAACAAATTCTTCTTCTTTCCTCTTGATTGCCGAAACTCTAAAGCCATTAGTGAGTACTTTTCTTTCTTTGTTTTGCCGAAACCACCTAGCCTAATTGATCATCTTCTCCATCTTCCAAGTTGGGTTTTTCTTTCTTGATTAAACCGGGTAAGTGTTTTTATTCAAATCTTTTCATTTTTTTTTCTCTTTAGCCGAATGAGAGTCCCTCATTATTTGGTTGTTTCATCTTGATTCTAAAACCGAAATGGTGTTCTCCCTTACTCCCTTACATCTTGATAATCCTTTATTTGTAGTATTCTAGTGGATTGGCCGAATACCACATCATTGCCTAATCGTCTCAAGTCATAAGTCAATTGGTGGGAATTGGGATTATCATCGATTAAGGTAAGGAATCTTTTCATAGTCCATTCAATATCACTACTCGGTTATTGTGTTAATCGGATCGAAGTTTTGACTAATCGATTATGTTTTAGGGACGAAATCACTCGATATGTTCTACCTTCGGGCATAGTGGTAAGTGATTCAAGTGTAAGCAATGCGTTGAGTATGAATCTTTTGGAAATCCGAGGCTAACTTTTGGTTGGTATTGTTCTAGGATCAACGGAGAGTGGTTCTTTAGGAAATCAAAATAAGGTGTGTAATCCCGTACCCTACCGAATACATGTTTGAAATGGTGGTAATCTCATATCTCTCTAAAAGTTTGCATGAAATGTTCTGTGATTTGGTCAAAATACCGAAGAAAACTGAAAACCGGCATCCGTGATCACTCGGGCGTGCGTATGATCGTAGTGGTAATCGTATTTTATAATAAAATAGTTTCAGTTAGAAGCAGTGACATGTTTTTGAAAAATCACGAAAAATAGGAGAAAGGGAATTAGATAGTGAATAAGATATAGAATTAAATCTTACTATGTCTATTTTGATAAGGAAGAAACGGAGAAGGAAAAGGAATTCTATATTCTGAGATATCTTAATTTTAGTGAGACTGGTTCTGAATGACTTCGTGGTTCCCTGATCTATCTTGAAAAAATCGTATAAAATTGTACAAAGCGAATTATGAGTTATAGTTTATATGTACAGATTCCTTAGTGAGTCTATTTTCAATAGAAACAAGTGGAAGCAACATATGAAAACTGTACAGTGAGATATTTGAATTTTGGGTAAGAGAGGTCAGAATCGTTGGTCAGTGAAACAAGGAAATCTTTAAGGAATAAACTGTATTAAATGGCTAAGTCAAAAATTCTGGAAAAATTTTAGTAAGAATATATATGAGTCTTGTCTCAAGGAAAATTTACGGAGTTAGATTTCGAGATTCCTAACTCAAGTTATAGTCAATTTAGTTAGTACAACGCAGATGGACAGTTTGGATTTTTATGCTCCACATTAGTAGTTAAGTCTAGGTTACGAAATTTCTAAAATACCCTTAGGTTGCGAGATTACTGAATTACCCTAAGTGGGTAAATTATCGAAATTACAAAAATGCCCTTATGGGTCGAAATTACGAAAATTCCCTAAAGGGCCGAATTACGAAATTATTTAATGGGCCAATCTGATACTTCGATAAATGGGCCGATCTGATATTTTGCAATATGGGCCAATCTGATATTTTGATAAATGGGCCAATCTGATATTTTGATAAATGGGCCAATCTGATATTTTGCTAAATGGGCCAAATCTGATATTTTACTTAATGGGCCTTTTGATTAATTGTTATAATGGGCCATAATTTTGAAATAAATATCCGAATAAATTACTGTTATTATATTGTGATTTGTTATGCATTATATACACGATTTGCATGGGATGGGATAATGATGAAGAGAAGTTACGTAGCTCGCTACATAAATGCAGTGGCTCGCCACAAATCTAAAAATGGCAATGCCATGTAAATTTCTGTTAATCTGGTGGCTTGTCCACAAATCTGATATAAATGGCTTAATGCCTACGTTTGGTGTGTTGGCGGGGTGGGTGACTAAAGCTCCCCATAGGTGTGTTGGTTGGTACGGGTGGTGTGTAGCGGATGGAAAACTAGGTTTGGTTTTGGAATCGCATATCATATGCATATTATATTTGATACATTATTGTTGTTGTAAATGGGCTTAGGCCCAAAATATTGCTAATTGGGTTCGGCCCAATGAATAAGCAGTAAGGGATTTCACACTCGAGTTCTTGTAACTCACCCCCTTTCTCTTAACCCTTGTAGGTAATGCTTGATGATATGGACTTGGGCTATGGATGACTCGAGGGAGGCCATACTTGGAAATGGTTTATTTGGACTTTAGACTTCTTTTCGTTTATTTTATTACTTTACTATTTTGGGTTAAATGTTGTAATAAGGCCTCTGGCTATTTTTATTTTTGATTTTTGGTTGGGATGTTTTTATTATTTTTCTTAAATTGTTTAAAAGGAAATTTTCTAAAAACTTAAACAATGGTTTCCAAAATCAATTAACAAATGGATTTCAAAATAAACTTTTACAAATATTTTTAACACGGATATTTTCTCTCGAACTATTAACGATATTTTTAAAAGACTTGGATTCTCTTTCGAATTTTCAACGTCATTTTCAAAAGTCACAGTTTTGTAAGATCATTAGTTCAAATTTATCGATTTATCAATCAAATCTTTGAGGTTAGAAGTATTTTATCAAATCAAACTTGTTTTCTTGATTTTTAACAAAGCAATATTTTAGTACGAACAAAAAGGGTTTAACATGTTTTACTCGTGTGGCATACCAAATCCGCTCATAATGCATGGGCCGGGTTTGGGGTGTTACATTTTATGGTATCAGAGCCCAGTTGCAAAACTCGGCCGTGGTTTGGGTTCAAAAGCGTTTTCCAAAGCTGTTTAGAATTTTGATTTATAAATATATGTTCTAAAGGAAGTATGGCACCACGAGTATCTGACACCAAGTCAAGTAAGTATTTATTTTCATTTTATGATTATTGTGTTATTACTGTGGTACGAAAATTCTATGAAATAGAATACTCTAGAACTGTTAGCTTTAGGAGTTGAAACTATAGAGATTGAGACTCTAGGATGCGGATTTGACACTCGAAAATAACTTTTCTACTCATACTCCATAAAACATCGTTTAATAAACATCGAATAGTATAATGATTCATAAAACTCGTAATCAAGATTAAATCGACTTAGTGAACATGAACGCTAGAAGATGTGGACGCGGTAGACGTGGACATGCTAGAGGCTGAGGTGCTAGGACTAGATCTTTAGCATCGAGGCGTCTGCCCGAAAGGGAGTAGTTGGCATCGCCAATGGCTGAGACGGGATCTCATGATCGAGCTGGGGTTAATGAGCTGAATCAGATAGTTAAGAAGGTATTGAAGGAGGTTAAGGAGATTAGCGAAGCACTTCGAGTGGGGTCTGTGGACTGTAAGAAGAAAAGAGATTGCGGTTCTTTTGGGTCGCAGTCTCGTTCCGTGAAGCATGTCAAGGCACGACCAAACTTTTTGGCTTGTGATTATTGAGGAAGGCGTCATCCGGCAGAATCTCGGAGGAGGTTAGGAGCATGCTTAAGATGCGAGGTCTAAGGAGCATAAGGCTCGGGATTGTTTCATCACCATCAAGTCAGGTATGTTTTGGTTGGACGTGATGATTGAATGTAGAAAATTCTAGGTATAAATGGTAGATAACTGTTTGCTTCTGTGGTTAGACGTTTGGTTGTGTGAAAGAGGATTCAAGATTATGTTAAAGGTACATTAGTGTTATTAAGATCGAGTGCGTGTAAAGCTTAGTGGTGTGATTTGAGCGATGCGTTTAGTAGTTGGTTGGAAATTTCGAGGACAAAATTTCTTAAAGGAGGGTAGAATTGTAACATCCCGAAATTGGGCCTAGTAGAATTGAGCCCAATGGGCCTTGAGCGTAGAAGCGTTTTAAAATTTTGAGAACAAGAGAACGGAATTATTTCAAGTTGGACTTATTAAGAAGGTAATTTTGGAAAGTTATGAGGTTTCTATAAAGTTTCGGGTTCAAGTTGGGCCTTAGTAAAATTTTGTGTTTAAGCCTATTAAGGAGAGATAGTAAGTGGCATCAAGGCTTATGGAAATAAAAGAGTAAATTGCTAGCATAAATGAGCAATTGGTAAAAGGGTTATGGCGCCACATGTAGTACCTTGAGGGAAGAGGTTCGAATCCCTTTGTGTGCAATTTTGACTTTTATTTTTGCATTCCTTCCTTAGTGTTGGCCAAGGTATATATATGACAAGGTTGACTTCTTTATTTTTTGTACGGTGGCTAAAGGAATTAAGGAAAGGTTGAGGTTGGGGAAAGGAATCAAAAGGAAAAGGCAAGTAAGGGGAACAAGTGGCTTATTTCATGGAGAATGTTATGGAAAGTATGGTTGGTAAAATTTTGACCCTTATGGCTATGCATGTGGACGGTTTTGGGGGTAGATAGGTAGCTGAAATTTTACTTTGGCTTTTGGTAAGGTTTTGGTATTGTTTTGGCCAAAAATCCCATTTGCAACGTTGTGTCATTTTCTCCCAAATTGCTACTCTCTTTGCCGAAATCTTCTAGCACAATAGTACATTTTTTCTTCTCTTTGGATTGGTCACATATTCATCTTTTGTCCATCTTCCTTGATAGCCGAAACTTCAAGTTGATATTAAACAAATTCTTCTTCTTTCTTCTTGATTGCAGAAACTCTAAAGCCATTAGTGAGTACTTTTTTTCTTTGTTTTTCCGAAGCCACCTAGCCTAATTGATCATCTTCTCCATCTTCCAAGTTGGGTTTTTCTTTCTTGATTAAACCGGGTAAGTGTTTTTATTCAAATCTTTTCGTTTTTTTCTCTTTAGCCGAATGAGAGTCCCTCATTATTTGGTTGTTTCATCTTGATTCTAAAACCGAAATGGTGTTCTCCCTTACTCCCTCACATCTTGATAATATTTTATTTGTAGTATTCTAGTGGATTGGCCGAATACCACATCATTGCCTAATCATCTCAAGTCATAAGTCAATTGGTGGGAATTGGGATTATCATCGATTAAGGTAAGGAGTCTTGTCATAGTCCATTCGATATCACTACTCGGTTATTGTGTTAATCGGATCGAAGTTTTGACTAATCGATTATGTTTTAGGGACGAAATCACTCGATATGTTCTACCTTCAAACATAGTGGTAAGTGATTCAAGTGTAAGCAATGCATTGAGTATGAATCTTTTGGAAATCCGAGGTTAACTTTTGGTTGGTATTGTTCTAGGATCACCGGAGAGTGGTTCTTTAGGAAATCAAAATAAGGTGTGTAATCCCGTACCCTACCGAATACATGTTTGAAATGGTGGTAATCTCATATCTCTCTGAAAGTTTGCATGAAATGTTCTGTGATTTGGTCAAAATACCGAAGAAAACCGAAAACCGGCATCCGTGATCACTCGGGCGTGCGTATGATCGTAGTGGTAATCGTATTTTGTAATAAAACAGTTTCAGTTAGAATTAGTGACGTGTTTTTCAAAAATCACGAAAAATAAGAGAAAGGGAATTAGATAGTTAATAAGATATCGAATTAAAGCTTACTGTGTCTATTTTGATAAAGAAGAAACGGAGAAGGAAAAGTAATTTTATATTCTGAGATATCTTAATTTTAGTGAGACTGGTTCTGAATGACTTTGTGGTTCCCTGATCTATCTTGGAAAAATCGTATAAAGATGTACAAAGTGAATTATGAGTTATAGTTTATATGTACAGATTCCTTAGTGAGTCTATTTTCAATAGAAATAAGTGGGAGCAACATATAAAAACTGTACAGTGAGATATTTGAATTTTGGGTAAGAGAGGTCAGAATCGTTGGTCAGTGAAACAAGGGAATCTTTAAGGAATAAACTGTACTAAATGGCTAAGTAAAAAATTCTGGAAAAATTTTAGTAAGAATATATATGAGTCTAGTCTCAAGGAAAATTTACGGAGTTAGATTTCGAGATTCCTAACTCAAGTTATAGTCAATTTAGTTAGTACGACGCAGATGGACAGTTTCGATTTTTATGCTCCACATTAGTAGTTAAGTCTAGGTTGCGAAATTTCCAAAATACCCTTAGGTTGCGAGATTACCGAATTACCCTTAGTGGGTAAATTATCAAAATTACAAAAATGCCCCTATGGGTCGAAATTACAAAAATGCCCTAAAGGGCCGAATTACGAAATTGTTTAATGGGCCAATCTGATATTTTGTTAAATGGGCCGATCTGATATTTTGCTATATGGGCCAATCTGATATTTTGATAAATGGGCCAATCTGATATTTTGATAAATGGGCCAATCTGATATTTTGATAAATGGGCCAATCTGATATTTTGCTAAATGGGTCAAATCTGATATTTTGCTTAATGGGTCTTTTGATTAATTGTTATAATGGGCCAAAATTTTGTAATAAATATTCGAATAAATTACTGTTATTATATTGTGATTTGTTATGCATTATATACATGATTTGCATGGGATGGGATAATGATGAAGAGAAGTTCTGGTAGCTCTGCTACATAAATCTGGTGGCTCTGCCACAAATCTGAAAAATGGCAATGCCATGTAAATTCTGTTAATCTGGTGGCTTGTCCACAAATCTGATATAAATGGCTTAATGCCTACGTTTGGTGTGTTGGCGGGGTGGGTGACTAAAGCTCCCCACAGGTGTGTTGGTTGGTACGGGTGGTGTGTAGCGGATGGAAAACTAGGTTTGGTTTGGGAATTGCATATCATATGCATATTATATTTGATACATTATTGTTGTTGTAAATGGGCTTAGGCCCAAAATATTGCTAATTGGGTTTCGGCCCAATAAATAATGATGAAGGGATTTCACACTGAGTTCTTGTAACTCACCCCCTTTCTCTTAACCCTTGTAGGTAATGCTTGATGATATGGACTTGGGCTATGGATGACTCGAGGGAGGCCATACTTCGAAAATGGTTTATTTGGACTTTAGACTTCTTTCTCGTTTATTTTATTACTTTACTATTTTGGGTTAAATGTTGTAATAAGGCCTCTGGACTATTTTTATTTTTGATTTTTGGTTGGGATGTTTTTATTATTTTTCTTAAATTGTTTAAAAAGGGGAATTTTCTAAAAACTTAAACAATGGTTTCCAAAATCGATTAACAAATGGATTTCAAAAAAAAACTTTTACAAATATTTTTAACACGGATATTTTCTCTCGAACTATTAACGATATTTTCAAAAGACTTGGATTCTCTTTCGAATTTTCAATGTCGCTTTCAAAAGTCACGGTTTTGTAAGATCATTAGTTCAAATTTATCGATTTATCAATCAAATGTTTGAGGTTAGTAGTATTTTATCAAATCAAACTTGTTTTCTTGATTTTTAACAAAGCAATATTTTAGTACGAACAAAAAGGTTTAACATGTTTTGCTCATGTGACATACCAAATCCGCTCATAACACATGGGCCGGGTTTGGTGTGTTACAATGCCATCCGTCTTCGGTTATTTCCCTTTTCTTTGAGGAATAAAGCCAAACAGTGGTTACATTCTCTTCCACGAGGGTCAATCACTATATGGGATCAAATGCCCCAAAATCTTTTATTAAAATACTTTCCGCCTGCCAAAACAACAAGTTAAGGAATGATATCTCTTCTTTTGTGTAGATGGATTTAGAGACATTTTACGATGCATGGGAGAGATACAAGGATTTGCTGAGGAGGTGCCCACACCACTGATTACCTTTGTGGCTACAGGTCCAAACTTTTTACAATGGTGTGAACCCTTCAACAAGGCAACTAATCGATTCAACTGCCAGCGGAACCCTAAACAACAAAACTCCTAAAGCGGCTTACGAGTTTATAGAAGAGATGTCACTGAATAACTATCAGTGGCAAGTTACAAGGACAAGGCCAGCCAAAGCAGCCAGAGTTTTCAACATCGATGCAGTAATCGCGTTATCAAACCAGGTAGAATTGTTACATAAAAAATTTGATGGTTTATATGGTTCTTCGCAGGCACATCCAGTTATGCAGTGCGACGCAAGTGAAGGAGTGGTGAATCTTGAGTACCCACCCTACGGATAGGGCATGGAGAGTGAACAAATGAACTATATGGGTAACAATTTTTGATCTAACAATAACCCTTATAGTAATACTTATAATCCAGGTTGGAAGAACCACCCCAATTTCTCATAGGGCGGTCAAAGAAATCAAAGGCAACAACCATCCCAAAACTTCCAACAAATGACCCTACCCACGTGGAGAAGAAGCCAAACCTTGAAGAGATGCTGACAAACTTCATAGCAGCCTCAGAAATACGTTCCCAAAATAAAGAAACACGTTTCCAAAAGATAGAAACAAAACTTGAGGCATTGACACAAGAGTTCAAGGACAAAATCAGGCAACTCACTAAGTTAATCTCTGAAACACGATTAGAAATCTTACCAAGGGAAACAGAGCAGGTACAGGCAGTGACACTAAGAAGTGGAAGGGAGTTAATCGAAACAAAGAAAGAGGTACCACATGAAACCAAGAAGGCAAAGATAACACCAACGCGTGAGGAAATCAAACCAATAATTCCATACTCAGCAAAGCTAAAGAAAGACCGCTTAGACGCACAATATGGTAAATTTCTTGAACTTTTCAAACAGCTGCATACTAGCTTACCTTTTGTTGAAGCTATTTTGCAGATGCCAACATATGCAAAATTTTTAAAGGAGCTTCTAACAAATAAAAGGAAGTTCGAGGAAATTTCAACTGTAGAACTTAATGAAGAATGCTCAGCTATCATCCAAAACAAGCTGCCAACCAAATTGAAAGATCTTGGAAGTTTCACTGTTCCTTGTTTAATTGGTAGTTTGAGCATAGAGAAAGTATTAGCTGATTTAGGTGCCAGTATTAATCTAATGTCTTATAAAATGTTTAAGCAACTTGGTCTCGGGGAACCAACACCCACTAGGATCAGTATTCAGTTAGCTGATAGATCTGTTAAGTATCCTAGGGGATTTATTGAAGATGTTTTGGTAAAAGTAGATAAATTTATATTCCCTGTTGATTTTGTTGTGCTCGACATGAATGAGGACATAGAGGTACCTTTAATTTTGGGACGACCCTTTTTAGATACTACTAGGGCTGTCACTAATGTTGGTGATGGTAAACTTGCACTAAGGGTCGGAGATGAGGAAATTGTTTTCTAAATTCATGATGCCATGCGATATTCTAGAGAACAAGATGATTCTTGTTACTTTGTTGATGCCACTGATCACATTTTTTAAGAATCTTTGCAGGAAATCATGCACAGTGACACGATGGAACTGTGTCTTTCACAAGGTGAGGGGAAAGATGATGATACCGATGAAGAAAATCCCAAATGCACCATCTTCTAGACAGATGTAAATAGAGGACATCAAGATTAATGACGAATTAAAACAGAAACCCTCTATTGATGAGCCGCCCAAGCTAGAACTAAAACAATTACCAAAGCATTTAGAGTATGCATTCCTGGGGGATAATTCTACGCTACCAGTAATCATCTCTTCGGAACTAGGACCCAAGAAGAAATAAGAGTTGCTAAGGGTACTAAGGAAGCACAAAAGGGCCATAGCGTGGAAAATGTCAGACATTAAAGGAATAAGCCCATCATTTTGCACCCACAAAAATTTAATGGAAGATGAGTATAAACCATGTGTGCAACCTCAGAGACGGTTAAACCCCAATATGAAAGAAGTTGTCAAAGCTGAGGTGATTAAACTTCTAGATGCAGGAATAATTTATCTTATTTCTGACAACACTTGGGTAAGTCCTGTGCAGGTAGTTCCGAAGAAAGGAGGAATGACTGTGGTAACCAACGAAAAGAATGAATTGATTCCCACTAGAACGATCCACAGTTGGAGAGTGCAGTATAGACTATAGGAAGCTGAAAGATGCCACCAGAAAAGATCACTTCCCTCTACCCTTTATAGATCAGATGTTAGAAAGACTGTCTGGGCATATGTACTACTGCTTCTTGGACGGACTCTCCAGCTACTTCCAAATCCCAGTAGCTCCTGAAGATCAAGTGAAGACAACATTTACATGCCCATACGGTACGTTTGCTTATCGTAGAATGCCTTTTGGATTATGTAATGCTCCTGCTACTTTTTAGCACTGCATGTTGGCCATCTTTGATGAACTTGTGGAAGACATTATGGAGGTATTTATGGACGACTTCTTGGTATTTTGTAATTCTTTCCACCTTTGCCTTAAAAATTTAGAACGAGTTCTAATAAGATGTGAGGAAATGAATCTTGTCTTGAATTGGGAAAAATGTCACTTTATGGTTAGAGAAGGGATTATGTTAGGACATAAGATTTCTAGTAAAGGGATTGAGGTAGATAAAGAAAAGATTGAAACCATAGAAAAATTACCTCCCCCTAGTTCAGTTAAGGCTATTAGAAGCTTTTTAGGACATGCTGGATTCTATAGAAGATTCATTAAAGATTTCTCTAAAATAGCTAAGCCTTTAACAAAATTATTAGAAAAATATGTTCCTTTCAATTTCGATCATGAATGTTTAGATGCATTTAATATCCTCAAAGATAAACTAATAAATGCTATGATTATAATTGCACCTGATTGGAATTTACCCTTTGAACTAATGTGTGATGCAAGTGATTTTGCAGTAGGTGCAGCTCTGAGACAACGAAGAGACAAGCATTTTCAGCCAATCTATTATGCTAGCAGAACATTGACACCTGCACCAGAAAACTACACCACCACAGAGAAAGAATTACTAGCTGTAGTTTTTGCTTATGACGAATTTAGGCAGTATTTAATATTATCTAAAGTTCTCATTTACACTGACCATTCATCTCTTCGTTATCTTTTAACTAAAGCTGATGCAAAACCTCGACTCATACGATGGATCTTACTCTTATAGGAATTTGATTTGGAAATACAAGATAAAAAGGGAGCTGAAAATCTTGCAGCAGATCACCTCTCTAGGCTTGAGAACCCACATATCGAAGAGCTCAACGAAAGTGAGATAAACGACTCGTTTCTCGAGGAACAACTCTTTTCTATAACCAACTCTGAGGTACCATGGTTTGCAGATATTGCGAATTATTTAGCTGCTAACATCTTACCAAAAAGATTAACACATCATCAAAAGAAGCGATTCTTTACTGATGCGAAAAACTATTTTTGGGAAGACCCCTTTCTTTTCCGTATATGTGCAGATCAAGTAATTCGGAGATGCGTTACAAAGGCAGAAGCGAGTAAAATCCTAGAACATTGCCATTTAGGACCTTCAGGAGGACATTACATCGGGATTAAGACAGCACACAAAACGCTCGAATCAAGATTTTACTGGCCAACTCTTTTCAAAGATGCCAACAGGTATGTCGCTTCGTGTGATAAATGCCAGAGAACAGGTAATATCTCTAAACGCGATGAAATGCCTCAGACATATATGTTATCATGTGAGATATTTGATGTATGGGGTATTGATTTTATGGGTCTGTTCAACAGTTCATTCGGAAATAAATACATCTTAGTAGCAGTAGATTACATGTCAAAATGGGTGGAAGCCCAAGCTTTACCTACTAACGATGCTAGAGTTGTAGTAAAGTTTATTCAGAAACTTTTCTCTCATTTCAGAACACCCAGAGCAATCATCAGTGATAGGGGCACTCACTTTTGCAATACTCAATTTGAAAAAGTCTTAAGAAAATATGGAGTACACCACAGAACAGCTACCCCTTATCATCCTCAAACCAGTGGGCAAGTGGAAGTGGCAAACCGAGAACTTAAGCGAATCCTAGAAAAAATAGTTGAATCAAATAGGAAAGATTGGGTAGTAAAAGTAGATGACGCTTTATGGGCCTACCGAACAGCATTTAAAACCCCTTTAGGGATATCCCCGTACAAACTTGTTTACGGAAAGAGTTGTCATTTACCATTTGAGTTAGAACACAAAGCCTACTGGGCTATAAAATTCTTGAATTACGATCTTAAAACTGCAGGTGAGAAGAGGATGATGCAGTTAAACGAACTAGATGAATGGCGAACTGAGGCCTATGAGAATTCACGACTATATAAGGAGGTAACAAAACGACACCATGATGCTCGTTTAAAACAATCAAGGAAATTCGAAGTAGGAGACTTAGTCCTGCTGTATAATTCAAGGCTCAAACTATTTCCTGGAAAGCTGAAATCAAGGTGGTCAGGCTCATTCGTGATAAAATCTATTTTTCCTTACGACACAGTCGAGGTAACCCATCCAACTCAAGGAACATTCAAGGTAAATGGCCATCGACTGAAACTTTATAATGGTGAAGATTTCAAGGAATTAAGAGAGGAGCTTCAGCTCCGTGAACCTTCTTTCAGGAATGGAAACAGGGTGAGTCTAGCTTAAGACTTTGAATGAGTGCTTCTCGGGAGGCAACCCGAGCACTAACTTCACTAACCCCAATAATTTTTCACATTTTAATTTTATTTTCCTTTTAGCACCTAAATCAAACTAACTGATTCAGTAAAGCGCAGGTTTTCTACCACACGGCCTTACACACGGGCATGCCCATGGCCGTGTGGTCAACATGGGATGAAAAATGGGTGTGCAGGTAGACGTGTGAGAAGACAAAGAGAAAATTTTCCCCAACACGGGTTGCGATAAAAATACCACGGCCGTGCGATGCGACCGTGGTCTATCCTGAGTAACTAAGCACGGGCATGAGCCACGCCCGTGCCTACCAACCGTGTGAAACACTGACTATTTATACACGGGCGTGGTGACCTAAAGCACGGGCGTGAGAGAAACGAACATAAATAGCACACGCCCACGGTACACGGGCGTGGGGTTGTACCAGGCTTGAAAATCTATTTAAACCCCCTCCTTTTTCTCTTCTCCTACTAACTCTCAACTTTCCACCATTTTCATTTTTCCATTCTTCTCCTAACAAAAACCTTGATCTACCACATCGATGTCAAAGAAAGGGAAGGGACAAAGCACAATCTCCCCATGGGAGACCGATGTACATAAGTTCATGCCGGCCGCTTCATTTACTCGACAAACCAAGGGTCTTTGAGACCATTTAATTTTTCTTCTTCTTTACTCTTCTCCTTTATTTTCCTTTTCTTTATTTCTCTTATGTTTAATTTAGTTTATTTTATCTTAGTTTCTTGGTTTTAGGTTCTAAAGGCTGCTAGGGAATCACACCGGAACCACGACCACCAACTCACCGCAGCCTTAGAAATCACGCCCACCTCGCGAACCATCCAACAATAAGGACTCTACGATCCATTTATCTTTTCCCTTAATTTTATTCTATTTTTTTATTTTTCTTCACTTTAGATTGCTTTTCTTTAATTATTTAATTAGTATGGTTTTAATTATTATTATTATATCCTGGCTAATCCTCCATGAGCTACCCAATTTCTTCATCTAGCGCGGGATCGTCATCAAGAACGACCCCTCCAACTTATCTTTCACCTCCAATTCAAGGATTTCATCCGTAATTCAGGGAGTTTCACTTCTCTCCATATCTTTTGAATTTCTAATTAATTGTCTATATATATATCTTTGTACATTGAGGACAATGTACATCTTAAGTGTGGGGGGTGAGCAACCTAAAAAGGTGCCTAACTTTTTTCATTATTCTCAAATTCCTGAAATTAGGTGCTAAACTTTTTGCATTATTCTCAAATCCTGAATTATGTCTTGTTTCTTAAGTAAGTTTCTCATATTATAATTAGAATGAAATTCCTTTGGTTTATGATTTTTGTTGATGTGTCTTGGATTAAGTCATTGATAATTATGCATTGATAATTAAATTCTAAGATACTAGAGAGTCAAGCATGATAAGTCTATTTTTCAGAAATTAAAAATTTTTCTAGGTTGTCTACCTGAATTTAAATATTACTTTGAAGTTTGAAATTTACGAGGCTGACCTCAAAATACCCATAATTGTTTGTGAGATTTTGAGCCTTATAGAGCATATATTCTTTTTCTTGCTCACTTTATTGATTATGAGTGTGTCAACACTGATTTGTTATACTAGAACTTGCATCGATTATACATGTCGAGACCACACCTTTGATTTGATATACAGATATGATAAAGGCACCTAGGTTTTAACCCACTCACTCCACTAAAAACCTACCTTCTTAATCAACCCCTAGTGAACCTCGTTTAATCCTAACAACCCTCTTTATTGACTTACCCGCTAATATTAACCCAAAACCTTTTTTATTTGTTATCGCCATCCTTTTTAACTACCCTTATATCGAGATTTGATTTGATTAATTGCCTAACTATGATTTTTATTTCAGTAATTTATCCTTTATTATGTATGTATTTATGACTTGTTATTAAAAAAAATCGAAGTATATTCATTATTAGTTTCGTGATTAAATGAGCTTATACGTTTGAATTCCAAATATTGAAGAAGAAGCTCGAACTATTAGTATTATTAGTTTTCAATTAATGTAATTACCTTTATTCAGTTCATTGTTTCTGGTTAGGTAATTTGTCAATTCAATCTCGATTCTAACCCTCTAATACAACCTTTATCCACACCTTTAACCTAAGCCCCGTTACAACTCTGTTAAAGACCTTTTGATTTGTGCATCATCTCATATTATAGTGGTGGAGATCTGATTTTCATGCAAGCCTATGGGATTAACTCTTCATGTTGACTTTTGAGTGCTTAATTCTGAACCTTAAACACTTTGAGTGATTTGAGTGAATCTTTAGTAAGGATGTCAATCCTTTTCGGTTTTGAATCAAAGGTAATTATTTAGATGAAGGGAAACACCTATGTTTTTGTGCTACAAATGTATGACTTTGATTGTTTGAATCTTTAGAACTTTTTGAGTTGAGTCATCCATGTATGTATTATATATGAATTATGATGAAACATTATTAACAAATATTATGAATTGAGGGAAGTTTGTTTTAATTATGAGTTGAGAATTTTGCTTGAAAACAAGCAAAAGCTTAAGTGTGGGGGTATTTGATAAACCGTAAAAGTAACATATTTTGATCCCACATTTAGCATGCTTTTGGATGAATTATCCCTTATTTTATGTAATTTGGTGCTCTTAATCCTTTATTTTCATGTTTTATACTCAGAGAAGCACCGAAGGATGAAAAGAACGGAAAACGGGCTTAAAACGGGCCAAATGGGCCAAAACACGAGTTCAGCACGGCCTGGGCCCAAGACCACACGGCCGTGCCTCATTAATGAAGTCCAACACGGCCTGGCCACGATTCACACGGGCGTGTGCCATGGCCGTGCCCCTGCCGTGGCAAAGAGAAGTTTCATTTGGATTGGGATACTTAGGGGCAAAGAAACACATTCCAAAAGCCTATATATACACCCTAAGTATGACCTAAAAGGGGGAGCCCAAGGCTATCGTCTAGGGGCGTCTTGCTAGGCCAGAGAAGGCAGATTTGTGGGGATTCACTCGAGGATAGCCAGTTGATTCATCTCTAAAAGCTGGAATTATACTCAAGACGGAGGATCTCTCCTTCAATTCCTTCTGGGGGTTTTAGGGATTTCTTATGTTTTGTTTTATCTTTTCTTCTGAGATGTTTTCTTTTATTGTTATGAACTAAACCCTCAGATACCTGATGGAGATGAAACTTAGATGAATCTTATTATCGTTTGCTAAACCATATGATAAATATTTGACTTGTTCTTAGTTATGTGTTCTTAATTCTTGTGTTGATATTTTCAGGATATTAATTCAAGTTTGATGTGCTTAGGGGAGGAGCAAAAGTCCCTGCCTAAGAGTAGATCTAGCATAATTAAGCGGAGTTGATCGCGCGCCTAGAGATAGGGTGACGAGATTTTGTCGGATTATGGTGAAACCTAATATGAGATTCCATAGATCGAGTTAATGCAATTCTAGGGGTTTTAATTAGAAAGAGATTTCAATTAATCAACCTAGGGTTAGACGTTATTCACTTCGAGAGAGGGTTTAATATACATTAGGGAATCTTACAGATCAAGTCAATTGAATAAATCGTCTGGTTCAGAGTTAGATAACAAGTGAAGTCTAGTTGGATTCTTCCTTGGGTGTCATCTTAATCAATTGGTTTTTCCTCAAGTTATTTTCCCTAAATTCATTCTTCTTTGTCTTAAAGTCTTTAATTTAGTAGTTAATTAATTTAGATTAAACAACAAATTCCCTTTATTTTAGGCTAGATAATAAAAAGAGAGTTAGTATTAGTACTTTTAGTTCCTTTGGGTTCGACATTCCGGTCTTGCCACTAAACTATACTACTGTTCGATAGGTGCACTTGCCTCAAATCGTTGTCATAGTTAGTTTCCAGGTTCGATCATTCTTTTTATAAATTTTAAGACTTTGACATCGCGAAAACAATGATCATTCGGCTAGGCTTGGGTGTAATGAAATTGAATGAAAATCATTTTACAAGCCTAGGGACTAAAATGTAAAAAGTTGAAAAGATAGGGGCAAAAATGTAATTTTTGCAATAAGGTGTTTTCGGGATTAAATTGAATAATGTGATAATTGAATAAGCTAAATTTGATATTATAGATCAAGAAAGACGAGGTTTTGACCTAGACCGGGGAAAAAACAAGATTGTGGACTAAATCGAACAATTATCCATTTTGTACCGAGGTAAGTTCGTATGTTAAAAATAAGCTTTAGAATAATTGTATTTAAATGCTTTAATATTGCATGAATTGTATGTTTGATTTTGTGAATGAGTACAATCCTACGAATGAGTCCGAAGATGAATCGGTATGCAAGAAATCCCATTTGAACCTTAGGATTAGGTTCGGATACCAGTGACATGTCACTAGGGTCATTATGTGTTATGTGATTATGTGATCCGGGTGCTGGTCTCGTACGTCCTACCGGTGGCTGAGTATATCGGCATATGTTACGGATACTTGACAGCTTGTGTGAGCAGCACCGTGTAGCTACGTCTTGACTGACAGCTTGTGTGAGCAAGCTCGTCGATAGCTCAAGAGCGAGCGATTATGTGATATGAGAGTTAGGTAGCTTTGGCTACATATGTGGCACTTAGTGTGCAAATTTTCCCGAGTATCCGACATTGTTATTCCGAGTGGTTCACGGGTATGTCAAAAATGAGAATATGTGTAAGTTCATTTCGAGATGGCTCAGGTATGTACATAAAGCTCATGCTTAATAAATATGTGAAATAATGAATATGAGGTAAGTTTTTATGATGGAATAGATTATGATCATGAGACCATAGTAAGTCTACATTTAATTATGTTATAATAATTGAATGTTATATGCATGGTAAGTTTGCTTATTTCTTGCATACGAGCTTACTAAGCTATATAGCTTACTCCGTTTATTTTCTATGTTTTTATAGTGTTGCCAAGCTAACTCAGAATTAGAGATCACCGGAGATTCGGATCACACTATCAAACTCTCATTTTCGATATTAATGGTCTTAGCATTTTGAATGTATGGCATGTATAGGAACTTGGTCATTTTGTTATATGTGTCATTGGTTATGTGGCCAAATGTATTGGCTTATATTGCTTAATGATTTCATTTTTTTATATGGCCATGTAAGTTGGTTACTGTTGGTTATGAGTATATTCATATGTTGATACCATTCATGATTACAGAATCTTGCATGAATTGTGTCGATAAATTAAGATGTTGAAGAATGTTAGATGTTAGCATGTGGATGTGATGTTGATACCTTGGTTGTGGATGTGTGTGCCGAATGATTCTTATTTGAGACAGTTTATACTAAGAGAGGCGCATAGTAGCCCTTACGCTATGCACCCTGGTGGGAATAAGATGTACCAAGATCTTTGAGAGTTGTATTGGTGGCCAGGATTGAAGCGAGAGGTTACTGATTTTGTGGCTAGATGTCTGACATGCTAGCAGGTTAAGGCTGAGCATCAGTTGCCTTCGGGTTTGCTGCAGCCGGTTAAGATTCCGTTATGGAAATGGGAGCGAGTAACGGTGGATTTCGTTAGTGGGTTGCCTTTAACACCCACTAAGAAGGACTCAGTGTGGGTCATCGTGAATCGATTGACCAAGTCTGCACATTTCATCCCAGTTAGGACAGATTATTCTTTGCAGAAGCTGGTGAAGCTTTATATTTCTGAGATAGTGAGACTGTATGGGGTACCAGTTTCTATTATCTTTGATAGGGATCCTCACTTCTCAATTTTGGAATAAGCTACACGAGGCACTGGGTTCAAGGTTGGACTTCAGTACTGCATTCCATCCTCAGACAGATGGTCAATCTGAGAGGGTGATTCAGATACTGGAGGATATGTTGAGGAGTTGTGCGATTGATTTCTGAGGTTGTTGGGAGGATTACTTGCCTCTAGCCGAGTTCGCTTACAACAACATTTTTCAGTCTAGCATTCAGATGGTTCCTTACGAGGCTCTGTATGGTCATAAGTGTCGTACACGACTATGTTGGACTAAATTGGGTGAGCGACGTGTATTGGGTCCTGAGTTAGTCTCTAGACTGAGGATAAGATCAGATTGGTTCGGGATCGACTGAAAGCGGCTTCTGATAGACAGAAATCCTATACTGATCTAAAGAGACATGAGATTGAGTATTCTGTGGGGGACTTCGTGTTTCTTAAGGTTTCGCCATGGAAGAAGGTTTTGAGGTTCGGTCGCAAGGTCAAGTTGAGCCCTAGGTTTATTGGGCCTTACCGAATTCTAAAATGAATGGGACCGGTCGCTTATCAGCTAGAGTTACCTCCAGAGCTAGACCGTATTCATGACGTATTCCACGTCTATATGCTAAAGCGCTACCGCTCTGATCCCACACATATTGTCCCTATTAAGGAGATTGAGGTTAGGCCAGACTTGACCTTTGAGGAGGAGTCGATTCAGATTCTGTATCGTGATGTAAAAGTCCTTCGAAGGAAGTCTATTCCATTAGTGAAGGTGATGTGACGGAATCATAGCACTAAGGAGGCCACGTGGGAGCCTGAGGATGCAATGCATCAGTAGTATCCTCATCTATTCTGATCAGGTAAATTTCGAGGACAAAATTTTTTTTTAGGGGGTAGAGTTGTAACGCCCCAAAATTTATATTTCTGTTTCTGGATAAATTTGACATATTTGTGTATCTGCTTCAGTGGTTATGTGTTCTGGGTATGTGTGAGAGGTCCCAAGTTCAAGCCCTATCTTTGGCAAAATTTTAAAATTTTTCTGATTAAAGCCTCACCCGTGTTCAGTGGGATTAAGTTAATTATTTGTAAAATCATGTTAGAATGGGCTTGCTGGTCTGGTGGTTAAGTGGAGTGTTTGTTTGCTGGAGGTCCTCTGTTCAAATCCCTACGCGAGTGTAGGCGAAGTTTTTGATCTAAAATTGCTACTAGAGTTTTGCTATGGATGGACTCCGAGTAGTGGAGTTTGGGTGGGTTAGTAGGGAGAGATTTGAGGAGATGATAGGGGGTTATCAAAATTTCTATTCAGATTTTTATTTGCAAAAATTCTGCACCCCTCTTTCCCTTTTCAAAATTCCTGACGTCTCCCTGCTCCCTTCTTCCTTTCTTCTTTTTGTTCTCTTCAATTCTTCATTGCTCCAGCGGCATATATTTTTTCCTTTCTTTCTGCGACGTGTATTGCTCTTGTACAGGTTCGGTAAGTTTTCCTCGTCTTTTCTGTCGTAGAACTATAACGATTGATTAGTAATGTGTTTCTTCTGCTATTAATGGCATAGGAGGAGGTTTTGATCAGTGATTTTCTTATCTCTTGTGTTAGCGGTGTTAACAGAAGTTTCTCTGTCGACGGTAAGTCGAGTTTCTGCTAGTGCTCTAATGTTGAATTCGTTAGATGAATCTATAAATCAGTATTGGATTCTGTGTTGCAAGGTTTCAAAAAGTTTGGGGGTCGCTATAGCATCAACCGATACCATGTGCGTACCTGAAAACACAGAAAACGGGGTTTTGGAAAAAGCTGAAAACTCCACTGTCGATGCCACACGGGAGTGTGGTCACCCGTGTGGTAGGCCGTGTGCCATAACACGGGCGTGTGATCAACGAGGCCAGGCTGTGCGCATAAGACACGGCCGTGTGATGGCCAGGTAGGCCGTGTGCGACACACTGGCTAGACTGATTTGGGCCGTGTGAGCCACACGAGCGTGTAGGCCCACACAGGTAGTCCACACGGGCGTGTGGGAATTTGGGCCAGGCCATGTGATCCACACAGGACAAGGCCAATTTGGGTCATTTGGGCCACATGGGCGTGTGAGCCCATTTTCACTGAATTGATTGCTAAGTGTTGCACGGGTCGCCCAAGACAACTGTGAACCTATTGTAGGGTCGATAAGCACTACTTAGACCCCTAAAAGTGTGAAACTACTTGTATGATGTTTGTACGGAGCATGTTAATAATTTCCATGTAAACTGAATTGAGTGTATGTACTATAATCACCTAATAGCATGTCATCTATTGTATGTTGCATTGCATTGAGTTGGGATGATATTATTTGAAGGAAATGTACTGAAAGGCTCTTAAGCCTAATATATGTGACTCATTTGCAAACTCTCTTGTTGTGCCACATTCGGTACTACCCGGAGTGTAGGGATGGGTGGGTTGATTTAATCCCCACATGGAGTGTAGGGTTGGACAGAGATGGTTTGTAGAGGCTGGTTGGGTAGGACTTTGTTATTGAATACTGTATATCTATTACTGATACTGTGATAGGCTAAGGCCCTAAGCATGACCGACATCGTCATCAGAATGAGCTAAGGCCCAAGCGCCATCGTCATTGAAAAGGGCTTAGGCCCAGATTGCATATTATTGTAAACTGATTGTTTGTTTTCTGTGGGATTACACACTGAGTTTAAGTAAACTCACCCTCTTCTATTTAATGTGTATAGGTAATCCCCAAACTTGACGGGTCGGTGCAGCGGAGGACTCGACGGTGGCCACACGTATTTTAAATTGTTTTAATTTTAGTTTTGGTATTCATTTCTTAATTATTTTCTGGGTTAATTTTGATGTAAAATGGACTTTTTGGACTGCTTGCATTTATTACAGACTTTTGATTGTTTTTTGTGGATTTAATAACGGTACAAACTCAACGAACAAACAGTTTTCTCTAAAACAAAGGGGTTTGTCTAAGATGGACGGATTTACCCAAATAACTCAATTTTTCATAAATTAAATGATTTCTAAAGCTTCTGCAATGAATTGTGTTTTAAAACAATTGAGTAAATAAGTAAGAGATTTCGGAGTCAACAAGAGTAGTGAAACGGAAAAGGACTTATAGTAGAAACTTAGTTTCAAACAGCCTATCATGTGACATCGCCATATTCGGCCATAACGTCTAGGCCAGGTTTGGGGTGTTACAGGGGATTTTTGTAATGTACGTTTGGTACATTTACGTTTATTTTTTGCATATTTTACTCTCAATTGTTTACTCATTTTGTGGAAAGTCGAAGCCTCCATTGCTCGTGGTTTTTCCCTCTTTGAGGGTTTCCACCTAAAATATTTGTATTCATTCTTCTCCACTTTTCTTATCTAGTAGTTTATACGGGTCGAATCCCAACAATTTAAATAGAAGTTTCTACAAGGTAAACAAAAATTAAAGAAGAAAATAAATATTGAGATGAAGAATCACCTAGAGGAATGTCATTTTCCAAGCATGAAGAGATGGTGGGCCTTTAACTCCATGTCAGATTCCATCAATTCACACATCGTAACTATTTGAGTTAAAGTGATATGCAAGTGATTTTTTGGACTATTGGCAATGGACACTCAAATTATTTATCATCAGAATATAAAATAAATTTATATATTTTTAATTTAGTTGGTTTTTTATCCATTTTAAAGAAATGAAGAACTTGGCTAACTTTTATTCTAAAATTATTATTTAAATATTGGAAATATGAGTTTTCTTAAAAGAGTAAAAAAATCCAAAAGTGTTAGGTTTGATAATAACAGCTGAGTATATAATGACAAATATCATCTTTAGCGGCCAAGATCACTAAAATTCTCAACAGAATTGATGGGAACATCTATCAGGGTAGCTTCATCAATGATTGGAACATCTATATGGGCAGCCTCATCATTGATAGGAACATCTATCAGGGCAGCATCATCAATGATTAGAACATATATCGGGGCAGCTTCATCATTGATTAGAACATCTATTGGGGTAGCTTCATCATTTTGTTCGACTCCAATGCTGGCTTCTACTTCTGAACTCACCATTGTTTTCATCATTCTCTTTCCTTCACGCCTACCTGCTAAATGAAGAAAAAACCACGGTTGAATAACTCTAAAAAAGTACTAGATATAGATATGTGTTTTAGTTCAGAATCATATTGTCGAGTGTTTGAATACACAATAGATATGGGTATTTTATGAAAATTGCAAAGTTGGAGTTAGGGCTAGAATATGCTTAAAAAGTGAGTAGAAAGAGAAAGACATCCTTTGGTGCAGTTGAAGCTGAAGCAGTAAGACTGGACATGTGCATATTCTCAGAATTTGTTCTCTCCATAGCTAAAGCCTCTAGTTCTTCATTCTATTCTCCAGTTTCTCCATAAGTTAATAACTGCAAAACTTGAAAACCAATGTAACGATGATTGGGGAAGAAACTCTCAAATCATGAGAGAATCGTTATAAAGGAAAAGTAAAAAAAAAATCATGTAAAGAAATATGATAAATAAACTTGTTTAGGGTTTAGAAAGATAGCATGCTTACTAGCAAAGGTGCTGGTGATTCACTTTGTTCGCTGCTCTCCTTTTTCTTCTTTCCATGCATAGGGAGAATGCCATCCGTTTCATGTAACAGGCCGGTTTAGACTCTAGTCGGAATAATGATTTTGGGACCACAAATCCTAGTCAGAAAAATATTTTAATATTATTTTCTGTGCTTACAGTATGTGATTGGGCATGTGTGAAAGTTTCGTGAATTAATTTTGTTGTCTGTGTGCTTAATTTGAGAAAAGGACTAAATTGCATAAAAGGTAAAAGTGGAAATTCATATGTTAATGTATTGAATTGATATCGCTTATTAAAGGTGAAGTCCTTAACTAGATATTAGACCACTAAACATTATAGTGGACGGTTATGGGCTTGTATTTTGTAGTTTTTTTATTAATTCATTAAGGATAAAATTAGAAATTTATTATTAATGTTAATTTAATAAAAAAAGCTTAAAATGATAGCCATTTTAAGTGTTCATCCAGCAAAATTAGAAAAGAAAAAGAATGTTTGAAGCTTTGTGATTTTCGGCTATGTTCAAGCAAAATTAAGGTATGGATTTTGATCGGTTTTTGATAATTTCTACGTTTTTGTAATCGTTGCTTCATGTTCATTCAAACCCATGTCTTAATTTTAGAATTTGATGATGAATTTGAAATGTGCCATTGATGAATTCATGAGTTTTATGATGTTTGGGGATGAAATATGAAATATATGTGTTAGATTAACATAGTTTGTCTTTGAATTTTTGGTGAATTTGAGTAAATTGGATTAAATTTTGAAAATAATATTTTGAAAGATTAAAATGTGAAATAAAAGAAATGTATGGACTAGTATGATCATGTTGAAAATTCGGCTAAGCACGGGTACAAGGAAATTTTGTGTATTTTGTGATTTTGTGAAATAGGGACTTAAATGTCAAAATGTGAAAATGTGAGGGCTAATTTGTAAATTGCCCTAAATGTTTTTGGATTGAATTGAATAAATTGGTGAATAAAAGAGTTAAATTTGAATATGTATAGATCAAGAACCAAAGAAAACAGATTTAGACCGAGGAAAGTTGAAAGTGATTGAGTAGCTGAATCCGTCCGTTTATCCGAATCCAATGTAAGTCTATATGAGATTTACGTGTAAGACCATGTTCGAGACATTAGCATCGTATTTGATTTCGTGTAAGACCCTGTCTGGGACAGTGGCATCGATATTTAATTACATGTAAGACCACGTCTGGGACGTTGGCATTGTACGAGTATTCTGAGTTATCCGAGTATCCTATCTGATTCCAAATGGTTCAACGGGTTAATCCGAGAAATGAAAGACTATGTGAAATGTGTAATCGATTCAGGTACGTTTGAAATGAATACCATGTTTGAGTATGAAAGGTGAGTATATGTGAATTTGCTCAAGTGAAATATGTGTATAATCTTGTTGAGACTAAATATGATATGTGTATGAATGAGTTATGATCAAATTGATACTAGAAATATGATGTGTTGGTAAGCAATGGCTCAACAAATGAGCCAAAGAGGAATTATGTATTTGAAATGGAGATATATTAATGATCTTGTTTTTGCTATGATAATGAATGTTTATATGTTAAGTTTATTTGTATATGGCTTACTAAGCTTTTGAAAGCTTACTCTCTGTGTGTGTGTTTGCTTTGTTTTATAGATTGTTAAAGCTAATAAAGGCTCGGGGATCGTTGAGGGTCGTCACCACACTATCAAATCATATTTTTGTACTTTTTGAAAGTGTTTATATTAAAATATGGCATGTATAGTCTAGTTGAAATGGTTAATGTATTGAAAGATGTAAAAATAGCCATGTGATATGGCTAGATAATGAATGTGATGTGAATGAGTAATTTATGATATATGATGCATATATTTGGTATGGTTTAATGGCTAATGATTGAACTAATGAAATGGTCAAATTTATGATATGTTTTGTGATGCAAAGTTAGCATAATATTGATGATGGGTTGTCACATTGAATTGGTAAGTTTTTGAATGAATTTTACTTAGAAATGTTTGGGATTGGATTGAGCTAAATGGTACATAAGTTAGTGTGTTTGTTATGCTCATGAGTGGTTAGAAAAGATGGTTATTTTGGTATGTTTTGGTTGCTTTTGAAGCTTGGAACAATGCTTAAATGTGCTTGTAGGTGTAACCCAAAGTGTGGGTGGAAAATTGGCCTTGCAGATGGCCTATAATTGCCCACACGGTTGAGCACACGGGCGTGTGGCTCGACCGTGCCCTTCGTGGTTTTATTTCAAAACAAGTCAGGCTCGACCACGGGCTGGACACACGGGCGTGTGACTAGCCGTGTGGTGCAAGTCAGTGTCGACCACGGGTGAGGCACACGGGCGTGTCTCAGGCTGCGTGGACAAGTCAGTATGTATGCCCTATTTTGCCATGGCTCGGACACATGGGCGTGTCTGACACGGCCTGCCCACACGGGCGTGTGACCTCTGTAACTTTGAAAAATGTTTGATTTTGGGAAAAAATTTGTATGATTCTGGTTTAGTCCTGACTCTATTCTAATGCATGTTTAAGGTCTCGTAGACCTCATTAAGGGACTATGTGCTTGTGTTTTGCCTTGATATGATGATGATATACTTTATGATTTGAATTATTCGTAAAAGTTTTCGATTATCCGATAATGCCTCTTAGCCCTAGACCGGTGATGGTTACGGGTTAGGGGTGTTACATTTGATTGGTATCAGAGCTACGGTTTAGTCGATTCTAGGACTAACATAGCGTGTGAGAGTCTAGCTATACATGCCATATATACGAACTACGATAGTGTGATGAATCCTGATGTATAAAATGTGTTTTCGTATAGTAAATAGATCTCGAAAGAGCCGTAGCTGACGATGTTGAAAGTAATGCGCCTGCTCCCGCTTAAGGGACAGCGCCATCTGATTCAAGACCGGCTACTAGCGGTCAGGAAGGAGAGGCTAAACAAGCATTCTTCCAAATGTTGAATGAGTGGTTCACTCACTACATTAGAACGAATCCGGCTGTTTTGCAACCTCCTCCCTTGGCTAATCCTCCTCAGACTTCTGCTATACCTCCGGTTATGAATCTGAATCTGATTAATAGGCCTCCGGTCGATAAAATCTGCAAATATAGAGCTGAAGAGTTCAGGGCTACTAGTGAGGATGACGCTGAAAGAGCTGAGTTTTGGCTCGAGAATACAATTCAGGTGTTTGATGAAATGTCATTGATTCTTAAGGAATGTGTGAAATGTGTCGTTTCCTTATTACGGGATGCAGCTTATCAATGGTGGAAGACTTTGACTTCGGTTTTCCCAAAAGAACGGGTTACATATGATTTCTTTCAGTCTGAATTTTGGAAGAAATATATTAGCCAGAGATTTATAGATCAAAAATGAAAAGAGTTTTTGGAATTGAAACAGGGTCGTATAACTGTCACCGAATATGAACGAGAATTTGTGAGATTAAGTCAATATGCCCGGGAATGTGTTTTGACTGAAGCCATAATGTGTAAAATATTTGAAGATGGCTTAAATGAAGATATTCGTTTGCTAGTTGGGATATTAGAAATAAAAGAGTTTGTTGTGCTTGTTGGTCAGGCATATAAAGCTAAAGCTCTCGGGAAAGATAAAAGAATGCTGAGTCTGAAGCCAGAGATGTGAGAAAGAGATTTTTGAATAAATCATGTTAATCTGCCTTAAAGAAATTCAGAGATGAATATAGTCGTTCAAAGACTAATGTGGGACATTCGAACAGAAATCGAGCTAGATGGGAGTCGAACTCTAAAGCTCCAGCAACTTCGATGGCTAGTGTGGGAAATGTCCGATCTGAGCGACCTGAATGTAAGCATCGTGGTAAAAGACATCCGGGTTGCTGTAGATTGAATGACCTAGCCTGTTTTAGATGTGGATCACTAGATCATTTTATCAGGGACTGCCCTGAATCAGTTGAGCAAGAGATTTTACGGAATTCGAAGTCATATAATGCTTCAGCTAGAGGTAGATCTTCTAGAAACACAAGAAATGTCAGTGGTATGAGCATTGTTGTCAATATAGGAGAGACTCGGTGGTGGCCACATGTCCGATTGGCTTTAAAGTTAAACCTAACAACTTTATTTTATTTTAGATTAATTTATTTGGTTAATAATTTTGTAATAAGGCCATTTGGGATTTTTAACATTTATATGGTACTTCTTTAAAATTTCAACCTCATAGTCTAGTAAACATGGGATTTTAAAACAATAACTACTGTTTTCAAAATATCACGTATTCGCAACTTTTTTGAATTAAACTTCTGCAACAAACAAGGCTTTAATAATAATAATATTCTGCGAGAGAATGTCTTTGTGTAAATCGTGTTTTAATAAGTAAACAACGAAATTTGAGGTGTTAAATGGTAGAAAGTTTTAACTTGTAAGAAGGGTTTTCGATTAAAGCATAGTTTTCAACCATCACTTTGATGTGACACGCTAGATCCGGTCATAACGTCTAGGCCGGGTTTGGGGTGTTACATTTAGTGGTATCAGAGCCAGGTTGCAAAACTCGACTGTGGATAGGGTCTTTAAAATTGAATTTCTGAAAGTATTGTTTCAAAAAGGGCTTGAAAAGATTTAATGTTCTGAAATTGTATTGATCGTTTTCTGAAAGTGTGGTACACCGAGTCTCTGACGCCGAATCTGTAAGTTTCTAAAACTGTTGTTAGTTTCGTTGAAAAGAAGTAGATAAAGATACTATGATTTCTTAGATATTAGACTGTATGGCTATACTTAAACTTGGAGTTTGTATTTATTCTGTGTATATTCTGGAAATGATTTGCGTGTGATATCCGCTCAGAGTGTGCAGCGAGAGCGTAGTGTGCTAGGTTAGGAGGTGCGACTGTTCCTATAGTTGGAAATTTCGAGGACTAAATTTCTTTAAGGGGGTAGAATTGTAACGCCCTAAATTTTTGGGCCTAGTATAATTGGGCCTATTGGGCCTTGGGCATGGGAGCATTTAATTTTTTTTGAGAACAAGAGGACGGCACTAATGCGAGTTGGACCTATTAGGTGAGTGATTTTGGAGTGTTTAGAGGGTACTATGAAGTCCCGGGTTCAAGTTAGGCCATAGGAAAAATTTTGATTTTTAGCCTTAGTGGAACCCTGACCTCTAATGGTATAACTCATAAATAAATTAAGGTAAAATAAGACACAAAAGGAGTTGTGGTCTAGTTGCAAATGGCGCCACATGGGAGACAAGGAAGTGACACCATAGAGGAAGCAATGGGTCCAAGGTTCAAGTCTTGGCTCTTGAAATTTATTTTGGTTTCTCTTTTAAATAAATCTGGAAGCGAGTAGGTAGGCTTTATAGTTAAATGTGTTGGACTTATGACACAAAGGAGCTTGTGTCCTAGTGGTGGTGGCGTGACATAGCTATCGAGAGGTTTTTGGTTCGAATCCCTTTGCACGCAAAGGTGGATTATTTTGCTAAGGAGTCAATTTTTTAGGATTGATAGAGAATCCCACATCGAGAAGCTAGCATGAGGATAGGCAAGAAGCTGGCTTTAAATAGAGCAAACCATGAGGAGAGTAAGCATACCTTTCCTAGCTTATCCCTTTCGTTTTGTGGCGTGCTCGTTTGGGGTAGGCGTTGGATCATTTGTTGATCTGTATGTCCTTGGGTCACGGTGGTGGTGACCGAAGTTGATCGACACACCCCTTGGGGGTCAAGGGTGCGATTATTATTGGCTTCTGCGCAGAACAGTGTTCAGAGCACGGATTAGATTCAGATTCCTATCAGGTGTGTATTTCACACTACTCTAGCTGTAGAGCGGCAAATGCCGAATTACCGGTCACACGGCGATGGTAGCCACACAAGCGTGCGAGCGCACGTGTGGGAGCTTTGACGCGATAGTTGAGGCCCTCATGAGTGTTCTCATGGGTTTAAGCTGCCTTGGGCCGAGTGGGCCCAATAGGCCCGTAGGCCCATGTGAATTAATTGTATGATTGTGTAGTAGATATTAGACTGGTCTATGTGAATCTCATATCTGTGGCTAGATTTGTGCTGAATAGGCCACACGAGCGTGTGGGCCCATTTGGCCTGAGAATGGGCCCTAGGCCCATTCGCAACATTATCTCTGTTAGAATACTTTGGTTTAACTAGGCAAATCGCAGTTGATCGCTCTAGTGAAGGTGACGGCGCTCGTGATTATTGAGTACTCTACGTGATAAAGTCTGTATCCGTATACACTGTTCTGATTTTTGATCGGTTGAAAAGTCGAAGGTGCGCATATTATACTATTTTTACTGTTGATCGAAATTATGCTGAAAAGTTGAAATACCGGCGAACGATGCCATACGAGCGTGCGATCGCGCGTGAGCGTGAGCGTGTGATGAGAAAGGCCACCATGAGCGAATTCATGGGCTTGGGCCGTAGTGCGTCACTTGGGCTGGAATGGGTCTCAATGGGCCAATGGGCCGTAGGGCCCGCAAATGCAAGTCACACTGTTAAATGGGAAATAGATAGGCTTATCATGTCGCGCACATGACTTAGGTGCTTTGGGTCACGTTAGGCCGAAAGGGGCCGTGTGGGCCCAATAGGCTTGTGGGCCCACACAGATGAAATGTCCGTGATGTGATAAGTTATTGATTTGGGTTGTGTCATTGCATAGCCGTGGTTGTTTTTAGGCTAAATGGGCCACACGAGTGTATAGGCCCACTTGGGCAAGGTAATGGGCCTTAGGCCCATCTTCACCGATAAGTCAAGTTAGATTTCCTAAGTCGCTCGAGGCAACGGTGGACCTTCGGTTGGGTCGTTAATACCCTCAGTTTGTAAAATTACTGAAATACCCTCAGTTTGGAAAATTACTGAAATACCCTCGATTTGTAAAATTGCTGAAATACCCTCAGTTTGTAAAATTATTGAAATACCCTCTGTTTGTAAAATTACTTAAATACCCTCGGTTTGTAAAGTTATCGAAATACCCTCTATGGGTAAAGTTACTAAAATACCATCTATGGGTAAAGTTACAGAAATACCCTCTACGGGTGGGTAAAATTACCGAGATGCCCTTAAGGGGTGAAGTGACTGTTTTACCCCTAACCGATTAAATGACCGTTGTACCCTTGTGGTAGTATCAGTGACTTCATGGAGAAATGAATGTGTCTCTGCTTATGAATGTGAATGTGACTCCCTGAGTTAGAGTAGTGAACTTGAACTAGAAACTTTGGTTGATCGAAAGAACTACTTACGAACATCTCTTTTCATAAAGCTGTTCGCGAATAATCGGTGGAACAAAATTTACGATGCATAAAACTTTTTAATCGATTAAATCGCGACGTTAGAAATGAGTTCTAGGGGCGTGAACTTAGAGACTGTGCCTAGAAAGTATGATGGTTCTATTAAGATCAGAGTGCGTGACATAAGCGTGTAGTGCGGTGAGTTAAGAGGTACGATTATTCGTTAATAAGTAATTTCGAGGACGAAATTATTTTTAAGGAGGGTAGAAACTGTAACATCCTAAAATAGGGCCTATGCATTTTCGGTTTAATTGTATGAAGTGGCATGTTTTAAGTATTATGAATAAATTTTGAATATTTTTGGAAACCGGAAATGAGTGAAAATAAGTTAGAAATGAACATTTTGGAAACACGAAAATGTATGGAAATGTTAAGTTTAAAAATGGAAGGTGAACATTTTTGGAAACTAGGAAATGCAAGGAAAATGGAAAGTGAACATTTTTAGAACCTTGGAAATGTAAGGAAATGTCTTGTAAGGAAATGTCATGGAAATGTAAGGAAATGTCTTGGAAATGTAAGGAAATGTCTTGTAAGGAAATGTCATGGAAATGTAAGGAAATATCAAGTTTACTGAGTAGATCAAAAATTTTTGGAAACTTAGAAATGACCTAGAAATGACGAGTTTTAAGGTTTAAAGGGGAAATTAAGGCAAGGTGGCCTTAAAAAGAAAAAGTTTGTGAAATTTGACACACAAAGCAGGCTTGGAAAAGTGGTCAGAAGATGCCACTTAGGGCCTATGGAAATGGCGCCATATGCAAGAGGAATGGGCCTAAGTTCGAGTCACATGGGAAGCAAATAAAAGAAATTTTATTTTGCTACAAGGAGCAGAGAGTGGACGGCACATGGCTATGAATTAGGAGCTTTTATTATTTTATAAATAGTGGATAAATAAGGGATTTATTTATCATTATTTTCAAGAGATAATTGTTGGATTAAATTATTTTAATTTGAATAAAGAGATAAAGAGGAAAATAAGGGAGAAGTGATGGCCAAGTAAGGGACTTTGAGTTTAATAATTTCGGCTAAGTAAGGATAGTTGCTGAATTATCTTTTATTTTAAGTGATAATTAAAGAGATAAAGCTATTAAAATAGAGGAGTGGTGGCCAAGTGAGGACTCCTTAGATGATAATTTCGGCTATAAAGGAAGGAAGGAGGGCTACTCATCAATTTGTGCTTCCTCCTTTCTCTGCCGAATTCTTAGTGCTCTCTTTTCTTCTTTTCTTTCTTTTCTTTTGTCAAGCCGAAATTAAGTAATTGTTGGAACCTAGCCGAATATTTTCCTCTCCATTAGAAGCCATAGCCGAATCCCCCATCTTTATTCTTCCTTCTCTTTTCTTTCTAATCCCTCCAAAAGCCGAAAGTTGTGAGATCATCATCTAGCCATAGCCGAATCTCTGAAGGTTGAAGTGAAGGTGCAATCGATTTCTTCAAGTAAGGGTAAGATCCCATTCGGTTTCATCCTTTTTTCTTAAGATTTGCCGAAATCTAGGACTAACCCCATTAATATCTTGTTGCCGAAACTTTGAAGAGATCTTTCGGGATTTACTAAGTGTCGACTACAAGGAAGGAGAAGTTCTTTTCCCCAAGGTAAACCATAGGCCACGTGTTCCCTAGTTATTCGGTGAGTTTCGGGATTTAAAATCCACAAGGTAAGTGTCTATAGTATTCAGCCAAGGCCATGTTTGGTAAATATATGTGTTCATTAATTATTCAAAAGCCGAAAACTAACCAAGTTAATTGATTCAATGCTTGGCCGAATGCAAGAAGAGTATAGCAGAGATTTCAAGACTTGATTCTTAAGTCAAACGGCAACAAGGTAAGTTTAAGTATACTAATCCTACTAGGATTTGGATTTATGGCCGAATGGCTTTTTATTAAAGTAGTAGGTGATAAATCAAATGTAGGGATTAAGGATCTAAGCATTAGATCAAGCTTTTCGGGATTTCAAGACCCTTTTGGTAAGTATGATATGTTGTGGATATTTGGTTAAGAATTTGGCTTTGAACTTTGAACTTCTTTTAAGTATTTTTATTTAAGTACTATTTCAATTGCGATGTAATACGGCCTCTGGTATTATTTTTATGGATTTTTATGCGTGGATGGATTTTAATATGTTTTAGCTACTTTAATAGGATTGTTAATCTTTTATAAATATTTTTCTTAAACTTATGCATTATAAAAGAGGATTTTTTTATATCACTTACTCGTAAAATTTTGTGAAAACTCTTTTATAAATTTATTTCAACCAATTATTAAAGTTTTTAACCAATTATTTCCCTGGAAATCAATTTGTAAATTCTTATGTTTTAAAAAAAACATGGTGTTCAAATAAATCTCGATTTTTGATAAACTCCAACTTCAAATTGTTTTCAAGAATTGTTTTCATTAAAAACATTGATGCTTAAGTGTAAGTTCGTTTTATGTGGCATGCCAAGTCTGGTCTTAACGCGAAGGCCGGGGTTGGGGTGTTACATTTTATGGTATCATAACCGGTTTCAAAACTCAAAATTTGTGGTTTGGGTTCAACAATAATTTTTGTATAAAAACTGCTTAAATTTTTAGATTTTATGTTTTAAAGGTAGTATGGCACCACGAGCATCCGACACCAAGTCAAGTAAGTATTTGTATATTAAATAATTACTATTGTTAAATGATCATAGGAACACTCTAGAACTTCTAGTTTTAGGTGTTGAAACTGGTAGAGATTGAGACTATAGGACGTGATTGTGAAAACAACTTCATCTCTTATATCTCATAAAATATCGTTAATAAACACTAAAATATTATTCTGATTCATAAAACTTGTAATCAGATTAAATTAAATTAGTCATTATGAGCACTAGAGGACGTGGCCATGGACGCAGTGGACGTGGCCGTGGTAGAGGACGAGGTGTTGCGTATGAAGCGCCGGGTCATATGCCGGAAATGGATGCACCTGCGTCACTCAGGAGTGAGACTGGATCAACCGATCATACGAGAGAGGACAATGCTTTGACTCAAGCAATGTTGCGAGTCCTAGAGAGGGTTCTTTGGGACTAGGCCCGGTCCGGCGATTCGTGGTTCAATATCGAACGACTCAAGTCAAGTGGTGCCGAGGTTTTTAGAGGTGTCTGCAGTGCGGCCCGAATGTTGCGAATATTGGCTCGAGGTCAGAGAGCGGATTATGGATGATTTGGAGTGCACCGCCGGCGAGAAGCTAAGAGGAGTTGTGTCCTTGTTAAGGGACGAGGCGTATCAATGGTGGCTTATCGTTCGAGAAGGCACCGAGGCCGCATTGGTTACTTGGGATTTATTCAAAGCTACTTTTCAAGGGAAGTATGTCGGGACAAGTTATGTAGATGCCGGAGGAAGGAATTCACGAATTTGGTTCAAGGAAGTAAGGCGGTGGCGGCTACGAGGCGTAATTTCTTCGTTTGAGTCATTATGCTCGCCCAATAGTGCCGGATGATCATGAGCGTTGTGTACGCTTTGAAGATGGGTGAATGACGAGTTGCGGTGCGATAGCCCCACAACAAGTGAGACTTTTTCCTCACTTGTAGAGAAAGCCAAGATAGCCGAAGAGGCTAAGAACTCGTAACGCCGTAAGCGAGAAAGAGTCGGAGGCAAGAGGGATTTTAAGTACTCGGGTTCTTCTAAAAGGTTTCGAGAAGAGGCCACGGAATGACGAGCAGCTCAAGCTAGAGCACACGGGTGACTACTAATCGAGTCAAGATTATTATGCGATTGTGGGAGACGACACCGGGGAATTTGGAGAAAAGCGGTGCTCGCTATAAATGTGGTTCCAAGGATCATCAAGATAAGAATTTCCCTCGATGATTGATACGCCTCGGAAGCTCGTAACCACGATGTTGACCAACTAAAAGGTGCTCAGTGACCCACCGAGAGGTCGTGGATCAGTCGTGGTGGTATTGGTGTTGGGCGTGATCAAAGTGCACCGGGTCGAGGTAATGGCTTTAGAGGTAAACGGAGGCAAGACGGCCGGTGGTTGGTCTATGCGATTAGGCATCGGGAAGATGGCGATGCACACGATGTGATAAGCGCATGCGTTCTTCATCTTTGATGTACACATTCTCGCTTTGATAGATATCAGTCTCTACACACACTCGTATGTTGCTACCGCCATAAACGAAACACGAATATTAGATCCGAGATTACCGATAGAGAGATGACCGTAATTAGTCCTTTAGGGACAGTCGGTAATCGTGAATAAATTGTTTAGAGACGTGCCCTTAGAAATTTAAAGAGAAATATTTTTGGCAGATTTGATGGAATTACCTTTCGGTGAGTTTGATCTTATTTTGGGCATGGATTGGTTGGTGAAGCACCGGGTGCAATTGGATTGTGCTGAAAAGCAGATGTCAATAAGGACTGTGGATAATGAGGAGGTAGTAATGATAGGTGAGCGAAGGAATTTTTTTTGCAAATGTGGTATCTACTTTGAAGGCAGAAAAGTTGGTGCAGAAAGGGTATGGAGCTTTCCTAGCTTTTGTTAGTGCTTTGGATGCCAAGGATTTATCGGTGGAAGGTGTGAGAACGGTGAAAGAATTTCCAGATGTCTTTCTCGAAGAACTTTCGGGTCTACCTCCAGATCAGGAAGTAGAATTTGGCATTGAGCTTTTGCCCGGAACGGCTCCGGTGTCCTTTACTCCTTATAGAATGGCGCCGAAGGAGTTAGCAGAGCTTAAAGCTCAAATTCAAGAATTGTTAGATCGGGGATTTATTCGACCAAGTGTGTCTCCGTGGGAAGCACCGGTTTTGTTCGTCAAGAAGAAGGACGGGTCAATGCGTATGTCTATTGATTATAGGCAGTTGAATAAGTTGACGATCAAGAATAGGTATCCATTGCCGAGAATTGACGATCTGTTTGATCAATTGCAAGGAGCTTCAGTTTTCTCCAAGATTGATTTGAGATCAAGTTATCATCAACTCAAGGTGAAAGAGGCACACATTCATAAGACGGCATTCCGAACTCGTTATGGGCATTATGAGTTTTTGGTGATGCCGTTTGGATTAACTAATGCACCAGCTGCGTTTATGGACATGATGAACCGAGTCTTTCAACCTTATCTAGACCGGTTCGTAGTGGTGTTCATAGATGATATATTGGTATATTCGAGGAATGGAGAAGAGCATGACTCACATTTGCGTATTGTGTTGCAAATTTTGCGAGATAAGCAACTTTATGCCAAATTCAGTAAATACGAATTTTGGTTGAAGGAAGTGACTTTCTTGGGTCATGTGGGGTCGTAGATGGAATAAGAGTTGATCCTCGGAAGGTTGAGGCGGTGTTGGATTGGAAACCGCTTGAAGTCGATGGTGAGATTCGAGTTTCTTGGGTTTAGCTGGTTATTATAGACGCTTTGTTGAGGGTTTTCGTTGATTCTGCACCCTAACTAAGCACATTTGCGAAAGGAGTACCGTATGTATGGACCGATAAATGAGCAAAGAAAGTTTGAGCCCGAAGAAGATTCGACTAAGGCGCGATCTTGATTCAACCCGAGGCCGAAAAGAGTTTACCGTTTACTATGATGCGTCACATACGAGTTTAGGATGTGTACTAATGCAAAGTGGGAAAGTGGTAGCTTATGCTTCTCGGCAGTTGAGGTTGCATGAAGTCAACTATCCTACTCATGACTTAGAGTTGGCTGCGGTGGTGTTTGCCTTAAAATTTTGGAGGCACTATCTCTACGGTGAGAAGTCGATCATTTATACGGACCATAAGAGTCTTAAGTATCTCCTTACCCAAAAGGAGTTGAACTTGAGACAACGGAGATGGGTGGAGTCAAAAAGGATTATGACTTCTCAATTGAATACCATCTGGAAAGGCTAACGTAGTGGCGACGCATTGAGTCGTAAGGTTGTATCGAGTTAAGAGCAATGTTTGCTCATCTCGGTTTGTATGAGGATGGCGATCGCTAGCGGAACTTCGGTGGTGAAGCCTCGTGGTTGGAGCAAATCAAGGAAAAGCAATTATCGGATGAAAAGTTGGGTCCTTTATTGCAACAAGTTGAAAGTGGTATAATAGGGGATTTTGGATTGAACAAGGATGACGTGCTGTGTTTTCGTGGAAGAGTTTGTATGCCCATGGATTCAGATTTGAGACAAATGATTCTACGGGAGGCGCATAGTAGCCCTTATGCTATGCACCCCGGAGGAAATAAGATGTATCGGGGTCTCCGTGAGTAGTATTGGTGGCCAAGATTAAAGCGGGAGGTTACTAAATTTGTGGGAAAGTGTTTGACTTGTCAACAAGTGAAGGCGGAACATCAATTACCATCGGGTTTATTGCAACCAGTAAAGATTCCTCTATGGAAATAGGAGTGGATAACGATGGATTTTGTTAGTGGGTTACCCTTAACACCTACTAAGAAAAATTTTGTTTGGGTGGTAGTAGATCGATTAACGAAGACTGCTCATTTCCTACTAGTTCGTACGGATTACTCGCTGCAAAAGTTGGCTAAGCTATATGTATCTGAGATCGTGAGGTTGCATGGGGTACCAGTGTCTATCATATCGGACAGGGATCCCAGGTTTACATCACGGTTTTGGAAAGCTTTACATGAGGCTTTGGGAACAAAGTTAAACTTCAGTACGGCTTTTCATCCTCGATCGGATGGTCGATCGAGAAAGAGTAATTCAGATTTTGGAAGACATGTTACGAGGTTGTGTGATAGACTTCAGAGGTAGTTGGGAGGACTTTCTACCATTGGCAGAGTTCGCGTATAATAACTGTTACCAATCTAGTATCCAAATGGCACCCTATGAAGCGTTATACAGTCGTAAGTGTCGTACCCCTACTTGTTGGATTGAATTGGGGGAACGATAGTTGTTGGGTCCTGAATTGATATCTGAGACGGAAGAAAAGGTAAAGGTGATTCGAGCGCGGTTAAAGGAAGCTTCGGATAGACAAAAGTCATATGCGGATCTGAAGCGTAAAGATATTGAGTTCACGGTGGGAGATCAGGTTTTTTTGAAAGTCTCGCCTTGGAAGAAGATTTTCAGATTCGGAAGAAAGGGCAAGTTGAGCCCTAGGTTCATTGGACCGTACCGTGTGTTGAAGCGTGTAGGACCAGTGGTCTATCAGCTTGAATTACCTCCGGAGTTGAGTCAGATTCATAGTGTTTTCCATGTTTCTATGCTGAGGCATTACAGATCGGATCCGTCTCACCTAGTACCAGTAGAAGAAGTGGAATTAAAGCCAGACTTGTCTTTCGAGGAGGAACCAGTGGAAATCTTAGACCGTGTTGTTAAGGTGTTAAGAAAGAAGACTGTGCCATTAGTTAAGGTTCTTTGGCGAAATCATGGAGCGGAGGAAGCTACATGGGAGCCTGAGGACGCAATTAGGCAACAATATCCTCACCTCTTTTAACTAAGCAAATTTCGAGGACGAAATTTTCTTTAAGGAGGGTAGAGTTGTAACATCCTAAAAATTTGAGTATCGTTATGATGCATGTTTTGGTGTTTAGCTTGTGTATGATTAAATTTTTGCATGCTTAATATAGTCTTGAGAAGGCTCGGGATTATTCGGAACTAGAATAAATTTTAGTAGTGAGTATTTTATTGAAGTGGATCAAGTGATTATGATGCTTAAGTTAATTTAAGTGACGAAAGCTAGCATAAGATGAGCTAGTAGCAAGGTGGTGTTGGCGCATGAGTGATTGCTTGAGGGGAGAGGTTCGAATCCCATGGATAGCATTTAGGTGACTTTTATTTTTGTACTTGTATGGCATGTGTCGGTCAAGCTTTACTTATGGTAAGGTTGGACAAATTCTTTTATGGGAAGTAGACTAAGGGAAAAGGCAAGCTTGAATTAAGGGATAGAATTAACTAGATTTTGGGGATAGGATTCTAAAGCTTTGGAAAGTGGAGGAACACAAGGCATGATACAAGGAAGTTGTCTTGGAAACTTTTGCATGGCCATTTTGACCATGTATTTGGACGGCATTATGGACAAAAGGGAGCCAGAAATTTGGTGGTTAGTTTGGGGTAGGATGGTAGCTTGTTAGAATTCTTTTGGTCATAATTTTTCTCATCCAAAACATCTTTCCTATCATTTCCTTTCTCTCATAGCCGAATGTGTCTTTAGCTTGGAGAAAACAACTTTGTTGAGTTTCATTTAGGCATTTCTTTTTGACCATTTGGTCATTTTTGCTTATCACTCTAGTATCCCATTGTGTGTCTTTCTCCTAGTGCCGAAACTACCAACACAAAAAGCCATTCTTTTTTTTCCTTTTCCTTCCCCATTGCCGAATGCATATTGTTCCTAAACTCATCTCTTTTCTCCTTCTCTTTTCTTCTTTTTGAAAACCGAATTATAACACCTTCTTTCTATTCTCTTTTCTTCCTCATTTTTATTTATCATTCAAATATTTTCTTCATTATTTTTTCTCTCATGGCCGAATGATACTAATCCCATTTTCTTCAATTTTCCCTTCAAAGTCGAATCTTCTATTCATCTATATTGTCTTGTTGATTATTCTTTCAACCCTCGTTTAAACAATAGGTAAGAGCTTTCTTTTTGGTTCTTATGTTGGTTTATGGGTTGTTTTGGCCGAACCTTAAGTGTGGTAAAGGAGAGCCTTTTTGGTCGAAACCATTGTTCATTTCTCTTAGATAATTTCTCTCGTTATTTTGTTATAGTGAGATAGTGGTGGGTCGAATCATCACATTTTCGAAGACTTCGTAAAGCCATTCGAGTTGGAACATATTTGTCAAGGAATCCTTTGGAAATCACTCGGGATTTTAAGGTAAGCCGAGTTCGCTCTTTTAAGCCATTAGTATTAAATTTCCGATATATGGTAGGACTAATAATCATTTGTCAATAGAGACAAATAAGATAGGGACGAAAAGAGTTGTTAATAGTGTTCGGGAGAGGGGCGGTTCCGCTATTCCCCTAAAATTCAAACGAAGGACTGTTTCAACAATCCGAGATTTTCCACCGGGTTGTGGACCCTCATCCGGCGAAAATCAATTATTTGAAGTCATTCGTACTCCTGAGCCATTGTTTGTTCGTGGTTCTTCATCGGGTTATGAACCATCAATCGGGGACAAATCGCAAATAGTTGTCATTCGAGATTCCGAGGGTAAGGATCTAGATCGTTAATCATTAGAATAGTTTTATATTAAATATTAGTGTTCTAATCAAGAGTGACATATATTTAGGTATCGACGAGTGGGAAAGTATAGTTCTCACCGTAATCAGGTGTGTAACTTCACACGTATCTCATGGGTTATATTACCGTAAGCGATAGAATAAAAATTGTAAAGTTGGTAAAATTTGAAAATACGGTATATTAGCACTTTTTGTGTGAATGCATGAAACCGGTATTAAGATTGTGGAAAAATTATGGTTTTACCCTCAATGGGCTATATCTTAGAAAAAAAATGATATTTTGGGCCACATGATTATTTTGATAAATTGGCCAAAGTGTGAAAATTATGGAAAAAAGCCACATGTGTATAATGGGCCAAGAAATCGCTAGATCGTAAATGGGCCAAGGTTGGCTAGTTCGTTAAAAAGGGCCAAATTACTGTTTTGGACTAATGGGCCAAATTGATAATTTGTAATATAGGCTTTTTGTTGAAATTTATTTCATGAATATATTGTTATGCATTATATATATACATGACTGCATGGGTTGGGATAAATGACGAAGAGAAGAAAGGCCTGTTGCCAAATATCTAGTTCGGTGGCTCTGCCACAAATATTATAAATGGCCTCTTGCCAAATATCTAGTTCGGTGGCTCTGCCACAAATATTATAAATGGCCTGTTGCCACAAATATTATATCTGGCTTAATGCCTGCTATTGGTGTGTTGGCGGGGTGGGTTGACTTGATCCCCACAGGTGTGTTGGTTGGTACGGGGGTGTGTAGTAGATGGAAATTAGGCTTAGTTGGGAATTGCATAACACATGCATTAATTTTTATACTTGATTTATATATATGCATTGTACATTTGTAAATGGGCTCAAGCCCATCTAATTGCTTAAAAGGTATTGGCCCAGTGAACACGGTAAGTGGGTTACACATTGAGTTCTAAGTAACTCACACCGTTTTTTTTACCCCTTCTCAGGTAATGATAATTGATGGAGGCTTGGGCCGGGGATGACTTCGTGTGGAGGCCATACTACGAATGATGAGTTATAAAAACTTTGAACTTCTTTTAAGTATTTTTTTTTAAGTACTATTTCAATTGCGATGTAATAAGGCCTCTGGTATTATTTTTATGGATTTTTATGCGTGGATGGATTTTAATATGTTTTAGCCACTTTAATGGGGTTGTTGATCTTTTATAAATGTTTTTCTTAAACTTGCGTATAAAAAGAGGATTTTTTTTATATCACGTACTCGTAAAATTTTGTGAAAACTCTTTTATAAATTTATTTCAACCAATTATTAAAGTTTTTAACCATTTATTTCCCTGGAAATCAATTTGTAAATTCTTATGTTTTTAAAAAAACATGGTGTTCAAATAAATCTCGATTTTTGATAAACTCCAACTTCAAATCGTTTTCAAGAATTGTTTTCATTAAAAACATTGATGCTTAAGTGTAAGTTCGTTTTATGTGGCATGCCAAGTCTGGTCTTAACGCGTAGGCTGGGGTTGGGGTGTTACAGCTAGGCCCAATTGATTCTGTTATGGGCTGTGACCCAAATGATATTGTAGTGGGCTTTGGCCCACGTATGCTCTAAACTGAACTGTACAGTTACTGTTAAAAGGGCTTTGGCCTAGACTATTTAGGTTTCTGTTTCTGTATACTGATTGTTACTCTAGTAAGGGGATTACACACTGAGTTTTCGTAAACTCACCCCATATTTAACTGTGCAGGTAATCCCCAGCCTTAGACGGATCGGAGCTGCGAGGGACTCAAAGAAGACCACACACTGCTTATGCTTGCTATTTTGATTATTTACTTTTAAATATTTTGATTTGGGTTGTAATAAGGCCTCTCTATTTTTAACTTATTATTTGTGATATTTATTTATGTTGTTTTATAACTGCTAAAAGTGGAATACGATTTCCAAAATGATAACTGTCTTCAAAACACTACGTTTCCGCAACGTTTTCAAAATGCTTCTGCAACTCAATTTTTAAACATCATGTTTTCATAAATTGTTTATTTGAAATTTGCTTCCACAATAGCTAAGGTTTTAAAAGTAATTACGTTTTCAGTAAGACTACTCATTCGTATGTATGCATTAATAGACCCTGGATCTACTCATTCGTATGTATGCATGAACTTAGTATCCAGTAAGACTTTTCCTGTAGAGTCTACTGAATTTGTTATTAAAGTATCGAACCCCTTAGGTAAATATGTCTTGGTTGACAAACTATGCAAGAACTATCTGTTGATGTTTCGAGATTTTGTTTTCCGGCCGATCTGATGCTATTACCTTTTGATGAGTTTGATATAATTTTGGGTATGGACTGGTTAACATTGCATGATGCTGTTGTGAACTGCAAAGGAAAGACTATTGATTTGAGATGTCAGAATGATGAAATAGTTTGGATTGAATCTAATGATTTGAATGGATTACTGGCTGTGATATCAGTGATGAAAGCTCAGAGTTATGTGAAAAAGGGTTATGAAGCTTATTTTGCCTATATAATTGACTCGAAAGTAACTGAAAAGAAAGTTGAATCAGTGCCAGTTGTTTGTGAATTCCCTGATGTGTTTCCTGAAGAACTATCGGGATTGCTCCAATACGGGAAGTTGAGTTTGGTATAGATTAATGCCGGGAACGACTCCTATCTCTATAGCTCCGTACAGAATGGCGCCAATAGAATTGAAAGAGATGAAGTCACAGTTTCAAGAATTGACCGATAGAAGATTTACACGACCGAGTTTCTCACCTTGGGGTGCTCCCGTTCTATTTGTGCAAAAGAAAGATGGAACGATGAGAATGTGCATTGATTACCGTCAGTTGAATAAAGTGACTATTAAGAACAAATATCCACTACCCAGGATCAATGATTTGTTTGATCAGTTGAAAGGAGCAACTGTATTTTCCAAGATAGATCTGAGATCGGGATATTATCAGTTGAGAGTAAAAGAATCATATGTGGCTAAAACTGCTTTTAGAACGAGGTACGGGCATTATAAGTTTTTAGTTATGCCTTTCGGACTAACAAATGCTCTTACTGTTTTTATGGATTTGATGAACAGAATTTTTAGACAGTATTTAGATCAATTTGTTGTTGTATTCATTGAAGACATTTTGATTTATTCGCGTGATGAAATTGAGCATGCCGAACATCTTAAAATTGTGCTACAAACTCTGTGAGATAAACAATTGTATGAAAAGTTTAGTAAATGTGAATTCTGGTTGCGTGAAGTTGGTTTTCTGGGACATATTGTGTCAGCATCTGGTATATGAGTTGATCTAAGAAAGATATTAGCTATTTTGGAGTGGAAGCCTCTGAGAAATGTGTTCGAAGTCTGTAGTTTTCTGGGACTTATTGGTTATTATCGACGGTTCGTAAAAGGGTTTTCGATGATTGCAACTCCACTGACGAGATTGCTTCAGAAAGATGTAAAATTCGAGTGGTCTGAAAAGTGCCAAAAAAGCTTTGATCAGTTGAAAGCCCTTTTGACTGAAGCTACAGTTTTGGTACAGCCAGAATCGAGTAAAAAATTTGTAATTTGTAGTGATGCTTCGCTAAATGGACTGGGATGTGTTTTGATGCAGGAAGGCAAAGTTATAGCTTATGCCTCGAGACAATTGAAGCCGCATGAAAAGAATTACCCGACACACGATCTTGAGCTAGCTGCGATTGTGTTTGCATTAAAGATTTGGCGTCACTATCTCTTAGGTGAAAAATGTCATGTGTTTTCGGATTATAAAAGTCTGAAATATTTGATGACTCAGAGAGATTTGAATCTGCGACAAAGAAGATGGTTAGAACTATTGAAAGACTACGAGCTTGTGATAGATTATCATCCGGGTAAGGCAAATGTTGTTACTGATGCGTTGAGTCAGAAATCACTGTTTGCATTACGTGCGATGAATGCTTATTTAGACTTGTCTAATGATGGTTCATTTTTGGCTGAATTGAAAGTGAAACCGTTGTTCTTACAGCAAATATGTGATGCTCAGAAAGTTGATAATGAAATATTAGCGAAACGAGCTCAGTGTGATTCAAACTCTGGCTCTGAATTTCGAGTTGATGAAGATGGTTGTTTGAGATTTTGAGATCGGGTTTGTGTTCTAAGGAATCCAGAGTTGATTCAGACGTTATTGAAAGAAGCACATTATAGTCACCTATCTGTTCATCTGGGAAGTATAAAGATGTACCATGATTTGAAGCAACTTTATTGGTGGCCTAGTATGAAAAGAGATATCTTTGACTTTGTGTCGAAATGTTTAGCCTATCAGCAAGTTAAAGCTGAACATCAGGTTCCATCTGGTTTGTTACAGCCAATAATGATTCCCGAGTGGAAATAGGATAGAGTAACGATGGATTTTGTTTTAAGGTTGCCTTTGACTCTGAGAAAGAAAGATGTAATTTGGGTTATAGTTGACAGATTGACAAAATCAGCCCATTTCATTTCGGTACGATCTGGTTACTCACTTGATAAACTAGCTGAGCTTTATATTTTTGATATTGTGAGATTGCACGGGGTGCCACAATCTATTGTATCTGATAGAGATGCGAGGTTTACTTCACGCTTCTAGAAGAAACTGCAAGAATATTTAGGTACTAAATTGCATTTTAGTACAGCTTTTCACCCACAGAAAGATGGTCAATCTGAGCAGATTATTCAGATACTCGAGGATATGTTGAGATGTTGCATTATTGAGTTTGATGGTACATGGGAACAATATTTGCCATTGATCGAGTTTGCATATAATAACAGTTTTCAGTCGAGTATCAAAATGGCACCTTATGAAGCTTTGTACAGACGCAAATGTAGAACACCTTTATATTGGTCAGAACTCAACGAAAATAAGATACACGGGGTTGGTTTGATAAAAGAAACTAAGCAGAAAGTGAAAGTGATTCGTAATAGTGTAAAAGCTGCATCAGATCGTCAGAAATCTTATGCAGATTTGAAACGGAAAGATATTGTATTTGAGATCGGTGACAAAGTGTTCTTGAAAGTATCTCCGTGAACGAAAGTACTCCGATTCGGATATAAAGGCAAATTGAGTCCGAGGTTCATCGGGCCGTATGAAATTATCGAGCCTATTGGACCTGTTGCATACCGATTGATGTTGCCACCGGAACTAGAAAAGATTCATAACGTGTTTCACGTGTCAATGCTTAGACGATACAGATCTGATCCATCACATGTGATTTCTCCGTCTGAGATTGAGATCCGATCCGATATGACTTATGAGGAAGAACCGATCCAGATTTTAGCTCACGAGATGAAAAAATTGAGAAATAAGAAGATTTCATTAGTAAAAGTGCTATGGCATCGACACAGAGTGGAAGAGGCTACATGGGTACCTAAAGATACTATGAGACAAAAATATCCGAATCTGTTTAACGGTAAGATTTTCGGGGACGAAAATCCCTAAGGGGGAGAATTGTAACAGTCCGGTTTAGACCCTAGTCGGAATAGTGGTTTCGGGACCACAAATCCGAGTCAAAAAAATATTTTAATATTATTTTTTATGCTTACAGTATGTGATTGGGCATGTGTGAAAGTTTCGTGAATTCATTTTGTTGTCTGTGTGCTTAATTTGGGAAAAGAACTAAATTGCATAAAAGGTAAAAGTGGCAATTCATATGTTAATGTATTGAATTGATATGGCTTATTAAAGGTGAAGTCCTTAAGTGGATATTAGACCACTAAACATTATAGTGGACGGTTATGGGCTTGTATTATGTAGTTTTCTTATTAATTCAGTAAGGATAAAATTGGAAATTTAATATTACTATTAATTTAATAAAAAAAAGCTTAAAATAATAGCCATTTTAAGTGTTCATCCACCGAAATTAGAAAAGAAAAACAATGTTTGAAGCTTTGTGATTTTCGGCTATGTTCAAGCAAAATTAAGGTATGGATTTTGATCGATTTTTGATAATTTCTATGTTTTTGTAATCATTGCTTCATGTTGTTTCAAACCCATGTCTTAATTTTCGAATTTGATGATGAATTTGAAATGTGCCATTGATGAATTCATGAGTTTTATGATGTTTGAGGATGAAATATGAAATATATGTGTTAGATTAACATAGTTTGTCTTTGAATTTTTGGTGAATTTGAGTAAATTGGATTAAATTGTGAAAATAATATTTTGAAGGATTAAAATGTGAAATAAAATAAATGTATGGACTAGTATGATCATGTTGAAAATTCAGCTAAGCACGGGTACAAGGAAATTTTGTGTATTTTGTGATTTTGTGAAATAGGGACTTAAATGTCAAAATGTGAAAATGTGAGGGCTAATTTGTAAATTGCCCTAAATATGTGTTTTTGGGTTGAATTGAATAAAATGGTGAATAAAAGAGTTAAATTTGAATATTTATAGATCAAGAACCAAAGAAAACAGATTTAGACCGAGGAAAGTCAAAAGTGATTGAGTAGCCGAATCCGTCCGTTTATCCGAATCCGAGGTAAGTCTATATAAAAATAAATGTATTTGAATTGGTGTATTTATGTACCTATGAAATTTAATTGTGATGAATGTGTACGAGATGATGTATACATGAAATCTGAGAGAGTATCGACAAAGTGTCAATATCTAAAAAGTGCCATACGAACCTAGGAATAGATAGGATTTTATATGTCATGACATAGGTTTCCAATATGAGATATCGTGTAAGACCACGTTTGGGACGTTGGCATCGATATGAGATTTATGTGTAAGACCATATGCATGAATGATGCAATTTGACCCTAATCGGAGCGGTGGTTTGGGACCACGAAGTCGAGTCGAAAAATTTTTAAATATTATTTTGGTGCTTATTATATGTGAATTAATGTGTGTAAAAGTTTAGTATGAAAATTTGATCGTTTGTGTGTTTAATTTAACAAAAGGACTTAATCGCGTAAAGTGCAAAAGTTGCAAACTATAGTGAATAGTGCTAAAGTGATAATGGCTTTTTAATATGGGGTATCAAAAGGGTAAATAGCCCATTTTAAAGTTAGTGGACGGTAGAAAGACAAATAAACCATTGTTTATGTTTTATATTATTAATTAAAAAAGGTTAAAATTGTAAATTAGTAATAACATAATATAAGTTAATAATTAAACAAAACAAAAAGGCCATTATCATCTTTTATTTCTTGGCTGAATGTGGAGGAAGAACAAGGGCTTGGTTTCTTTTGATTTTCGGCAATTATAGTCTCAAATTCAAGGGTAGTTTGATTTCGGTTCTTGATAATTTTTTACGTTTTCGCAATCGTTGCTTCGAATACTTCAAGACCCATGCTTGAATTTTTGATTTTGATGAATATTTTGAAATGTGCCATTTATGAGCTCATGAGTTTTATGATGATAGTTGATGAATTATGAAAGATATATGTTAGATTAATATGTTTTGTATTGAAATTTTTAGTGAAATTGAGTAATTAGGGCTATATTGAGAAAATAAATTTTTGAGGGGTTAAAATGCAAAATAAATGAAAGAAATGGACTTGTATAGTCCCTATGAATATTCGGCCCTTGGGTTGTGTGATGAAATTTTGTGTATTTTGTGTTTTGTGCAAATAGGACTAAATTGTAAAAATGTGAAATATTAGGGGAAAAATGGTAATTTGCCTAATTAGGTGTTTTTGGATTAAATTGAAATGAAATGTACTTGAATGAGCTTATTTTAAATTTGTTTAGATCAAGAATAAAGAAAATCGGATTTGGATCGGGGAAAAACAAAAATTCACGAATAGCCGGTCTTCATCGTCCGTCGATAGTCGAGGTAAGTCCTTAAGCAAATATATGTTGAAAATTATTTATGTAACTTAATGATTGATGAAATTTAAATATTTTGAGGATATATATATAAGATAGTCGAATGTGGATAAATATTTTAGCATGAAGTGTTGTTAAATTTTAATTGAATTGATAAGTTCATGTGATATGAATTATGTATGGTTTGTATAATTCTGGTTAACTTGTAATGTGAATGAGATGGAAGTAATATTGTAATTCGGGCTTTGAGCCTAGCAGGCCTTGTGCCGGTGATGTAATTCGGGCTTTGAGCCTAGCAGGCCTTGTGCCGGTGATTTGTATCAGGCTTATTGCCTAGCAGGCTAAATGCCGGTGATAAAATTTAGACCTTGGGTCTAGCAGGCTTAGTGTCGGTGTGTAATTCAGGCTTGATGCCTAGCAGGCTTAATGCCGATGATGTATTATAAATAGAGAATTCATGAATCATGAACAAGGTGGAACGTAATTACTACAATAAACTAAATGCTCGGGTAAGTATAAATTTTTATAAATGCAAGGAATGAGGTAAGTTATTATCTTTCCTTTTGAATTAAATAAGTTGTGAAATGGTCAAGGTTTTCAGTGATGAATTTATATTATATGTGCAATTGATCTATTCATTTATGAGTATGAAATGTATATTGAAATATAAGATTGGTAATATCTTTGAGATTCGGTCATTTGTAAAAAAGTCAAAGGTGAGAGTTATCGGAGATGCTTATATTTGTGTATGACTAATTACATGTGATCAGGATATATGTTATACTTATTAGTGATGGAATATGCGAATATCTAAGGCATTTAAGTGTTTTGGAGAGTTGTATGCCTTCGATAAGGAAATGATAGATGCTAAGTTAAAGAGATGGCAATTCGGCCATAATGGAATTTTTTAGGTTAAATTAATTGTATTTAATGTCATAGACAAATTTATATATATATGCATAAAATGTTCGAATGTTTAATTACTGAATTGTAATTGCTTAAGACTTACTAAGCTAGTAAGCTTACTCTGTGTGTGTTCAATGTTACATTTTATAGATTTTGATCAAGCTAAGGGCTCGGGAATCATCGTTGAAGTCACTCACACTATCGACTTATTTTGATACTCATAGAAGTTGAATTTTAAGCATAAGGCATGTATAGGCTAGGTTGATATTTTGAATGATACTTGTTAATGCTTATAGCCATGCGAAAATGGCTATCTCTATTGGGTTAGATTTAATTCCCATACTTTTTTTATAATGGCTTGTTTATAATGCTTTTGGATGTATAAAATTCGGTCATGGTTTAATCATGTATGATAAGTAGTCATGTGATATATATATATGTTAAGTGTTTAGTCATGTGTTTGGAAATGAGGAAAATGATGGATGTTTGACGAGTCATAGTATATAATATATTAGCTAAATAAAATTCCTATTATATATATATATGTGGTGTATCTAGTATAAACTCGACATATTGATATGTTTTGCAATTTTTGAAATTGGTTTGAATGAAGTAGATATGATTGGAAGATGTACATTTCGGTTGGCTTAATTTAGTTTATTTGGATGACTAAGTGTGTGGATGATTGCCAAGAGATCATTTGGTATGAATAACTTTCGAATGTATATTATAGAAGATTATTCGGTTTAATCTAAGATGTTAATAACGGTTAGATGGTTAAGACAAGGCTAGTATGTATTAGTTAAGTATTAATTGGAATTTATTTGTATGCATTAACTTTAGTCATTTCATGGAATATGAAATATGTTATGTAATGCATATGTGTGTTCGGTTAAGCTTATGAGAGATATCTACATGTAACCAAATTGTTTGATGAATTAGTTGTTTAAGCTTAATTTCAAATTTGGTAAATGCGCATATCTATGATGAGTTGATATATATATGAAATTAGCTATATGTGAATTCTTGATTTGATTAAGTGTTTCACTCTATCTAGACTTAGTACAAGCTATGTAATGTACATGAAATATTATATGTATGTCTTTGTATAATCGGCCAAGTGAATGAGTGTGTGCATGATATTGTAATAAGCTTGTATGTTTCGACCATATGGGATAAGGTTTTTAAACCACATGTTTTCGGTCTTATAAGTAAGTTGAAATAGGATGATTTATGAATCATGCTTTTTTTAATTAATTAGATATGATTAGTTTGTTTGTATGAGCATTTCATAAAATAAAAAGATATGATAAATGAGGTTTATGCTATTTGCATTGTTGTGTGATATTATTGAAATGTACATTGCATGATTATTTTGTGTTCATTCGTGATCATATTGAATATGACTTAGTTTAGTATATTAAGTATGTATTACGCATGGGACTGTCTGTTTATAATTGAACCATTTTATAAGGATGTTTAACTAAAACATAAATTGATTGAATAAAAGTTTTTACTTATCTGGTAATACCGTAACCCTAATCTGGCGACGGATACGGGTTAGGGGTGTTACATTTGATTGGTATCAGAGCTTACAGTTTAGTCGATTCTAGGACTACCGTAGCGCGTGTGAGTCTAGCTATACATGCCTTAATTTTATAATAAGATATTGTGGTGATTTCTGACATTCAAATTGTGTTTATTATAGTAAATGGATCCCGACAGAGCAGTAGCTGATGATGTAGAGAGCGTAGCGCCTGATCTCGCACATGGGTCATTGTCGGTAGACTCTCGACCTATCTCAGGTAGCCATGAGGGGTGTAACACCCCAAACCCGGTCAATATACCACGACCGAATCTGGTATGTTACGGGGAAAACGTACTTGAGAGGTTTAGGTTTTTCGTTTAAAAGCAGGATGTAAACACTTCACTATCTAGTGTATTTGAAGAAAATTTGAGTAGGCTTGTTTGAAATCGGTGGTGTATTCGAAAACCCAAAAAAAATTTTGAAAGCTTAACCAAAAGATGTAGTTAAAACGAGTTTATTCCATTTCATTATTCAAATAGTTTCTTAGTGTTACTTAAGACATTTTAACTTGGTAGAAAATCGAGTTTTGATTTGGAAATCGTTTGAGTTTCTAATGCAAGTCATGGTGAGATACCCGATGGTATAGTTTAAAACACTTTGCATTATAGTTTTTAAATCATTGTCTTTCCAAATTTTAGTAAAATTTCAACCCACTTATTTTGTTAAGGCATGTTAAAGTCTATTTAAAGCATAAACATCATAAAGCATAATTTAAAGGCCTTTTACAATCCAAAACAAAACCCAAATAATAATACATATCCAAATTATAAAGTACCCAAATTATAAAGTCTGAGTAAAACTTTATTAAGCGTGGCATGAGCACCCGAGTCCATCCGGCTCCATGTCCGCGTCTAAGTGTCACTGAAATGTCAAAGGAGAGGGTGAGTCGAATGACTCAGTGCATAAATCCCGCTCCCGATAAAACAACATGCTAACACACATCATACATAGCAACATGATTAATGCAACCCGATCCTAACCATCCATATCGCCTTTTCTACCCCGTGTGGTACCAAACCACTGGTGGTGCCAAACCACTGGTGACCCAAAGTCACGATATCCATAAGTGTGGTGCCAAAACCTTTGGTGACCCAAAGTCACGAATAATCCAATGATGGGGCCAACCCATCGTGTGATACCAAATCACTAGCGACGATCCAATATCTCAAAGTGGGGCCAACCCACGGTGGTGTTAACCACAGGGACGAGTCGCAATGAGGTGCCAAACCTCTGGTGTCCCAAAGACACAGTGTGATACCAAATCTTTGGTGACCGCGATCACAAATCCGATGATGGGGCCAACCCATCGTGTGATACCAAATCACTAGCGAGCGATCCCATATCTCAAAGTGGGGCCAACCCACGGTGGTGTTAACCATGGGGACGAGTCGCAATGAGGTGCCAAACCTCTGGTGTCCCAAAGACACAAATGTGATACCAAATCACCGTGACCGAAGTCACAAAATCAAGCGTGGTACCAAACCACCTGGAGGTGCCAAACCTCCGGTGTCCCAAAGACACAGTGTCCCAAAGACACGGATATCATCATCCTCCCTCCACTCATATCACCCATCATCATGCCATACTCATGTGATCATGCATCTCATACAAGTCATGCATATCATGCCAACATGCCAAGCATTATATCTCATAGCATACATAACATAGATCATAATATTGAGTATACATCAGTAGAACTCGTAATGCTACGGACTTACCGGATCCGTACATATACCCCACTTGGGTACCAATTAATCCATCATCTTGTTTTGGTTTTACAAAGCAATCGAGTTATTAATAATATTACTAAGTATGGGTGTGTTAGTTACACACTGGAAAACAATGACCTTAAACCCCTCGAAGCAGATCTAAGCCCCCTTGATTATCTTGCTCCTATAATCGGCCAAATAAGAGCATTAGACAACTTATCACACTCGGCCAAGACCGTCTAACCCCAAAAGAATCCATATCAAACCCTCACCTTTAAACTTGATTTGGTTTCCCACCAAATCTCGAATCAAACACGGTGATTCCCTTGACAATCACCAACCCCTAAAAGAGAAACGGTTAAACTTTAATGATCTTGACTTAATCGAAACCAAAAGATTGAGCGATTAATGATAATACCAATCACTTACCACAACCACTGCTTACCAATCGGTTAAAAAAGTCGAAAACTCTTCTTGGTTACTTTTCAATATCCAAAGACCCTATCACAAGATGATTAACAACAGGTTAATACCCTTTCAACCACAACCAATCATGAGCTTTTAATCCAACCGAATTCAACATAGAACTTAGAGAAGATGGACATGGCCATTTGGCCAAACACTTACCCCCTTCCAATCGAAAGAAAACAAGAACCCAACACAATTACCACCCTTCTAATATTCGGCCACCAAGGAACTACTAAGAGAGAGGAGAGTTTTGGCCAAGAGGAATAGAAGGAACAAATGGAGACAAACGGCTTGAGCTTTGAACAAAGACAAGAATAAAAGATAAGTAGAGAGTGGGGACTTTCGGTTTGAAAGCAAATAGGTGAAGAAAGTGTTTTGGAAGATAAGATTCGGCTACCAAAGTTTTGGGAAGAGAAAAAGAATGTTTGAGAAGAGAGAGCTTGGCTTGCACAATTGAACAAAAGAAGAAATAGTTTGGCACAAAGAAATGGGAAGATGAATGGAGAATTCGGCTTCACAAATGAACCAAGGAAAAAGGAGATGAAGAGGAGGATACTCGGCTACCAAATGAACACCAAAGATCAAAGATATTTCAGCCCAGTTTTAGGAGTGTGGTATTTCGGTTTTCAAAAGCAAAAGAATGAGAGAAAACTCTTTGAGAAAATCGGCTTGTTTGACAAAATGAGAGAACTTTTGCTTACCAATTACTTTTGGCCGAAAATGCACAAGGTAGAAAGTGCATTTCGGCACATCCCTCTTCCACACTAAGCCGTCCACTCCCCACTCCAAACACCCAAAAATTCGGCCAATATCCTCCATTCACTCACCACCACTCCTTCAAACATGTTTGACCAAGTCTTCCTCCTAAAATCCTCATCACCCTCCATTTGAATGGGAAGACCAAGTCCAAAGTAGAATTCTAATTGCCTTCTACCTCTCCCTCCATGCCGTCCAAAATGGGAACCAAAATGGGGACTCTGCTGACTTGAACACAGGATCTCTCCCCTTGTAGATGACGCCACCCTCAAGCTCCAAGTGGCACATGCCTTGCCACTTTGCCGGCTCCTCATTTGTGCAACAAAACACCAAATAAAATACATATCCCTCGGCTCCATCGGCTCCTCCTCCTATAAAGCCTAAAAATAAAAATTTTCCTACCTACTCGGGCACACTCCTAGCCTACAATTAAGCCCCTAAAACATAGAAATAGCAACATAGCACACCAACACATGCAATATCATGCAACAACAAAATAGCCCCTAACCCGGGATATTACGAGTTCTAGCCCCCTTAAAATAATTTCGACCTCGAAATTACACGATCAAAAGAGTTGAGGTATTATTTTGCCTCATCATATCCTCGGGTTCCCACGTGGCTTCTTCCACGCCATGATTCCGCCAAAGAACCTTAACCAAAGGCACGGACTTTCTACGCAGAACCTTCATATCCGATCAAGAAATGCGCACGAGTTCTTCTTCCAAAGTCAAATCTGGATTTACCTCGATCTCTTCCATCGCTACCACATGCGATGGATCCGAGCGATATCTCTCGAAGCATCGAAGCGTGAAATACGTCGTGAATCGACTAAGCTCTGCTGGCAACTCCGGTTGATCGCCCATGGTCCCACTCGTCTCAAAACCTTATACGGCCCAATAAACCTCGGACTTAGCTTGCCTTTCTTTCCGAACCTCAAAACCTTCTTCCATGGCGAGACCTTGAAACACTTGATCCCCACAGAAAACTCTATGTCTCTCGCTTAAGATCGGCATAAGACTTACGCGGTCGAAGCTTCCTTCAACCGAGCTGAATCAACTTAACCTTGTTTTCGGTCTCAACCAACCAACTCGGGTCCTAACAAGCTGGCGTTCACCTAACTCAGTCCAACACGTAGGTGATCGACACTTCCTACCATACAACGCCTCATATGGTGCCATCTTGATGCTAAACAGTAAGCTTTGTTGTTGTAGGCAAACTCGACTAATGGTAGAAACTCTTCCCAACTACCTCTAAAATCCAGGACACAACCTCTCGGCATATCCTCTAAGATCTCGAATAACTTCTTTCGATTGCCGTCGATTTGCGGGTGAAAAGCCGCTTTGAAAATCAACGCAGCGTACCCGAGCTGATGCAGCGCTTTCGAACCTTGGCGTAAATCGGGATCCCTATCCGAGATGATCGAGCATCGCCGTGCAACCTCACTATCTACGAAACATACAAACCGCCAACCTCTCGAAGTGAGTAGTCAACTCTCACCGGAATGAAATGGTGATTTAGTCGGTCGATCCACAATTACCCAAACCGAATTGTTCTTGCTTGGCGTAGCGGTAACCCACCGACGAAATCCATGGTTATCCTTTCCCACTTCCATCGAGGAATCTTCACAGTGAAGCAACCACGACGGCAAGCGATGTTCAGCCTTGACCTGCTGACATGTCAGACACTTCCCAACACACTCTGTCACTTCTTTCTTCAGACCAGGCCACCAAAAGCGCTCTCGAGATCCCTATACATCTTACTACCTCCAGGATGCATAGCATAAGGGCTACTATGTGCGTCCTGAAGAATCCTCTGCCTCAGCTCAACATCCTTGGGCATACAAGCTTTACCTTGGAAACACAGCACCCCATCACTAGACAAGTTGTAACCTTCCAAACCACCACTCTGTACGCAACCTCGCGCACTCGGCACCTCATCCTCTAAGCTGTTTCTCTACGATCCGCTCAACCGTGAAGTAGGCTTAACTCGCAACTCTGCGAGAATACTCCCGTCGTCATACAAACTCAAGTGGGCAAACATCGCTCTTAAGTCCGAAACAACCTTACGGCTCAACGCGCGCGCCGCCACCACGTTAGCCTTGCCCGGATGGTACTCAATCGAACGATCGTAATCTTTAAGCAACTCAACCCATCTGCGGCGCCTCAAATTCAAATCCTTACGAGTTAAGAGGTACTTCAGACTCTTATGATCGGTGTAGACTATTGATCTCTCTCCGTACAAGTAGTGCCTCCAAATCTTCAACGCAAAGCCTACACCGCTAACTCCGGATCGTGCGTCGGATAGTTGACCTCATGTGGCCTCATTTTGCTGAGATCGTAAGCCACAACCTTACCTTCTGCATCAGCACACAACCCAACCCGTATGTGATGCATCGCGATGAGACCGTGAATTCCTTACGACCTCGGGTTGAATTAAAACGAAGCTTCTGTTAGAATCTTCTTAAGCTTGTCGAAACTCCCCTGCTTGTTTTCTCGGTCCAAACAAAGCGGAACCTCTTTCCTTAACAACTTGGTCATTGGCGCTGCTATCAATGAGAAACCCTCAACAAACCTCGGTAGTATCGGCCAAACCAGAAAACTCGAATCTCGACCAGCGACCTGGCGACTCCAATCCAAAACTACCTCAATCTTACGAGGATCTACCGAATCCCCTCGGTGACACTACATGACCCAAGAAAGTCACTTCTCTAAGCCGAACTCGCACTTATCGAACTTAGCATGAGTGCTTTTCCTCAAAATCTGCGGCACAACTCTCAAATGCGCATCATGCTCTTCCTCTGTTCTTGAATACACCAAGATGTCGTCTATGAAAACCACGACGGGCCGATCCAGATCATCTTTGAAACACTCTATTCATCATATCCATAAATGCTGCGGTCGTTACTCAACCCGACGGCATTACGTAAATTCGTAGTGCCCATACCGGGTCGAAGCTTATTTGTCTTGCGAATATCCGCTTCTTTCACCTTTAAGCGATGATACCCGGACCTCGAGTCAATCTTAGAAAATATCATTTGCACCCTTGGTGATCAAACAAGTCATCTATCGTGGCAGCGGATACTTGTTTTTAATCGTCGACTTATTCAATCGGCGGTAGTCTATGCACATTCGCATCGTACCATCTTTCTTCTTAACAAAAGTAATGCGGCGCACTTACCGGCGAAACACTTGGCCTAATAAAACCCCGATCCAATAACTCCCTGGATTTGAGCCTTAAGCTCCACCAATTCCTTTTGTGCCATCCTATATGGAGCAATAGACACGGCGCAGATTAAGGGTATGAGATCTATCCCGAACTCTACCTCACGATCTGGCGGCAAACCGGAAGCTCCTCAGAAACACATCAGCAAATTCTTAACATGATGCGGACTTTCTCTGGCGGACTCTTTAGCCTCCAAGGCATACACATGAACCACATACGCCTCACGGCCCTTCACGACCATCTTCTGCGCCTTCGGAGCGGATACCACATTTGATAAGTAATCTCTCCTATTACCTATCATAGCCACTTCATCACCCTCGATCGTCCTTAGAACCATGCACTTAGCGCGCAATCCAACCGCTGGTACTTAACCAACCGGTCCATCCCAAGAATCAAATCGAACTCCCAAAGCGGCGGTTCCATCGGATCGGCGGCAAACACTACCCTTGGAGTTCTAGAAGTGCGTCTCTAAACGACTTATCTACTACCACGAGTGACCTAAAGGGCTAATTACAATCATCCGCCTAGAAGATATCTCGAGTCTAAGTCCATGGTCTCTACTATACTCAGCCATGTAAGAATGCGTCGAACCCACATCAATCAAAGCGAGAAAAGGAGAACCAAAGATCAAGAACGTCACAGGTTATGACGTCCGATGCGTCGCCCTCCTCTCGGCGCCTTCTTGTATACACTAACCCAGTATGCGGCGTCAAAACTACCGCACCCCTGCCCGGTGCTCCACGGCCCGACTGCAGATCCATTACTACCTCCGCCATTACCACGGCCCCTCTGCGGTGGCGGTCCACTACTCTGAATCGAGTACGGCCCGACTCTCGGGATCGAATCTGGCCAACTTACGGACAGTCCCTCACGCGATGATCCAGAGAACCACACTCAAAACAACCTTTTCCACCGGTCCAAAGCATCCTCCCCAATGATATCTCCCACAATGGTTACACCGCGGCGGTCCACGACTAGCGGCAACAACCCTACCGGACCGATTCGGCCCACTGCTGTCTAGCCCTTTTCTCGAGGATTACCCGACGATCCGAAGACCCAAAGCTCCTCTTATGCCTGCTCTCGTCCATACCCGCCTCACGGACTCCTTAACACCCTCGGCTACCTTAGCCTTCTCAACCAGGACAGCAAACTCACGCTCCTATTTGGGAGCAATCAGCGACCTCAACTCGTCTCTCGGACCATCCTCAAACGAACACACCTCTCGTGTTCGGTAGCCACAATACCCCTAGCATACCTGGCTCGACTTCAAGAACTCGGCCTCATACTCGGAAAGCAGACTTACTCCCTTGGACAAGCCTCGAAATGCCTTCATTTGGAGTCAATATAACTAGCCCCAATGTACTTCTTTTGATACGCAACCCTGAAATAATCCCATGTCAGATCCTCTGCTGCCACACTGTCCCGAACCGTGAGCCACCACTGATATGACTCATCCCGGAGAAGCGATACTATACCCTTCAGCTTCTCTTCAAGATCAAGTCAGGTCATCCATGATCCGCTCCGTTGCCTCCGGCCAATACTCGCGATCTTTGGGAGCAACACGTAAACACTCGAAAGAATTCGGCCCGTTTGCGGAGTCGCTCGAGAGCATTTCCTAACTCCCGCACCACCACCTACACCGGCTACCCTTTCCAACACTCGCGCAGATCGCTCGTGTGACGCTGCGTCATCGATCGATCTTGAAACTCACCACCTCCGGTGGTGGCGATGCGGTATCTCATTTCGACCCGACCGGACCCTACGGGGGTTGAAGCGATCATCCTACCACGACCTCGTCCACGACCACGTCCACCTCTAGCGCTCATGACTAAATTTCTACGTGATCGATTTAGGAGTTTTATGCATTAGTATTTATTCCACTTTGTTTTAAAGCAAAGTCTTATGAATAGTAAAGAAGCTTTGTTTTCGCGAGTTCTGAGAATCCTATCGGTTTGATTTCTAAAGTAATCCACTATTGCAATCATCCAATCACATCAATAAATCACAAGCAATAGTAAGGGGTACTTACCGCGGCCCAGTGCAGGAGACTCGGTGTCATGCCCTTCAAACCATTTATTTCAAACAAAACACTTAAAATAGACTTTTGAAAGCATTTTGGGCCTCAGCCCACAGTAGAAACCTTTGAACTTGGCTCGATACCACAATTGTAACACCCCAAACCCGATCAATATACCACGACCGAGATACGGTATGTTACTGGGAAAACGATTTGAGAGGTTTAGGTTTTTCGTTTAAAAGCGGGATGTAAACACTTCACTATCTAGTGTATTTGAAGAAAATTTGAGTAGGCTTGTTTGAAATCAGGTGGTGTATTGAAAACCCAAAAAAAAAATTTTGAAAGCTTAACCAAAAGATGTAGTTAAAACGAGTTTATTCCATTTCATTATTCAAATAGTTTATTAGTGTTACTTAAGACATTTTAACTTGGTAGAAAATCGAGTTTTGATTTGGAAATCGTTTGAGTTTCTAATGCAAGTCATGGTGAGATACCCGATGGTATAGTTTAAAACACTTTGCGTTATAGTTTTAAATCATTGTCTTTCCAAATTTTAGTAAAATTTCAACCCACTTATTTTGTTAAGGCATGTTAAAGTCTATTTAAAGCATAAACATCATAAAGCATAATTTAAAGGCCTTTTACAATCCAAAACAAAACCCAAATAATAATACATATCCAAATTATAAAGTACCCAAATTATAAAGTCTGAGTAAAACTTTATTAAGCGTGGCATGAGCACCCCGAGTCCATCCCGGCTCCATGTCCGCGTCTAAGTGTCACCTGAAATGTCAAAGGAGAGGGTGAGTCGAATGACTCAGTGCATAAATCCCGCTCCCGATAAAACAACATGCTAACACACATCATACATAGCAACATGATTAATGCAACCCGATCCTAACCATCCATATCGCCTTTTCTACCCCGTGTGGTACCAAACCTTTGGTGGTGCCAAACCACCGTGACCCAAAGTCACGATATCCATAAGTGTGGTGCCAAACCCTTGGTGACCCAAAGTCACGAATAATCCAATGATGGGGCCAACCCATCGTGTGATACCAAATCACTAGCGAGACGATCCCATATCTCAAAGTGGGGCCAACCTACGGTGGTGTTAACCACGAGGACGAGTCGCAATGAGGTGCCAAACCTCGGTGTCCCAAAGACACAGTGTGATACCAAATCACCGGTGACCGCGATCACAAATCCGATGATAGGGCCAACCCCATCGTGTGATACCAAATCACTAGTGAGGCGATCCCATATCTCAAAGTGGGGCCAACCCACGGTGGTGTTAACCACGAGGGACGAGTCGCAATGAGGTGCCAAACCTCTGGTGTCCCAAAGAGACAAATGTGATACCAAATCACTTTGGTGACCGAAGTCACAAAATCAAGCTGTGGTACCAAACCTTTGGAGGTGCCAAACCTCCGTGTCCCAAAGACACAGTGTCCCAAAGACACGGATATCATCATCCTCCCTCCACTCATATCACCCATCATCATGCCATACTCATGTGATCATGCGTCTCATACAAGTCATGCATATCATGCCAACATGCCAAGCATTATATCTCATAGCATACATAACATAGATCATAATATTGAGTATACATCAGTAGAACTCGTAATGCTACGGACTTACCCGGATCCGTACATATACCCCACTTGGGTACCAATTAATCCATCATACTATTTTGGTTTTACAAAGCAATCAGAGTTATTAATAATATTACTAAGTATGGGTGTGTTAGTTACACACCTGGAAAACAACAGCCTTAAACCCCTCGAACAGATCTAAGCCCCCTTGATTATCTTGCTCCTATAATCGGCCAAATAAGAGCATTAGACAACTTATCACACTCGGCCAAGACCGTCTAACCCCAAAAGAATCCATATCAAACCCTCACCTTTAAACTTGATTTGGTTTCCCACCAAATCTCGAATCAAGCAGTGATTCCCCTTGACAATCAGCCAACCTCTAAAAGAGAATAGTTAAACTTTAATGATCTTGACTTAATCGAAACCAAAAGATTGAACGATTAATGATAATACCAATCACTTACCACAACCACTGCTTACCAATCGGTTAAAAGAGTCGAAAACTCTTCTTGGTTACTTTTCAATATCCAAAGACCCTATCACAAGATGATTAACAACAGGTTAATACCCTTTCAACCACAACCAATCATGAGCTTTTAATCCAACCGAATTCAACATAGAACTTAGAGAAGATGGACATGGCCATTTGGCCAAACACTTACCCCCTTCCAATAGAAAGAAAACAAGAACCCAACACGATTACCACCCTTCTAATATTCGCCACCAAGGAACTACTAAGAGAGAGGAGAGTTTCGGCCAAGAGGAATAGAAGGAACAAATGGAGACAAACGGCTTGAGCTTTGAACAAAAGACAAGAATAAAAGATAAGTAGTAAGAGTGGGGACTTTCAGTTTGAAAGCAAATAGGTGAAGAAAGTGTTTTGGAAGATAAGATTCAGCTACCAAAGTTTCAAGAAGAGAAAAAGAATATTTGAGAAGAGAGAGCTTGGCTTGCACAATTGAACAAAAGAAGAAATAGTTTCGGCACAAAGAAATGGGAAGATGAATGGAGAATTCGGCTTCACAAATGAACCAAGGAAAAAGGAGATGAAGAGGAGGATACTCGGCTACCAAATGAACACCAAAGATCAAAGATATTTCGGCCAGTTTTAGGAGTGTGGTATTTCGGTTTTCAAAAGCAAAAAGAATGAGAGAAAACTCTTTGAGAAAATCGGCTTGTTTGACAAAATGAGAGAACTTTTGCTTACCAATTACTTTTGGCCGAAAATGCACAAGGTAGAAAGTGCATTTCGGCACATCCCTCTTCCACACTAAGCCGTCCACTCCCCCACTCCAAACACCCAAAAATTCGGCCAATATCCCTCCATTCACTCACCACCACTCCTTCAAACATGTTTGACCAAGTCTTCCTCCTAAAATCCCTCATCACCCTCCATTTGAATGGGAAGACCAAGTCCAAAGTAGAATTCTAATTGCCTTCTACCTCTCCCTCCATGCCGTCCAAAATGGGAACCAAAATGGGGACTCGGGACTTGAACACAGGATCTCTCCCCTTGTAGATGACGCCACCCTCAAGCTCCAAGTGGCACATGCCTTGCCACTTTGCCAGCTCCTCATTTGTGCAACAAAACACCAAATAAAATACATATCCCTCAGCTCCATCAGCTCCCCTCCTATAAAGCCTAAAAATAAAAATTTTCCTACCTACTCAGGCACACTCCTAGCCTACAATTAAGCCCCTAAAACATAGAAATAGCAACATAGCACACCAACACATGCAATATCATGCAACAACAAAATAGCCCCTAACCCGGGATATTACAAGGGGGAGGCCAAGCAAGCCTTCTACCAGTTGATGAATGATTGGTTTACCCAATTTATTCGGACTAATCCGGCTGTACAACAACCCCCACCCTCGAATAATCCAACTTCGATACCTTCAGCACCTCCGATGATAGATCCGATGAGATCTAGTAGGCCTCTTGTCGATAAAATCAGGAAATATGGGGCCGAGGAATTTAAAGCTAATGATGACGATGATGCGGAACGAGCTGAAATGTGGCTTGTAACACTATCCAGGTGCTTGATGAGCTGTCATGTACTCCAGACAAATGCTTGAAGTGTGCTATATCTTTACTACGGGGCACTGCATATCACTGGTGGAATACACTAGTATCGGTGGTTCCGAAAGAAAAAGTAACTTGGGATTTCTTCCAGAACGAGTTTCGTAAGAAATATATCAGTCAGAGATTCATCGATCATAAATGAAAAGAATTTCTAGAATTGAAACAAGGCAGAATGACCATGACTGAGTATGAGCGGAAGTTCGTTAGATTGAGCCGATATGCCCGAGAGTGTGTGTCAACTGAAGCCATTATGTGCAAAAGGTTCGAAGACGGTCTGAATGAAGATATTAAGTTGCTAGTTGGCATACTCGAGATCAAAGAGTTCGTGGTACTTGTCAAACGAGCTTGCAAAGCTGAAGAACTTGGGAAAGAGAAAAAAAAAAGTCAAGTTTGAAGCTAGAGACATTCGAAAAAGATCATCGAGTAAGACCTTTCATTCTACACCAAAGAAGTTTAAAGATGACTCCAGTCGACATAAGGCTACTTCAGACTTCTCTAGACGAGATCGACCTCCTGTGGGTTCCCGAGCCACTTCGATGGCTAGTGTCGGTAATATTCAGCAGAGTTGGACTGAGTGCAAGCATTATGGAAAATGGCATTCTGGGAGTTGTAGATTTCGTGATCGGTCCTGTTTAAAATGTGGATCATCGGACCATTTTATTCGAGAGTGCCCGATGTTAGCTGAGCAAAATACGGCTCAGAATACAAGACCGAGCAACGCGTCAGCACGAGGCAGACCACCCAGACATTCAGGGAATATAGGTGGCAGTCAGAGAGGAATAAAGGATACTACAGTTCGATCAGAGGCTCGAGCACCTGCTAGGGCATATGCTATTCGCACTAGGGAGGATGCTGCTTCTCCAGATGTTATTACCGGTACTTTCACACTTTATGATACTACTGTGATTGCATTGATTAATCCGGGTTTGACTCATTCTTATCTGTGTGAAAAATTAGTATCCAGTAAGACTATGCCTGTTGAGTCTATTGAGTTTGTAATTCGAGTATCAAACCCCTTGGGTCAGTGTGTTCTAGTCGACAAAGTGTGTAAAGGTTGTCCGTTGATGATTCACGATTCATGCCTCCCAGCTGATTTAATGTTATTGCCTTTCGACGAGTTCGATATGATTTTGGGTATGGACTGGTTAACTTTGCACGATGCTGTTGTCAATTGCAAGAGAAAGACCATTGATTTGAGATGTCAGAGCGGTGAAATTATTTGGATCGAATCTAATGATATGAATGGGTTACCAGCAGTAATATCTTCGATGCTAGCTCGGAAGTATATGAGAAACGGGTATGCAGCTTACTTTGCTTATGTTCTTGATAGTAAAGTGACTAAAAAGCAGATTGAATCAGTACCAGTTGTGTGTGAATATACCGATGTGTTTTCTGAAGAACTACCAGGTTTACCACCTGTTCGAGAAATAGAATTTGGTATTGAATTAGTACCGGGGATGACTCTGATTTCGATAGCTCCGTATTAGATGGCAGCTGCAGAATTAAAAGAGTTGAAAGCACGGTTGCAAGAGTTAATAGATAGGGGCTTTGCACGACCGAGCTTCTCTCCTTGGGGTGCACCAGTCTTATTTGTGAAAAAGAAAGATGGGACTATGCGAATGTGTATTGATTATCGGCAGCTGAACAAGGTGACTAAAAAGAATAAATACCCGTTACCTCAGATTGACAATTTGTTTGATCAGTTGAAAGGGGCTTCAGTGTTTTCGAAGATAGATTTGAGATCTGGTTATTATCAATTGAGAGTCAGAGATTTCGATGTGCCAAAGACTGCCTTTCGAACGAGGTATGGACACTATGAGTTTTTGGTTATGCCTTTTGGACTCACTAATGCACCTGTTATCTTTATGGATTTTATGAATCAAATTTTTAGTCAGTATTTGGATCGGTTTGTGGTCGTGTTTATAGATGATATTCTAATCTACTCTAGATATGAAACCGAGCATGCTGAACACCTGAGACTTGTGCTACAAACTTTGCGAGATAAACAGTTGTACGCAAAGTTTAGTAAGGGTGAATTCTGGTTAAATGAGGTCAGTTTTCTGGGTCACGTTGTTTCTACATCAGGTATTCGGGTTGATCCGAATAAAATATCAGCTATACTTGATTGGAAACCCCCAAAGAATGTTTCCAAAATTTGAAGCTTTCTGGGACTTGCCGGATACTACAGACGATTCGTGAAAGGTTTTTCTATGATAGCTACACCCTTGACAAAGCTATTATAGAAAGATATCAAGTTCGAATGGGCGGAAAAGTGTCAGAAAAGTTTCGATCAGCTGAAAGCTCTTTTGACCGAAGCTCCAGTGTTAGTCCAACCTGAATCGGGTAAAGAATTTGTTATTTATAGTGATGCTTCTTTGAATGGTTTGGGTTGTGTTTTGATGCAGGAAGGAAAAGTCATAGCCTACGCTTCGAGACAGTTGAAGTCGCATGAAAGAAATTACCCGACGCATGATTTAGAACTCGCAGCCATTGTATTCGCGTTAAAGATATGGCGTCATTATCTCTTTGGTGAAAAATGTCATGTTTATTCAGATCACAAGAGTTTAAAGTACTTAATGACACAAAGAGATTTGAACCTGAGGCAGCGTAGATGGTTAGAGTTACTGAAAGATTATGAGCTTGTGATTGACTATCATCTGGGAAAGGCTAACGTTGTTGCAGATGCTTTAAGTCGAAAGTCATTATTTGCTCTTCGTGCGTTGAACGCACATATGGCTATGTATAGTGATAGTTCGATAGTAGCTGAATTAAAAGTAAGACCGTTGTTTATTCAACAAATTTGTGATGCTCAGAAAGTTGACGAAGATTCAATGGCAAGACGGGTTCAGTGTGAAAGTAGTGCAGAGTCAGAGTTTCGAATTGATGAAAATGATTATCTGAACTTCAAAGGCCGAATCTGTGTTCCGAGGAATGTGGATTTGATTCAGATGTTGTTGAATGAGGCTCATAATAGTCAATTGTGGGTACATCTGGGTAGCACGAAAATGTATAATGATTTAAAACAGTTCTATTGGTGGCCTGGTATGAAACGGGACATATCTGAATTTGTCTCGAAGTGTTTAGTTTTTCAGCAAGTAAAAGCCGAACATCAGATGCCTTCTGGGCTACTTCAGCCAATCATGATACCTGAATGGAAATGGGATAGAATTACTATAGATTTTGTATCCGGTTTACCTACGACACCGAGCAAGAAAGATGCAGTATGGGTTATAGTGGATAGACTAACCAAATCAGCTCACTTTATTCCAGTTCATACAGATTATTCGCTCGATAAGCTTGCTGAGTTATATGTATCTCAAATTGTGAGATTACATGGTGTGCCGATTTCCATTGTTTCGGATAGAGACCCGAGATTCACGTCGCAGTTTTGGAAGAAATTGCAAGATGCTTTAGGTACCAAACTACACTTTAGCACAACCTTCCATTCGCAGACAGACGGTCAGTCTGAACGAACCATTCAGATACTTGAGGACATGTTGAGATGTTGCGTCCTTAAGTTTGAAGGTACGTGGGAAAGATACTTACCTTTGATTGAATTTGCTTACAATAATAGCTTTCAATCTAGTATCAAAATGGCACCTTTCGAAGCTCTAAATGGCCACAAGTGTCGTACACCGTTGTACTGGATAGAGCTTAGTGAAAACAAGATACACGGGGTTGATTTGATTAAAGAGACTGAACAGAAAGTGGCTGTAATTAGAGACAGTTTGAAAGCTGCATCGGATCGCCAAAAGTCCTACGCTGAATTGAAACGTAAAGACATTGAGTTTCGGGTCAGAGACCGGGTATTTTTGAAAGTTTCTCTGTGGAAGAAAGTACTTCGATTTGGTCGGAAAGGCAAACTAAGTCTGAGGTTCATCGGACCGTATGAGATCATCGAACGTATCGGGCCTGTCGCTTATAGATTAAAGTTGCCCTGTAACACCCTGGTTTAGGGGCTGTGCGTATGGGGTATAAATCAAGTGTTAGTAGGTTTTTGGGAGTGCTTGGTTGAGTTTTAGAGGCTCTAAGAATGTTGGGATGAGAAGGGAAGGCTTTGGAAAATTTAGATTTTTAGGGTAAAAAGGAATTGGGCCTAGGAGAATTGAGCCCAATGGGCCTTAGGCGTAGTAGCGTTTAAATTTTTGGAGAACAAGAGACCGGCTTAAATGCAAGTTAGACTTATTAGGTAAGTTATTTTGGAAGGTTAGGGGCTTCTATGAAGTCCCAGGGATCAAATATTAGCTTTGGGGAAATTTTGGTTTTAGGTGCAAAAAACCACGGAAGTTGGCGAGTAGGCCTTAAGAATAAAATGTGGGGAAAAATGACACAAGTGGAGTGTGTGGTGTAGTGGCAAAGTGACGCCACTTAAGAGACAAAGGGGTGACGCCACAAGGGAAGGAAGGAGGTCCAAGGTTCAAGTCTTGGCTTTTGCATTTGGTTTTCTTTTTACTTGGACCTCGAATTTGGCTATAGATTTATATTTAGTTGCGCATGGTTTAAGACACAAGAGGAGCTTGTGGCCAAGTGGTTAACAGCGTGGATTATGTTGCAAGGAGCACAGGTTCGAATCTCATGAGAAGCAAGGGAGTATTTATTTTATGATGCTGGATGGAAGAGTTTTGATTGAATTTAAACTCTCTTGTGAAGGATCCCACATCGGAAAGATACAAAGAAGGAGGGTGAAGTGCTAGCTATATAAGGAGCATCCTAGGAGGAGAGTAAACACATCTTGGAGGCGTTTGGGCACAGGAGTGGTCGGTGTGGATTAACACGAGTCCTATCGGTGTGTAACTCTCTACTACTCTAGAGAGAGGCGGCAAATGCCGAAGTGCCGGTCCACGGCAATAGTAGCCACACGAGCGTGCGAGCGCATGTGTGGGGCTTCGGACGCGATAGTTGAGGCCATCATGTAGTATTCTTGTGGGTTGGAAATTTTGCTGGGGCGCGATGGGCGAAGTGGGCCCAATGGGCCCGTGGGCCCTTATGAGTAAATTGTGCGATTGTGTAGTATATAGTGAACTAGACTAGGTGGAACTTATATACATGGCTAGATTTGTGCTAGGTGGGCCACACGAGGCGTGTGGGCCCAAATGGGCGAAATTGGGCTTTAGGCCCAATAGTCCATTTCAACAGGAAATGGTAATTTGAGTCGCTAGTGGTGACATTAGGCCTTGAAAAGGCCATTTTAGTTGTGAATTTACGAAAATACCCTTGGTGGGTAAATTACGAAAATGCCCTTAGTAGGTAAAATTACGATTATACCCTTAAAGGTTGATTAGCATGATTATGTTGTTTAGTTTTGGCCGATTGTAGGGAAGGCTTGATCTCGCATATCTCGGGTTGTGGCTAGTGCTCGAAAAAGTGTTAAGGAATGGGGATCTAGTGCGTTAGATCTTGATCTACGGGATTTGATAGTCGCATTAGTAATCGGTGTGTAAACTAACACACTTCTTGCTTTGTATATGTTTGATAAATGATTGATTGGTAAAACCGAAATAGTATGGTTGAGTGATATGATACCCTATGGGGTATGTGCACAGATTCGTAAGTCCGTTTCATTATGAGTCTTGTTATTGATACATGATGTCATGATTTATGATGTATGTGCTATGAGATGCAACGTTAAACATGTTTGCATGATTTGAATACTATACATGAGTTGGTATGATGATGGGTGATATGAGTGGAGGGGGCAAAGTGATATTTTGTCTTTGACGAGCACCGGTGTTTTGGTAACACAACTTTGTGACTTTGGGTCACGGAGGTTTGGCACCTCCGGAGGTTTGGTACCTCGCCTCGTCCCCGTGGTTAACACCACCGTGGGTTGGCCCCACTTGTGAGATACGGGATTGACGCCGGTGATTTGGTATCACACGATGGGTTGGCCCCATCACCGCATTCGTGATCACGGTCACGGTGCTTTGGTAGCACATTGTGTCTTTGGGACACGGAGGTTTGGCACCTCATTGCGACTTGTCCCCGTGGTTTGACCACCGTGGGTTGGCCCCACTTGAGATATGGGATCGTCTCGCTAGTGATTTGGTATCACACGATGGGTTGGCCCCATCATCATTGGATTTGTGACTTCTGGTCACCAAGTGCTTTGGTAGCACATTGTGTCTTTGGGACACCAAAGTGGTTTGGTACCACATTGTGGATATTGTGTCTTTGGGACACCAAAGTGTTTTGGTAACACATTGTGACTATATGTCACCGTGGTTTGGCACCACCGGTGGTTTGGTACCACATAGGGTAGAAAAGGTGAATGGATGGTTAGGAGTGGGTGCATATTAATTGGATGCATGATGATTATGTTATGTTTGCATATGATGTTTTGCTAATCCGGGAAAAAGGGTTGCACATACTTGAGTCTTGGTGACTCACCTTTTCCTTTAACCATTTCAGTATTGCATAAAGTCGACCGGGATCTGAGAGGACAAGGTGGCCCATACGAAGATGATGTTCAATTATTTCATGCTTGATTTTGATATAAGTACTTTATTTGAATTGTTGGGTTGTAATAAAGGCCATTTTATGTTTTTGGTATTACTTTAACTATGGTTTATTTAAATTAAATTGCTACGTGAAAATGATTTATGGTTTGCAACCTATTTATTCAAATTGGATATTATAAACTAAAGTTTTAAAAATGAATGAGTTTTATAGCAAAGTTTTATTCCAAAGATATGTTTTCCAAAATTCAAAGCAAACTACGATGTTTTAAGATTTTCAACCGTCTTTTCAAGTGACATAACAGATTCGGTCGTAGCTTAATGGGCCGGGTTTGGGGATATTCTGATTTAGTATCGAGCCAGGTTCAAAACTCGGCTTTGAGGGTTTTGGGCTCAAACATTTTTCAAAATGGGTTTTTGCAATATGGGTTTTTAAGAAACTTTTCAGTTATTTCGCATGGCACTGTACCTCCGACCGAAGTCCACGGTAAGTACCCCTTACTATTGCTTGTGAGTTATTGATGTGATCGGATGATTGCAATAGTGGATTACTTTAGAAAATCGAAACTTTGATTGCTCGAAAGAACGACTTCCGTAAACTGTTCATAAAATTTACTCGTGGATTAAACAATTGGAACAAAATTTCTAATGCATAAAATCGTTAATCAGATTAAATCGCGACGCTAGATATGAGTTCTAGGGGCGTGGTCGTACTTCTCGTGGACGTGGTAGAGGCGATTTTGGTGATCGTATTTTTTTGCTCGTAAAGTATGTTAGCTCTTGGAGATCGAGTGCGCGCGATATAGCGTAGTGGAGAGAATTGGACTATTAGTTTAGACAAGTAATTTCGAGGACGAAATTATTTTAAGGAGGGTAGAATTGTAACACCTGGTTTAGGGGTCTGTGCGTATGGGGTATAAATCAAGTGTTAGTAGGTTTTGGGAGTGCTTGGTTGAGTTTTAGAGGCTCTAAGAATGTTGGGATGAGAAGGGAAGGCTTTGGAAAATTTAGATTTTTAGGGTAAAAGGAATTGGGCCTAGGAGAATTGAGCCCAATGGGCCTTAGGCGTAGTAGCGTTTAAATTTTTGGAGAACAAGAGACCGGCTTAAATGCAAGTTAGACTTATTAGGTAAGTTATTTTGGAAGGTTAGGGGCTTCTATGAAGTCCGGGATCAAATATTAGCTTTGGGGAAATTTTGGTTTTAGGTGCAAAAACCTGGAAGTTGGCGAGTAGGCCTTAAGAATAAAATGTGGGGAAAAATGACACAAGTGGAGTGTGTGGTGTAGTGGCAAAGTGACGCCACTTAAGAGACAAGGGGTGACGCCACAAGGGAAGGAAGGAGGTCCAAGGTTCAAGTCTTGGCTTTTGCATTTTGGTTTTCTTTTACTTGGACCTCGGAGAATTTGGCTATAGATTTATATTTAGTTGCGCATGGTTTAAGACACAAGAGGAGCTTGTGGCCAAGTGGTTAACAGCGTGGATTATGTTGCAAAGGAGCACAGGTTCGAATCTCATGAGAAGCAAGGGAGTATTTATTTTATGATGCAGACTGGAAGAGTTTGATTGAATTTAAACTCTACTGACGAAGGGATCCCACATCGGAAAGATACAAAGAAGGAGGGTGAAGTGCTAGCTATATAAGGAGCATCCTAGAGGAGAGTAAACACATCTTGGGGCGTTTGGGCACAGGAGTGGTCGGAGTGCGGATTAACACGAGTCCTATCGTGTGTGTAACTCTCTCTACTCTAGTCAGAGAGCGGCAAATGCCGAAGTGCCGGTCACGGCAATAGTAGCTACACACGAGCGTGCGAGCGCATGTGTGGGGCTTCACGCGATAGTTGAGGCCATCGTAGTATTCTTGTGGGTTGGGGTCGCTTGGCCGCGATGGGCGAAGTGGGCCCAATGGGCCCGTGGGCCCTTATGAGTAAATTGTGCGATTGTGTAGTATATAGTGAACTAGACTAGGTGGAACTTATATACATGGCTAGATTTGTGCTAGGTGGGCCACACGAGCATGTGGGCCCAAATGGGCCGAAATTGGGCTTTAGGCCCAATAGTCCATTTCAACCGGAAATGGTAATGAGTCGCTAGTGGTGACATTAGGCCTTGAAAAGGCCATTTTAGTTGTGAATTTACGAAAATACCCTTGGTGGGTAAATTACGAAAATGCCCTTAGTAGGTAAAATTACGATTATACCCTTAAAGGTTGATTAGCATGATTATGTTGTTTAGTTTTGGCCGATTGTAGGGAAGGCTTGATCTCGCATATCTCGGGTTGTGGCTAGTGCTCAAAAGTGTTAAGGAATGGGGATCTAGTGCGTTAGATCTTGATCTACTGGATTTGATAGTCGCATTAGTAATCAGTGTGTAAACTAACACACTTCTTGCTTTGTATATGTTTGATAAACCGATTGATTGGTAAAACCGAAATAGTATGGTTGAGTGATATGATACCCTATGGGGTATGTGCACGGATTCGTAAGTCCGTTTCATTATGAGTCTTCGTTATTGATACATGATGTCATGATTTATGATGTATGTGCTATGAGATGCAACGTTAAACATGTTTGCATGATTTGAATACTATACATGAGTTGGTATGATGATGGGTGATATGAGTGGAGGGGGCGGTGATATTTTGTGCTGACGAGCACCAGTGTTTTGGTAACACAACTTTGTGACTTTGGGTCACCAGAGGTTTGGCACCTCCAGAGGTTTGGTACCTCAGCGTCTCGTCCCTGTGGTTAACACCACCGTGGGTTGGCCCCACTTGTGAGATACGGGATTGACGCCAGTGATTTGGTATCACACGATGGGTTGGCCCCATCACCAGATTCGTGACTACGGTCACCAGTGCTTTGGTAGCACATTGTGTCTTTGGGACACCAGAGGTTTGGCACCTCATTGCGACTTGTCCCTGTGGTTTGACCACCGTGGGTTGGCCCCATCATCATTGGATTTGTGACTTCGGTCACCAGTGCTTTGGTAGCACATTGTGTCTTTGGGACACCAGTGGTTTGGTACCACATTGACGGATATTGTGTCTTTGGGACACCAGTGTTTTGGTAACACATTGTGACTATATGTCACCAGTGGTTTGGCACCACCAGTGGTTTGGTACCACATAGGGTAGAAAAGGTGAATGGATGGTTAGGAGTGGGTGCATATTAATTGGATGCATGATGATTATGTTATGTTTGCATATGATGTTTTGCTAATCCGGGAAAAAGGGTTGCACATCGAGTCTTGGTGACTCACCTTTTTCCTTTAACCATTTCAGTATTGCATAAAGTCGACCAGGGATCGGAGAGGACAAGGTGGCCCATGCCAAGATGATGTTCAATTATTTCATGCTTGATTTTGATATAAGTACTTTATTTGAATTGTTGGGTTGTAATAAAGGCCATTTTATGTTTTTGGTATTACTTTAACTATGGTTTATTTAAATTAAATTGCTACGTGAAAATGATTTATGGTTTGCAACCTATTTATTCAAATTGGATATTATAAACTAAAGTTTTAAAAATGAATGAGTTTTATAGCAAAGTTTTATTCCAAAGATATGTTTTCCAAAATTCAGCAAACTACGATGTTTTAAGATTTTCAACCGTCTTTTCCCAGTGACATAACCAGATTCGGTCGTAGCGAATGGGCCGGGTTTGGGGATGTTACATGCCCTCTGAATTAGAAAAGATACACAACATATTTCATGTTTCGATGCTCCGTAAATATCGATCAGATCCGTCACATGTGATTTCTCTGTCTGAGAATGAAATCCGATCCGATATGACGTACGAGGAGGAACCGATTCGTATTTTAGCTTGTGAAGTGAAAGAGTTGAGAAACAAGAAAATTCTGTTAGTAAAAGTACTATGGAATCGACATGGAGTAGAAGAGGCTACGCGGGAGCCTGAGGATTCAATGAGGCAACAATATCCGACTTTGTTTAACGGTAAGATTTTCGGGGACGAAAATCCCTAAGGGGGAGAGTTGTAACAGTCCGAATTTGACCTTAATCGGAACGGTGGTTTCGGGACCATGAATCCGAGTCTGAAAAATTTTTAAATATTATTTTCGGTGCTTATTATATGTGAATTAATGTGTGTGAAAGTTTCGTATGAAAATTTGATCGTTTGTGTGTTTAATTTAACAAAAGGACTTAATCGCGTAAAGTGCAAAAGTTGCAAACTATAGTGAATAGTGCTAAAGTGATAATGGCTTTTTAATATGGGGTATCAAAAGGGCAAATAGCCCATTTTAAAGTTAGTGGACTGTAGAAAGACAAATAAACCATTGTTTATGTTTTATATTATTAATTAGAAAAGGTTAAAATTGCAAATTAGTAATAACATAATATAAGTTAATAATTAAACAAAACAAAAAGGCCATTATCATCTTTTATCTCTTGGCCAAATGTGGAGGAAGAACAAGGGCTTGGTTTCTTTTGATTTTTGGCAATTATAGTCTCAAATTCATGGTTAGTTTGATTTCGGTTCTTGATAATTTTTACGTTTTTGCAATCGTTGCTTCAAATACTTCAAGACCCATGCTTGAATTTTTTATTTTGATGAATATTTTGAAATGTGCCATTCATGAGCTCATGAGTTTTATGATGGTAGTTGATGAATTATGGAAGATATATGTTAGATTAATATGTTTTGTATTGAAATTTTTAGTGAAATTGAGTAATTAGGGCTAAATTGAGAAAATAATTTTTTGAGGGGTTAAAATGCAAAATAAATGAAAGAAATGGACTTGTATAGTCCCTATGGATATTCGGCCCTTGGGTTGTGTAATGAAATTTTGTTTATTTTGTGTTTTGTGCAAATAGGACTAAATTATAAAAATGTGAAATATTAGGGGCAAAATAGTAATTTGCCTAATTAGGTGTTTTTGGATTAAATTGAAATGAAATGTACTTGAATGAGCTTATTTTAAATATGTTTAGATCAAGAACAAAGAAAATCGGATTTGGATCGGGGAAAAACGAAAATTCACGAATAGCCGGTCTTCGTCGTCCGTCGATAGTCGAGGTAAGTCCTTAAGCAAATATATGTTAAAAATTATTTATGTAACTTAATGAATGATGAAATTTAAATATTTTGAGGATATATATATAAGATAGCCGAATGTGGATAAATATTTTAGCATGAAGTGTTGTTAAATTTTAATTGAATTGATAAGTTCATGTGATATGAATTATGTATGGTTTGTATAATTCGTTAACTTGTAATGTGAATGAGACGGAAGTAATATTGTATTTCGTGCTCGAGCCCAGCGTGCCTTGTGCGGTGATGTAATTCGGGCTTTGAGCCTAGCGTGCCTTGTGCCTGATTTGTATCAGCTTATTGCCCAGCAAAGCTAAATGCCGATGATCAAATTCGGACCTTGGGCCTAGCGGAGCTTAGTGTCGGTGTGTAATTGGGCTTGATGCTCAGCAGGCTTAATGCCGGTGATGTATTATAAATAGAGAATTCATGAATCATGAACAAGGTGGAACGTAATTACTACAATAAACTAAATGCTCGGGTAAGTATAAATTTTTATAAATGCAAGGAATGAGGTAAGTTATTATCTTTCCTTTCGAATTAAATAAGTTGTGAAATGGTCAAGGTTTTTAGTAATGAATTTATATGATATCGCAATTGATCTATTCATTTATGAGTATGAAATGTATATTGAAATATAAGCTTGGTAATATCTTTGAGATTCGGTCATTTGTAAAAATGTCAAAGGTGAGAGTTATCGGAGATGCTTATATTTGTGTATAACTAATTACATGTGATCAGGATATATGTTATACTTATTAGTGATGGAATATGTGAATATCTAAGGCATTTAAGTGCTTTGGAGAGTTGTATGCCTTCGATAAGGAAATGATAAATGCTAAGTTAAAGAGATGGCAATTCGGCCATAATGGAATTTTTTAGGTTAAATTAATTGTATTTAATGTCATAGACAAATTTATATATATGCATAAATTGTTCGAATGTTTAATTACTGAATTGTAATTGCTTAAGACTTATTAAGCTAGTAAGCTTACTCTGTGTGTGTTCAATGTTCTGTTTTATAGATTTTGATCAAGCTAAGGACTCAGGGAATCATCGTTGAAGTCACTCACACTATCAACTTATTTTGGTACTCATAGAAGTTGAATTTTAAGCATAAGGCATGTATAGGCTAGGTTGATATTTTGAATGATACTTGTTAATGCTTATAGCCATGCGAAAATGGCTATCTCTATTGGGTTAGATTTAATTCCCATACTTTTTTTATAATGGCTTGTTTATAATGCTTTTGGATGTATAAAATTCGGTCATGGTTTAATCATGTATGATAAGTAGTCATGTGATATATATATATGTTAAGTGTTTAGTCATGTGTTTGGAAATGAGGAAAATGATGGATGTTCGACGAGTCATAGTATATAATATATTAGCTAAATAAAATTCCTATTATATATATGTGGTGTATCTAGTATAAACTCGACATATTGATATGTTTTGCAATTTTTGAAATTGGTTTGAATGAAGTAGATATGATTGGAAGATGTACATTTCTGCTGGCTTAATTTAGTTTATTTGGATGACTAAGTGTGTGGATGATTGCCATGAGATCATTTGGTATGAATAACTTTCGAATGTATATTATAGAAGATTGTTCTGTTTAATCTAAGATGTTAATAACGGTTAGATGGTTAAGACAAGGCTAGTATGTATTAGTTAAGTATTAATTGGAATTTATGTGTATGCATTAACTTTAGTCATTTCATGGAATATGAAATATGTTATGTAATGCATATATGTGTTCGGTTAAGCTTATGAGAGATATCTACATGTAACCAAATTGTTTGATGAATTAGTTGTTTAAGCTTAATTTCAAATTTGGTAAATGCGCATATCTATGATGTGTTGATATATATATGAAATTAGCTATATGTGAATTCTTGATTTGATTAAGTGTTTGACTCTATCTAGACTTAGTACAAGCTATGTAATGTACATGAAATATTATATGTATGTCTTTGTATAATCGGCCAAGTAAATGAGTGTGTGCATGATATTGTAATAAGCTTGTATGTTTCGACCATATGGGATAAGGTTTTTAAACCACATGTTTTAGGTCTTATAAGTAAGTTGAAATAGAATGATTTATGGATCATGCATATTTTAATTAACTAGATACGATTAGTTTGTTTGTATGAGCATTTCAAAAAATAAAAAGATATGATAAATGAGGTTTATGCTATTTGCATTGTTGTGTGATATTATTGAAATGTACATTGCATGATTATTTTGTGTTCATTCGTGATCATATTGAATATGACTTAGTTTAGTATATTAAGTATGTATTACGCATGGGACTATCTATTTATAATTGAACCATTTTATAAGGATGTTTAACTAAAACATACATTGATTGAATAAAATTTTTTACTTATCTGGTAATACCGTAACCCTAATCCGGCGACGGATACGGGTTAGGGGTGTTACAATGTCTGGGACATTGGCATCGTATTTGATTTTTTGTAAGACCCTTTCCGGGACAGTGGCATCGATATTTGAATACATGTAAGACCACGTCTGGGACGTTGGCATTGTACGAGTATTTTGAGTTATCCGAGTATCCTATCTGATTCTGAATGGTTCAACGGGCAAATCCGAGAAATGAAAGACTATGTGAAATGTGTAATCGATTCAGGTACGTTGGAAATGAATACCATGTTTGAGTATGAAAGGTGAGTATATGTGAATTTGCTCAAGTGAAATATGTGTATAGTCTTGTTGAGACTAAATATGATATGTGTATGAATGAGTTATGATCAAATTGATACTAGAAATATGAAGTGTTGGTAAGCAATGGCTCAACAAATGAGCCAAAGAGGAATTATGTATTTGAAATGGAGATATATTAATGTTCTTGTTTTTTCTATGATAATGAATGTTTATATGTTAAGTTTATTTGTATATGGCTTACTAAGCTTTTGAAAGCTTACTCTGTGTGTGTTTGCTTTGTTTTATAGATCGTTAAAGCTACTGAAGGCTCGAGATCGTTGAGGATCGTCACCACACTATCAAATCATATTTTGGTACCTTTTGAAAGAGTTTATATTAAAATATGGCATGTATAGTCTAGTTGAAATGGTTAATGTTTTGAAAGGTGTAAAAATAGCCATGTGGTATGGCTAGATAATGAATGTGATGTGAACGAGTAATTCATGATATATGATGCATATATTTTGTATGGTTTAATGGCTAATGATTGAACTAATGAAATGGTCAAATTTATGATATGTTTTGTGATGCAAAGTTAGCATAATATTGATGATGGGTTGTCACATTGAATTGGTAAGTTTTTCAATGAATTTTACTTAGAAATGTTAGGGATTGGATTGAGCTAAATGGTACATAAGTTAGTGTGTTATGCTCATGAGTGGTTAGAAAAGATTGTTATTTTGGTATTTTTGGTTGCTTTTGAGGCTTAGAACAATGCTTAAATGTGCTTGTGGGTGTAACCCAAAGTGTGGGTGGCAAATTGGCCTTGCAAATGGCCTACACGGTTGATTACACGGGCGTGTGGCTCGACCGTGTTCTTTGTGGTTGTATTTCAAAACAAGTCAGGCTCGACCACGGGCTGGACACACGGGCGTGTGACTGGCCGTGTGGTGCAAGTCAGTGTCGACCACGGGTGAGGCACACAGGCATGTCTCAGGCTGTGTGGACAAGTCAGTATGTATGCCCTGTTTTGCCACGGCTCGGACACATGGGCGTGTCTAACACGGCCTGCCCACACGGGCGTGTGACCTCTATAACTTTGAGAAATGTTTGATTTTGGGAAAAATTTTGTATGATTCTAGTTTAGTTCCAACTCCATTCTAATGCATGTTTAAGGTCTCGTAGACCTCATTAAAGGACTATGTGCTTGTGTTTTGCCTTGATATGATGATGATATACTTTATAATGTGAATTGTTCGTAAAATTTTTCGATTGTCCAGTAATGCCACTTAACCCTAGACCGGCGATGGTTACGGGTTAGGGGTGTTACATTTCATACCTTTTTACCTCAAGAAGTGATCGAAGAGTAATATTGCTCTCTTTAGGGCGATATTTCTGCAATAATGAGATATTATCAAACATCATTGATAAATGAGATATATATATTTGCCTACATATTGGCAAAATAGATCATAAGAGTTGTAAAAGTCATTTAAAGATAATTACTTTATCAATCCTCCTATCTTTGCGTGGACTTTCAATAACAATCCAACTGTTTAGGAACTCAGGCAGCAGCTTTAACTGATATGCAAAACATTCAAGATAACCGTCTAAGAAAATCGTAGTTAATAGAGCTATTTGTTTATGTTTCTAAGGTGTGTGGATGCTTACCTTATTGAATCTTCTCTTCAAAGTAGGAGCTTGAGCTTCAAGAGGTAGCATAGAGACAGGGGTTGCCTCTATTATATAACCAGTTCTTTCTGCTACTACTAGTTTCAAACCATTTAGTAAATTCTATCAGGGCAATAACTTTGTTCTACTATATATGTAAAAAACTAAAATAGTTTATATAAAACACACACACACGTGATAAATAGTTAACCTTTTGAAATGAAAGAAGCACAAAATGAATATGACAATCTACCTAATAAAACCTTAAGGGTATCTAAACCAGACATAACATATGTGGATAGAGTTTAATATTAAAAACCTTGTGTTTAACAATTTTCATAAATATTTTTAAACCTTAAACTACCATCCAAGAATAAAATTGTAAGTGTTCATTTACTTCAAAAAAGATTTTTTTTTAAAACTAAAATCGTTTTCACTATTTATATGAAATAAATTTTACCATTTTTTAATTTTAAAAAATTATGAACTGATATAGAAAATTTTAGTGTTAAACTTAAGGGATCTCTTTTTCTCTCACTCTTATTTATATTATTGGGGCATTACTAATTTACTTTATTCAAAATTCTTTCAGATGGTGCAACCTAGCTAAAAAAATAATCTAAAATAGGCTTTTTTCTCTTGGTAATGTTGGTAGGAGGAAGATTGATGGAGTTGAATAGAAATCTATATACTCTTATTTGGATTGTTGGTGCATGACTCAAGTTCCCATTCTTCCTCTCTTTGTTTTAGTTTTGATCTCATGGACTTAATTCATGGGAGTTTATATGAAACATATTGATGTGACTTAACCATAATCACAATATCTTGTATTAAATAGGTACATATATTTTAGTTGGAGAAAGTTTTATTATTATTCTATAACTTTGTTCTACTATATAACTATAAGTACAATAACTTTGTTCTACTATATAACTATAAGTAAAATTGTACGACACATTGCTATATATTTAAAATATGAAAGAATCTGAAAATTTACCTAAAAAAACCTTAAGGTAATGATAGAAAGTAAGAAACTATGTGTTTTTTACTTTTTCAAAATGAGACGTGTTTTGGACAAATAATGGTAACCAAACAAGACATAACTTATGTAAAAAGTGTTGAATAACTTTCATAAAATCTCCTTTGGAGTTAAACTAGCTTCCAAAAGTAAATCTGCTATTAATTTAAGTGTTGATTTTTAAGTCAACAATAGCTTACAAAAAATAATTTTTGAAATGCTAAATTGTTTTTACTATTTGTATGAAATAAATTTTACCAATTTTTATTTTTAAAGAAAGTATGAATTGATGTAGAAAAGTTTAGTATTAAACTTAAGGGATCAAATTATAATGCTTGAGTGCTTGTAATTTACTTTACTTATACGTTCTAGTTTTTATTCCATACGTAGATTATTGATGGTTTGTAGGTTTGTGATCGAGCATTGTCGTCAAGGAGTCTTCGTAATCTTTATTTTGTGAAAATTGTTTACACTTAGGTTTGTGATCGAGCATGTTCTTTGGATTTGTTACTTGGTCGAATTGGGTGCTTTGATCTTTATTTTGGAACTTATTTGATTATTTCCATTTTTTGTTAAATGATTTATTATTTGTGTCATAAAATTTTAAAATTTACGTGTTAATTGGTAATGACTGAACAATTGATTGAACGAATCACTCCGACGACCGCTGTGTTGCTTTGGATTTGATCCAACTTTCTGATCGGGATTGGGATGTTACATTGAGTCAGTGAATACACAAAAATAACAAAAAGAAAAAATAAAGATCAAAATACAAGAAAAGAAAAAGAAAGATTTTCGAAGGTAGCAATTTTCTTTTCTTTTCAAGGAATGCATGCATATACAATAAATGAGATGAGCTAAGATAAATGTGGCTTCATCAAACCAATGGTCCTCAGCCACAAGGATGCTATGAATCCCCAAATGTACTAAAGAATAAAAAAGGGGAAAGGTTTTTTGTTTCTCTTTTTTCTTCTTTCCATTTTCCTTTTTTCTTCAAAATAAAGAGGTCGGAAGGTTCTGATTAAGTGGTATCATTAGACTTAAGCCTTAACCACGAGGAAACCCTAAATCCCCAGTCAATCTAAAAAAACTAAAAAAAGTTTTTTTTCTTATTAAAAACAAAAAGAAAAGCTTTAAAAATGATATTTTTTATCGGTCACCATATATGGTGCTTTGTTGCCGAAGACTAATGAGCCTTTGGGTTCACTAGGGGCAAAACTAGCCAAGAAAAACAGAGAGAGTAAAGAGAAAATCAAGGAAGGATTTGTATTGAAAAAATTAAAAAATATGGAAAGAAAAAAGGGGTTAAGGTTTAAATAGTGGGGAAATGGGAAATTTGCTACGCAGTCCCCTCATTTTTTCATTTTATTTTTAAGGCCTTCCACTTTTTAAATTACAGCAAAGATCCTTTCATGTTTTTATTTTAGTTTTTAAGTATCTATGCCTTCTGAAATTGCTTCATTGTTCCCGACACATTTTGGTATCTTCAAAATTTGAAATTCTGGCTAGGAAAATTACAAATTAAGTCCTTTTACTTTCACTTTTTTAAAAAAAAAATTGAAATTTAAATGTTATTCAAATAAATTTTATTTCATTTCTCTTTTTATTTCATTTTAATTTAATTTTTAGTTTATTATCATGTATTTATTTTTATTATGTGAGTGTCTTCAATTATTTTTATTTTGTAATTTTAGTTATTCTATTTTCTTTCCTTTCACGAGATTATTTTTATTGTTTCTTTTATGATTATTTTGTGTTTATTCATTATTGAGTAGTTCGTTATGAATTTCTTTTGATTAATTTACTCTTTTTTTTATTATTTTTTAGAATACTTTGATAGATAGTTAATAATTATATTTTTTTAGAATTTAGGTCTTTATATTTATTTAACTTGTTTTAGAATTTGGGTTTTAATATAATTTAGATTTAATTGGAGTTTGCTGTTAATTTTGGATCTTATTTAGATTTATTATTTTGAGATTTTAGATTTTAGATCTTTTAGGTTCAGTTAGATTTCAAATTTAGATTTTCAGAGTTTAGATATTCCTTTATTTCATTTTCAGCCTTTGGAATTTCAAAATTTTAAGTTTTAGTAGATTTAATTAGAATTTATTCTTATTTTTGGGCTTAGGATTTAGATTTAGGTTTTAATAGATTTTATTAGATTTTGTAACACCCCAAACCCGGCCTAGACGTTATGGCCGAATCTGGCAATGTTACATGATAGGGTGTTTGTAAAATTATGTTGTTGCAATAAAACCATTTCTGCTTAATTACTTTTCTTTATCTCTTATTAGTTCCAAAATTCATTTTACTCACTTGCCCCCATAGTTTTAAAACGTAACTTGTTGCGGAAGCTTTTAAAAACAGTTTAAGTAATCGCGAGTTTAGAAAAACTTTAGCTTTTTGGAAACCGAGTTTCCCTATGACTAGCGGTTATAAATCCATAAAATAAACAAAAACCCAAGTTAAGAAAAAGTCCAAGAAGTCCCCAAATTACATCAAAATAAACCAATAATAATACTATAGTCATAAATCGTAAATCGTGAATTAAAAGAGTCCAATAATCGTGGTTACCGCCGAGTCCTCCACCGCACCGATCTATCTAGGTCTGGGGATTACCTGTGCACATTAAACAGAAGGGGTGAGTTTACGTAAACTCAATGTAATCCCACAGAAAACAAACAATAGCAAATCACAAAGGCACACGCTTAAAAGCAGTCTTGGGCCTCACCATTTTCAAGATGTCGAATGATTTGAGCCTTAGCCCTTCTGAGTACAGTATCAAATATGCAGTAGGGACTTAGCCCACCACAGTATTAGTGGCAATCATGCAGTATTCAGTAACAAAGTCCTACCCAACCAGCCTCTACACACCATCTCCGTCCAACCCTACACTCAATGTGGGAATTAAATCAACCCACCCATCCCTACACTCCAGGTAGTACCGAATGCGGCATAAATCAAGAATTTGCGGTGAGTCACAAGATAATAGGCTTAAGAGCCTTTCAGTACACTTCCTCCAAATAATATCAACCCAACCCAAAGCAATGTAACATACAATGAAATGTCATGCTATCATAGGTTTTTCAGATACACATTCAGTTCAGTATACATGTTTGTAAATAACATGCTCAGTACATAATACACACAATCAATATCACACAGTTAACGGTCTACGTAGTGCTTACCGACCCTATGGAAGGTTCACAGTCGACTTGGTCGACCCGTGCAACCTTAACCGTCATTTCAATAAAAATGGGCTCACACGCCCATGTGGCCTGCCAGTGTGAGCCCACACGCCCATGTGGCCTACCAGTGTGGGCCCACACGCCCATGTGGCCCACACAGCCCAAATTTGCCTTGACAGTGTGGATCACACGGCCTGGCCCAAAGTTCCGCATGCCCGTGTAGCCCACACGGCCCAAATCAGTCCAGCCCGTGTGTCGCACATGGCCAGCCTGGCCATCACACGGCCGTGTCGTGCTCGCACGGCCTGGCCTCGTCGAACACACGCCCATGTTAGGGCACACGGCCCACCACACGGGCGACCACACTCCCTTGTGGCGTCGACAGTGGGGTTTTTTGGCTTTTCACTGAACCCCGTTTCCTGCATTTCAGTACACACCTGGTTTCGATTCAAGCTAAAACGATCCCCGAGCCTTCCTGAACCTATATTCGACCAATTTCCACTCAATTTATCATTTAACAATTGAACTATAACCGAACCTGAAACTAGAATACTCATCCATAGAGTGATTAAAACTTACCCCAACACTTTGAATTGATTCGTTACGAAACAATACAACGAGAGCCTTACTCCACACGACATGCTGCTATCAAAACCCAGAAATTTAGATTCACAAAAATGAAAACAATCATCTAAGAACGATACCAACCGATATACTACTTACCACCCGCCAGCGATTTACGTCGCAAAGGAAAAAGAAACAGAATGAAAGCGAAAAGGGAGGGGAATTTCAAAGGAATTTTGGCAGCAAATGGGGAAGAGAAAACGACTGAGAAAGAAGAGAGAAAAAAATAAGGAGGAAGAAGCGTCAGTTTTTTTGAAGGGAGAATTTGGAAAATTGATTTACTCAATCACACTACCCACATTATCTCAACCACCCACTACTCAGTTATCCACTGCAACTCAATCCCTTAATTTTCTCCCTCAACTCCCACTACACATCCACCACTCAGAATCCCAGTTCAGCACAACTCTGGCAAAACTTAAAGCAAAAAAACTACTCCTTGCCATTGCAGAGAATCGAACACAAGACCTCCAACACACCAACACTCCACTTAACGACTAAACCAATAGGCCCATTCTGATAACTATTTACCAACTATTAAACTTAAGCCCTTTAGGCCAGGTTAAGGCTTTATTTATAAAAATTACCAAAATTTGCCCAAGTCCTGCCTTGAACTTGGGACCTCTCACACACTCCCAAAACACTTAACCACTGAAGCAGGTACAAAATTGTGTCACACATCCGTAAAAATAAAAATTTAAATTTTGGGGCATTACAACTCTACCCCTAAAAGAAAATTTTGTCCTTGAAATTTACCTGATCAGAATAGATGAGGATACTGCTAACGCATCGCACCCTCAGGCTCCCATGTGGCCTCGTCAGTGCTATGATTACACCATAGAACCTTTACCAAAGGGATAGACTTCCTCCCCAGAACCTTTACGTCACGATCCAGAATCTGGACAGGCTCCTCCTCAAAGGTCAAGTCTGGCCTAACCTCAATCTCCTCAACAAGGACAATATGAGTAGGATCAGAGCGGTAGTGCCTCAACATAAAGACGTGGAACACGTCATGAATACGATCCAACTCCGAAGGTAGCTCCAACTAATAAGCAACCGGTCCCACTCGCTTGAAATACGGTAAGGTCCAATAAACCTAGGGCTTAACTTGCCCTTACGACCAAACCTCAATACTTTCTTCTATGGCGAGACCTTGAGAAAGACGAAGTCCTCTATAGAATACTCGATCTCACGCCTCTTCAAATCCGCATAAGATTTTTGCCTGTCAGAATCCGCTTTCAAACGATCCCAAATCAATCTAACCTTATCCTCTGTCTCAGAAACCAACTCAGGACCCAGAACACGTCGCTCGCCCAACTCAGTCCAACATAAAAAAGTGCGACACTTACTACCATATAGTGCCTCGTAAGGTGCCATCTGGATGCTAGAATGGAAGCTATTATTATAGGCAAATTGCGCTAATTGCAGGTAGTCCTCCTAACTACCTCAGAAATCAATAACACAACTCCTCAAAATATCCTCCAGTATCTGAATCACCCTCCCAGACTGACCATCGGTTTTAGGATGGAATGCAGTACTGAAGTCCAACCTTGAACCCAGAGCCTCATGCAACTTTCTCCAAAACTGAGATGTGAAACGAGGATCCCTATTAGAGATGATCGAAACTGATAACCCATGTAGTCTCACTATCTCAGAGATATAAAGCTTTGCCCGACACAGAGAGAATAGTCCGCATTTAACCTAAGATTAAGTGGGCAAATTTGGTCAATCGATCCACGATGACCCATACTGAATCCTTCTTAGTGGGTGTTAGGGGCAACCCACTAACGAAGTCCATAGTCACTCGCTCCCATTTCCATAGAGGAATCTTAACTGGATGCAGCAAACCCAAAGGTAACTGATGCTCAGCCTTAACTTGCTAGCAAGTCAGACATCTAGCCACAAAATTAGTGACCTCTCGTTCCAATCCTTGCCACCAATATAATTCACGAAGATCTCGTTACATCTTATTTTCGCCAGGATGCATAGCATAAGGGCTACTATCCGCCTCTCTCAGTATAGACTGTCTCAAATCGGTATTATTTGGAACACAGATCCATCCACGAAAATAGAGTACCCCATCACTATTCAATCCAAAATTTGTAGTGCTACCACTCTCAATATGTCAGAATCGAAGACCTAAAGACTCGTCCTACAACTGCTTACCCTTAATCTGCTCAATCTATATGGGCTTAACCTGAAGCTCGGCTAATAAGCTACCATCATCAAATAAGCTTAGTCGAGTAAACATCGCCCTCAAATCAGTCATAGCTTTACGACTCAGTGCATCGGCCACCACATTGGCCTTGCCAGGATGGTACTCAATGGTGCAGTCGTAGTCCTTAAGCAGCTCAACCCATCTACGTTGCCTAAGATTCAGCTCCTTCTGAATAAGGAGGTACTTGAGGCTCTTGTGATCAGTGTAGATGATACACTTCTCACCATACAGATAGTGCCTCCAGATTTTCAGTGCAAAAACAACGGCGGCCAATTCCAAGTCATGCGTCAGAGAGTTCGCCTCATGCGTCTTAAGCTGACAAGACGCATATGCTACCACCTTACCGTCTTGCATCAACACACATCCCAAACCGACATGAGATGCATCACTATAAACTGTGAACTCCTTTCCAAGTTCAGGCTGTATCAAAATAAGAGCCTCAGTCAGTACAGTCTTAAGCTTCTCGAAGCTCTCTTACTGTGCATCAGTCTAGATAAATGGTACACCCTTACGTAGCAGCTTAGTTAAGGGTGCTGCAATCAGTGAAAACCTTCCACAAATCGTCGGTAATAACCTGCCAAACCCAGAAAACTACGAATCTCTAACATATTCCTAGGTTGTTTCCACTCCAACACAGCCTCAATCTTTTAAGGATCAACTTGAATCCCTTCAGCAGAAACCACATGACCCAGAAATGTCACCTCATGCAACTAGAACTCACACTTGCTAAACTTAGCATAGAGCTCCTTTTCCCTCAAAGTCTGTAGGACGACTCGAAGGTGCTCATCATGCTCCTCCTCAGTCCTCGAGTAAACTAGTATGTCGTCAACGAACACTACCACAAACCGATCCAAATAAGGCTGAAATACTCAGTTCATCAAATCCATGAAAGCTGTCGGTGCATTAGTCAATCCAAATGGCATCACTAGGAACTCGTAATGAGCATAACGAGTCCTAAACGCCGTCTTATGTACATTAGCCTTCTTAACCCTCAACTGATGATACCCAGATTAGAGGTCAATCTTGGAGAATACCGAAGCTCCTTGGAACTGGTCAAATAGGTCATCTATCCTCGGTAACGGGTACTTGTTCTTAATGGTCAACTTGTTCAATTGCCGATAGTCGACACACATCCGCATAGATCCATCCTTCTTCTTCATAAACAGTATCGGTGCTCCTCACGGAGACACACTAGGGCGGATGAACCCACAATCCAATAACTCCTGAATCTGAGCCTTAAGCTCCGTAAGCTTCTTCAGTGCCATTCAGTAGAGAGCGATGGACACCGGAGCTGTACTAGGAAAAAGTTGAATCCAAAACTCCACTTCCTAATTTGGAGGTAAAGCCGGTAGCTCCTCAGAAAAATGTCTGGGAAATCCCTTATAGTGCGATATTCTTTATAGTAGAGTCCCGAAAAGTGAAAACACTCACGTAGGCCAAGAACGCCTCACATTCCTTACGAACCAACCTCTCCACCACCAGCGCAGAAATCACATTAGATAAATAATTCTGGCGTTCTCCAACCAAGACTACCTCATTATTCTCCTCAGTCCTCAATACGACCCTCTTAGTCGCACAGTCCAAGCTGACACAGTTCTTGACCAACTAGTCCATCCCCAATATCATATCGAACTCCCCAAACGGAAGCTCCATCAAGTCAGCTAGAAATATTGTTCCTTGAACCTCTAACGGAACATCTCTATACAGTTTGCTAACCCGAACAGATTGCCCCAACGGACTTAATACCATGACCTCACTGGAAGTACTCTCAACCGATAATCCCAGATTCCCAGAAACAGAGCAGGCAATATATGAGTGAGTGGATCCTATATCTATCAATGCAGTGTATGGTACATCAAAACTAAAGAACGTACCAGTGATGACATCTGGAGCATCTCGGTCCTCTCGGTAATGAACAACATATACTAAAGCAGGTTGCCTCACTTCAGTCTTTCCAGTACCTCTTCCAGGTGCTCTCTGTCCATGGCCCATACCGTTACCACCCCTAGCCTGACCACGGCCTCTCGGTGGTTGCTGAACTACCCTTTGTGGGTGTACAGCAACAGTACCCAGAGCTTGCATCTGATCGGCCCTCAGCAGACACTCCCTAATGCGGTGCTCCAATGACCCACACCTCAAGCAAGCCCCAGTCTTCCTCCAACACTCGCCCTGATGGCATCTACCACAATCAACACATTACTGCAGTCCAGTAGCAGTAACAGGGGGTCCAGATCTAACTGACCCATCAGATCTGGCCTTTCTCTTAGGCCTCTATACAAAACTCGAGGGCTCTGAATCCCTCTTGTTCCTACCTCTCTCTGTTTCATGGTTTTGGTGTTCAGTGCGCTTAACCTCCTCGGTGATCATCGCCTTCTCAACCAGTGAAGAAAAATCACGCTCCCTCTACGGAGCTCTTAGGACTCTCAAATTATCCTTGAGGCCACCCTTGAAGCGGACACATCACTCATACTCAGTCGCCACCATACCTCGCGCATAGCGGCTCAGTTGCAGGAATTCGGCCTCATACTCAGCCACAGATCGATCTCCCTGAGTAAGGTTCAGGGACTCCCTCCTACGAGCATCCACGTAGCTCACCCCAACATATTTCCCTTAGAAGTCAGTTTAAAGAACTCCCAGGTCAGACGTTCGGGCTGAATGCCCTCCTTAACAGTCAGTCACCACTGATAAGCCTCATCACGCAGTAGCGAGACTGCACCCTTTAATTTCTACTAGGGGGTGCAATCTAGATCATCCATGATCCTCTCCGTGGCCTCAATCCAGTATTCGACAATATTAGGAGCGACCCCAGTGACAACCCTGAAGAGCTCAGCTCCATTGGATCAGAGTCGTTCCGTAATCGACCTTCGGCCCCCAGATCTAGTATTTGGCCCAGCAACCTTCTCCAATATCCTTAACATAGCCTGGGAAAATGCGTCATCCCCAGCCATGCGATCTTCAGACCCAGTCTCAGTAGTGGCGACAATGGCGTCTCACTCGTGTCCAAATTAGGCATGCTGCCAGATGATAAGGACTCAGCTTGAGCCCCTCTATGGCCTCTAGTACCCCGTCTGCGGATACCTCGTGCGCTCATGTCTAGTCATATTTTATTTGTATTACGAATTTTATGAATCAGTTACAATTTCAGTATTTATTAACAGATGTTTTATGTAAACAGTTTCAGTAATTTAGAGTGATTTTCGCAAACCGCGGTCTCTATCAGTTTCGCTACAGTCTCAGTTTTACAACAGTTTCAGTATACATGCCTAGAGTGTTTTCATAGTATACTACTGACAGTAGTTTCAGAATATCATAACAATTTCAAAAATCAGTTTCAGAATACTTACATGATCGGCGTCGGAGATTCGGTGTACCACATAATTAGTCGAATCATTTCATATCATTTGAAAATCAGTTCTTAAAAACTAACTTTTAAAACCCAAATCTATAGTCGAGTTTTGCAAACTGGCTCTGATACCACTAAATGTAACACCCCAAACCCGGCCTAGACGTTATGGCCGAATCTGACAACGTTACATGATAGGGTGTTTGTAAAATTATGTTGTTCCAATAAAACCATTTCCACTTAATTACTTTTCTTTATCTCTTATTAGTTCCAAAATTCATTTTACTCACTTGCCCCATAGTTTTAAAACATAACTCGTTGCGGAAACTTTTAAAAACAGTTTAAGTAATCGCGAGTTTAGAAAAACTTTAGCTTTTTGGAAATCGAGTTTCCCTATGACTAGCGGTTATAAATCCATAAAATAAACAAAAACCCAAGTTAAGAAAAAGTCCAAGAAGTCCCCAAATTACATCAAAATAAACCAATAATAATACTATAGTCATAAATCGTAAATCGTAAATTAAAAGAGTCCAATAACCGTGGTCACTGCCGAGTCCTCCGCCGCATCGATCCGTCTAGGTCTGGGGATTACCTGTGCACATTAAACAGAAGGGGTGAGTTTACGTAAACTCAGTGTGTAATCCCACAGAAAACAAACAATAGCAAATCACAGTGCATAGTTAAAATAGTCCTGGGCCTAAGCCCTCTTGATGATCGATGAATGATTTGGGCCTTAGCCCTTCCGTCTGATATCAAATATGCAGTAGGGCCTTAGCCCATCACAGTATCAGTGGCAATCATGAAGTATTCAGTAACAAATTCCTACCCAACCAGCCTCTACACACCATCTCTGTCCAACCTTACACTCCATGTGGGGATTAAATCAACCCACCTATCCCTACACTCCAGGTAGTACCGAATGCGGCACAAATCAGTATTTTACAGTTGAGCTGCCAGTATAATAGGCTTAAGAGCCTTTCAGTATACTTCCTCCAAATAATATCAACCCAACCCAAAGCAATGGAACATACAATAAAATGTCATGCTATCATAGGTTTATCAGATACACATCCAGTTCAGTATACATGCTTGTATATAACATGCTCAGTACATAATAGACACAATCAATATCAGACAATTAAGGGTCTACGTAGTGCTTACCGACCCTACGAAAGGTTCAAAATTGACTTGAGTGACCCGTGCAACCTTAATAGTCGTTTTAGTAAAAATGGGCTCATACGCCCATGTGGCCTGCCCGTGTGGGCCCACATGGCCCAAATTTGCCTTGACCGTGTGGATCACACGGCCTGGCCCAAAATCCCACACGCCCGTGTAGTTTACCCATGTGGACCCACAAGCCCGTGTGGCCCACACAGCCCAAATCAATCCAGCCCGTGTGTCGCACACGGCTACCGCTTGACCATCCTGCGGTGTGTCGTCGTGCACGCACGGCCTGGCCTCATCAAACACACGCCCGTGTTAGGGAACACGGCCTACCATACGGGTGACCACACGCCCTTGTGGCGTCGACAGTGGGGTTTTTTGGCTTTTTGCCAAACCTCGTTTCCTGCATTTCGGTACACACCTGGTTTCAATTAAAGCTGAAACAATCCCTAAGCCTTCCTGAACCTATATTCGACCAATTTCCACTCAATTAATCATTTAATAATTGAACCATAACCTAACCCAAAACAAGAATACTCATCCATAGAGCGATTAAAACTTACCCCAACACTTCGAATTGATTCGTTACGAAAAATAAAACGAGAGCCTTACTCCACACAATACGCTGCTGTCAAAACCCGAAAATTAGACTCACAAAAATAAAAACAATAATCTAAAAATGATACCAACCAATATACTACTTACCACCCGCCACCGATTTACGTCGCAAAGGAAAAAGAAACGGAATGAAAGCAAAAAGGGAGGGGAATTTCAAAGGAATTTCGACAATAATTTGGGGAAGATAAAACGACAGAGAAAGAAGAGAGAAAAAAATAAGGAGGAAGAAGCGTCAGTTTTTCTGAAGAGAGAATTTGGAAAATTGATTTACTCAATCACACTACCCACATTATCTCAACCACCCACTACTCAGTTATCCACTGCAACTCAATCCCTTAATTTTCTCCCTCAACTCCCACTACACATCCACCACTCAGAATCCCAATTCAGCACAACTCTGGCAAAACTTAAAGCAAAAATACTACTCCTTGCCATCATAGAGAGTCGAACACAAGACCACTAACACTCTACTTAACCACTAGACCAGTAGGCCCATTTTGATAACTATTTACTAACTATTAAACTTAAGCCTTTTAGGCCAGGTTAAGGCTTTATTTATAAAAATTACCAAAATTTGCCCAAGTCCTGGCTTGAACTTGGGACCTCTCACACACTCCCAAAACACTTAACCACTGAAGCAGATACACAATTGTGTCACACATCCGCAAAAACAAAAATTTAAATTTTGGGGCGTTACAATTTTAGTTCAGAATTTATGTTATGGATCAGATTTATTTTATTTTTAGCCCTAATATTTATATTTTGGGCTTTAATATATTCAATTAGATTTTAGTTTAGAATTTAGGTTATGAATATTCATTGGATATATTTTTTTAGAATTTAGATGTTAGTTGGTTGTTGCAGAGCCTTAATATTTTTATGAGTTATAGTTTTAGTTTCTTCCTTTCAATCCCCTTTTCCCCCTCGACCTTAATTTCAAGCGACTTCACTTAGCTAATGGAGAGAATAAATAGCAAGGGGATCGATTCAAGGCCTCCTCTATAGCTACTCTTGGCTGGTACCAGGCTCAACCGCCTCATGTTTCCATAGTTGGTAATTCTACTGTTTGTTTGCTTATTGCATCTCGATTGGATGACTTTCCTTTTCGAGTTCTTTTGTTGAAGATTATTCTCCAAGGTTTAGATTATATATTTGCTTAAACAATGTGTTTTGTTGATCTAGTCTAAGTTTTTTTTTTTTTTTTGTTTCTCATTGATTAAACTGCCAGTTTGAATTGTGTATGAGAATAAAGGGCTTTGAGACCAAGGTGGATTTGCAATGCTTCTTCATCTCCTTGAGGAAGGCTACCTCATTGTTCCACTAATTAGATCTTTGGGTCCACCATTCCCATGTACCTTTTTAGCTATAGTTGGTTATTGTAGAGCCTTAATGTTTTTCTTTTGTTGTTCTGGTCTAAAATATGGTTGTTTCTTAGGTTTATAATATGCATACATTTTTCCAAGGTTTGTATTGAATTTTAGTTTTTGTAGTTTGTCAAAGAAAAACATTAGGATAATAGATTAATTAGAAAAATGAAGTATATGTATGAAATGTCTTATCCAAAATATGTACATTTTATGTCACCGTAATCTTTCTTATCCCATTTTTTATTAAATTCAACGTGAATAAATCTTCATCTGATAGAATCTAATCTAACAAGTTTTAAGATTTTTTTGGTAATTAGAAGTACAAGTAAGGATACTAAAGATTGAACCTAAGTTTTCATGTCACACAACACAAACATCTTGACAATAGTTTGTTTTTCATTTTAGAGAGTTCTATGTGATAACAATGCAATCATTATTCACTTTCTTTTTCAAGGAAAATTTTTATTATAAATTTTGATCTTTCTCAATTACTAGTTGACTAAGTATTTTTATACTTTTTATTGTAAGACAATACTTCGAACTTTATTGTGAAAGGCATTCAATAGTAAATAATTCTTTTTGGTTATTAAAAATTTCCACCTCTTCGTGAATAAGTATGTCTTTGTCACTAACCAATTTAGCCATCTCTCTAATAATCCCTAAAAAAAATATAAACAAAATGGGTTTGGTGACAATTTCTTTGTTTTTTTTTTAAATAACATTGTACTGCCAAGAATTGTGCTAACCTATATATTTACATTTTTATTAAAAAATAGTTTTTTATCTTAGTTTCCATTTTTTATCTTAGTTTGCCAAGAAAGCCAACCCAATACTGTAACACCCCTAACCCGTAACCATCACTGATTTCGGGTAAAGAGGCATTACCAGACAATCAAAAACTTTTACGGACATTTCATAACTTAATTTAGCAAATCACATCAAAGTTTCCCTTAAGTAGGTCATTAAGACCTTTAACATGCCTTAGAATAGGGCCGGGACTAAACCGAATACATATGGAAACTTTCAGAAATTTAAAAATATTTTTAAGTTACAGAGGTCACACGCCCGTGTGGGCAGGCTGTGTGCCTCCCATGGCCTCAGACACGCCCGTGTGTCTAAGCCATGTCAAAATAGGGCATACATACTGACTTGTCCACACAGCCATAGACACGCCCGTGTGCCTCACCCATGGTCGAACCTGACTTGCACCACACGACTAGTCACACGCCCGTGTGTCCAGCCCGTGGTCGAGCCTGACTTGTTTTGAAATGCAACCACGAGGGACACAGTCGAGCCACACGCTCGTGTGCTCAACCGTGTGGGCAAATATAGGCCATTTGCAAGGCCAAAATGCCACCCACACTTGGGTCATCCCTACAAGCACATACAAGCATATTTCTAAGTACATTTGGCAACCAAAAACACACCAAATAATCATCATATCATCCCATTCAATCTCATTTCTAAGCATACCAACTTATATTCCAAATAGCACAACTAATTCACAAATAAATTAAGCATAATTCATCCACAACTTATACTCATTTTGCATAAAAAATTTTACCATTTTGTTGACCATTTCACAACCATGGAATCATACCAAAACCAAACATCATATAGCATGACTCTTCATTCATTACACAACCATTTAACTAGCCAAATCACATGGCTATACACATATTTCAAACATAACTCAAGGTAACTAGCCTATACATGCCATACTTAGTATTTACACTTTCAAAAGGTACCAAAATAAGATTGAGTAGTGTGATGACGATCCTCGACGATTTCCCGAGCCTTCAGTAGCTTTGACGATCTATAAAAACAGAGCAAACACACACAAAGTAAGCTTTCCAAAAGCTTAGTAAGCCATATACAAATAAACTTAACATATAATTCACATTATCATATCAATACATGAATCATTAACATATCTCAATGGTAAATTTATAATTCTTCATTAGCTCATTATTTAGCCATTGCTTACCAACAATCATATCCCCATCTATCTCATTTACTCATGTCATATTCATTCATATATCACATTTTAGCTCATTACATCTATATGCATGTTTTCTCACCTTTCATGCCTATTCAAAGCATATACATCAAACGTACCTGAAACAGATATACAGCCTACATAGTCATTCATTTCTCAGACTTGCCCGTTGAACCGTTCGGAATATAATAGGATACTCAGAATGCTCAGAATAGTCGTACAATGCCAACATCCCAGACGTGGTCTTACAAGTACTCGAATATCGATGCCACTGTCCCAGATAAGGTCTTACACGAATCAAATACGAAGCCAATGTCCCAGACATGGTCTTACACGTAAATCTCATATTGATGCCAATGTCCCATACATGGTCTTACATGAAATCTCGAATCAGTGCCAACATCCCAGACGTGGTCTTACATGATCTCACATATCGAAAACCTATGTCATGACATATGTGACCCTATCTATTCCTAGGTTCATACGGGACTTCTCGAACATAGATACGCTGTCGATACTATCTCAAATTCCATGTATATAACATCTTGAGTACATTCAACAAAAGCTAAATTTCAGATATGCACAATTAATTCAATTCAAATGCATTTATTTGTATATCAACCTACCTCGAATTCGGTTAACATACGGACTCGACTATTCAATCACTTTCGACTTTCCGCGATCTAAGTCCGTTTTCTTCGGTTCTTGATCTATACATATTCAAATTCAATCCATTTATTCACCAAATCATTCAATTCAATCCAAAAACACATATTTAGGGCAATTTACAAATTAGCCCTCACATTTTCACGTTTTGACATTTTAGTCCTTATTTCACGAAATCACAAAATATACAAAATCTCATGTTACCCATGCCTAGCCGAATTTTACTCATGCTCATCTAAGTCTATATATTTCATTTATTTCACAATTTAGTCCCTCAAAATATTATTTTCTCAATTAAGTCCAAATTACTCAAAATAACAAAAACTCCAAAGACAAACTATGTTAATCAATCACATATCTTTCATATTTTATCCTCAAACATCACAAAGCTTGCAAAATTATCAATGGCATATTTCACATTCATCATAAATTCACAAAATTGAAGCATGGGTTTTGAAGAACAATAAGCAACGATTACAAAAACGTAGAAATTATCAAAAACTGAAGCAAAACATACCTTGAATCAAAGAACATCCATGGCCGAATGTTTGAAAACTTAAAACCCTTATTTTTTTCCCAATTCGGCAAGATGATACAAAATGCTTGGCTTATTTTAGCCTTTTGTTTATTTAATTAACATGTAATTTCCAATTTACAAAATTAACCTTTATTACTAAATATATAAAACATATAATACAAGGTCATTCTTGACCATTGCCGTCCACTCACTTTAATAGTGGGCTAATTTCCTATTTAGTACTTCACATTATAAAGACATTAACAAATTAACTCTTATACATCAATTAGTCACTTTTTCATTTTACGCGATTTAGTCCTTTTGTCAAATTAAGCACACAAATCATCAAATTAAATCACGAAACTTTCACACATGCTTAATCATATACCGCAGACACATAAAATAATATTAAAATATTTTTTGAACTCGTATTTGTGGTCCCAAAACTACTGTTCCTACTATGGTCTAAACCGGATTGTTACATATACTATAAGCCATTGCCCTAAAGTAAATAGGGTATATCTTGCTATGCACCACCCCAAGCTGCTGTCTTGGTAGCTGTCCTGCCAGGATATAGCAGGAAATGAACATAAGCCACACACTCATCCCATATGCTGTAGCTAATCCAAGTAAGTTCGCTATACCCATCACTGTATTCAAAGCCTCCATTGAAGTCATTGTTGGAAAATATAGACATCACATATGTAATAAGGGTAATTACATGTTATTATTTACTATCATGATAGGTTAGCCCAAATTAAAAGTGATCTAATTTGGTTAAAATTTCATTGGTCTTTAATTATTAAATAAAGTATGGGTCAAATATGTGTAGATACTCTAGTAATTGAGTTCGAATCAAATTCTAATTAATGATGGGCTAATTAGAATTTGATTAGAACTAATATGCCAAGGTTATAAATATTAGGGTTATGGTCCCCAAATTATACACAAGATATCTTTTCTAATATCCCATCATAAGGGGGGAGCAGATATTCTCTGAATTTCTTGTGTGCTAATTTGGAAGATCAAATCCCCAAAATCCAGTAAAACTTCAAGGAATTCATGGATTCAGGTACACTTCCGCATCTAGTTTTGTGATGTTTTGACATGATAGATCCTAGTTTATTAAATTTTATTTCAAATTTATTTTACAAATCTAACAAGTGGCATCCGAGCTTTGTCATGTTGAATCATTGAGAATGAATTGATTCTTTATTATTTTTGGATTGATTCGTTTTTCTTTTTTAATTTTATGGATTTGATATTTTAATTATATATTATGTTGAATATTTGAGATTCCTGATAAATTTTCGGGTTTTCATTCTTTAAATAAAGTTTTAGGGTTTTATAAATATAATATAGTTTAATATTTGCATATGCTATTCGAAAGATGAAGGTTTATTTATTTATTTATTTATAATCAATTGATAAAAATTGATTTGTGAGATTTCTTTCTCTTCTTTTCACACAATTATTTTATAAATTTTGGTTAAAGTCATTATTAAATTAAAATTACAACTTACAACTTTTTACAAATAAAGAATTCCAATTGGGTTGTATAATTAGTTTTGAAAGTTAATTCACTTGATAATCGAATAAATGAATGTTGGTAAGATGTTTTTTTTTTTGCACTATTTGTTTTGAATTTTCTGTTTTTGGTTGAATATATATGGAATTATCATATTTTGTCTTTATTCATGATGAATTATATTCACCATTGAATTCAATTCATATATACAAATGATTACTTTTGGTTCTTGCTATAATTATTTTATATAAGTTTTAGTCCTTATGGAACCCGACTAAAAATAAAATGTTTGGAATTTTTTTTAATATGGTGGCTATGAATTTTCATAAGTGGTTGTGAATATGAAGGCTTTTATATAATTTGGGAATCTTTTTATATTTAGTGGTTATGGATTTTTTTTAAGTATGTGTGCGTATAAAGAAGTTTTATGATAATGTTTGTAGTCAGGAATATAAATTTGAGTTTACATGAAATATGTAAGGCAAGCCAGTATTATTTTTATATTATTATAATTGTGTGTATATATTATGTGTGTATATATATTATATGCATATCAATGATTTTGAGAATTAATGCATGATTATAGTTTGTGTGAATAGGTGTTTATAACCATTATTCAATAAGATATCTTTTATAGTTTAATTGGTGAAATTAAGTTTTGATGGATATCGTTGAAGTTGTTAAAATTTTTTTTTTGTTATGGTTATATATTGAATTTTATGGGTGTTTTGGTGCAAATTCATGTAAACTATATACATATTTAAATATTTTGGTTTTAAGTTTGGTTCTATAATCTTAGGTTTTGGCATCTTATGGTTCCAAATATTTGGTTAAATTATGATGATATGGTTTATTGTATGAATTGTGGGATATGCCAACTATTATGATTTTGTTTTTTTGAGATTTATTGCCTTAAAAATATTTTTCAAGTATTCATATGAATATCTGTTTAATCATAAATACAACTTTGGATTTACATGGTAAATTTAGGGTAAGTTTTTCTATTTGATTATTAATACATGTATATACGTGAATTACTTTGGTGTTTTTATCCATGCTAAAAATTATGAATATATGTGCTTGTTAATTATTTGGCTTTGAACCACTGCATTATTTTTGTTTGGTTTTGATATATATGGTTTTGGAACAAAAAAAAAGAAAAGAAATAGTCAAAAATTAAGGTTTTTGGTTTTTTATTGCATTATTAAGACAACCTTATTTTGGGTTATTTTGAAGTCTATAAAGTAATAAAAAATAATTTTGACATTTGAATATTGGGTAAATTTTAAATTTGAATATTGGTATGTTTATATATTTTTTTAAATAACTTAATTGAAGTAATAAGTCACCAAAGTGGTTTTTTTTGTATAAATTATTTTGTTTTAAAATATAAAGGGTTGTGTGCATGTAACTTAAGTTATGTTAATATTGATTGGCCCAAATGAAAGTTAATAATATTACATGTGCAACTATAGTAATAAACATGTGACAATTATTCGGTTTTACATGTGAGCAATAAATTGGTCCTAAGGAAGATTTATGGTTCGACATGTTCTTATTGACAATGTTTGTTTATTACACTAATATATCACTTACAAGTTAATATTTTGTCTAAAGATGAAATATTAATGGAGTGTGTGATATGATGAGGTTTACCTTTATTCAAATTATTTTGGTTTAAATTTGAAGTTTTATGGTTTATGATTTATTCAACTATTATTATATTTGCCAACATCATTGTATGTTGTTTTGGGATAAATATATACATATATATACTATTATCTTTTAATTTGATTGAAAGATGAAATTAAGAGAAATATTTTGAAACAAATAAATTTAGATTTTGGCTTTAGGTTTTAATTAAGGATGTCTAATATTTTAAATAGATTAGTTGAAACAAAATGCCGCCAAAGTGACCTCTTTTGTGTAGATTAGTTTATTTGAAATATCAAGATGATTATATGTTTTTATGACTCATGCGTTTATTAATTGACCCAAAGGTAAGTTAATATTTGTCAGAATTTCAACGACATAATTTATTTTTGTTAGTCCAAAGATTAATTCACTGTTTGACATAATTTATTGTCAATGTTTGATTGTACAACAAGAGTACCGCTTACTTGTAATATTACTATCCAAAGACTTGATATTAATATTGTGTTTGGTATCTTGAGATGAGATTAGCCATTATCCTAAATTTATTGTTTACTTATGAATATTGATGTGAGCTTATTTATTTTTTGTTCTATATTCAGCTAATTCATCTTCTACTACCACAATATCTGCTAATATAAATTCTATACCCATGCTTAATGGGACTAATTTCAAAGAATGGAAAAGACACTTACTTATAGTGTTTGGTTGTATGAACATAGACATTGCACTAAGGGGAGAACAACCCCCACCTCTCACTGTGGAAAGCACCCTTTATGTTAAAAGGGATTTTGAGAGGTGGAATCGTTCAAATTGCATGAGTCTAATGATCATGAAGTACAACATTTCAGAAGCCTTTAGGGGCAGAGAATCTAAAAAGATTACTCAGGCTAAAGTTTCTTTAACGAAATTGAAAAACGTTTTGCTAAAAACGATAATGTTGAAATGACATCACTTCTGACTTCTTTGATGTCTATAAAGTATAAGGATCAAGGAAATTCTAAGCGATCTAAGGGCTATTAGTTTTATGGTCCCACAACTAGTAATATTTTTGAGATGAGAATTGCAACATTCTTTTAGGATGTTGAGTTTGGGGGGAGAAATAAGGTTAGAGACATTGCTTTTGAGGAGGAATTGGATTCTAAATCAGTTCCTACTATCACTTTTGATGATGTTTAGGTTCTCATACCTATCATTGATTAAGAAGTGAATCTAGAACCTCAATAAGACAATGTTGAACAACTCCTTATTCAAGATGAGGTAATTGTTCTATAAGAACAAACTCAACAACCTCAAGAATAAATGTCATTAAAAAGGTCCACTAGAGAAATGGTTATAATGGCTTTAGTGGAATATTTTGACATT